>CM018043.1:21628265-22228265 GCA_008638375.1 Nyssa sinensis
ATAGCTAAAAAAAATCAAATTTGGGCAAGGTAAGGCTGTGCTATCTTTTCAGTTCAATTTCTGATATTATATTTAGTAGATTTCTCATAGAAAGTAAGCCTAAAAGAGCCAGAAGACCCATACATGCAATAGCCCTCCATTGATGAGCTTGAAAACAAGCTTTATGAAAATACTTGATTTAAACATAAAACTAAAAGTGTAGAGACCTGAAAATTTAGAGTAAATTTTTCATTTTATGAATGTGGCACGTAAATCGAGGTAGACTGGGTCAGGTAGTGTAATACCTGTTGTAACCCGAGCTGTTAAAGCTCTATGTCATTATATCATATGAATTGAACGATTTTGGATTATGAATGGTTTATTTTGTACAGTCAGTATCGGGCGGACGCTTGAGCAACCCATAACCAAGCATCGTAATACGTGCACATACGTCAAGGCATGCATGTGTACGTATACATATAAGTATAGACCATTGAAAATGAGTGTATGTATATGTAATTAAAGTATATACATGTATATACGAATATATGTGTACGTATTATTATATATGTGTAGATATATATATATATATATATATATATATAGTATAATGTATAAAATACATGTATACAAGTATCTACATAAAAAGTAAAAGAAAAATAAACAGAAAGAGAGGGAAGTAGGGAAAAAGCCTGGCATATACATGCAAGTGGGTGTGTGTGTGTGTGTGCTGCCAAGGGATCGGCTGATGTGTGTGAGTGAGTGTGTTGGTGTGTTTGTGTTTGTGTATGTGTAATATAATATGTATATATAACACAATATACAAGCAAGCATTAAATGCAAGGTAAGGGGGGAAGAAAGAAAGCTGTAAGGAAGTTAAAAAGGGATAGGAAGATAGAGAAAGGGAGAGAACCGAAAGGGGAAACTATGGGTGAGGTAGGTGGTTTTGGTTTTTGCCTTACACTTATACTGTTTGGTTTAAGTTGAGAAAAAATAAGAAACTGGGAGGAGTTCTGGGATATTCAGAAGTGAGAAGCAAATGAGGAAAAAAGAGAAAAACACTGTTAAAGAGGTGAACCCAAACCACCATATCTTCTCTCTCTAAGAATTTGTGAATTTATGTAAATTGTTTTTAAGTTTCTTAGACATACATGAGTTTATTTTGATGTCTCAAACAATTAGAATTAAGCTAGAAGATAAAAAAAAAGGGTTGACATACCCAAACTAGGAGGGACAGCCATTGAAGGACCTCCATGAGAGCAGGTCTGAACCAACCAACTGCCAAACCAAGTTTGGTTTGTTGAGACCACAAATAGACTCCCAAAGTGTTTTAAAAACACTAAGCCTCGACCTTGAGGCTCAAAGGAAACCCTAAAAATTTGAGTTGCAGATACGGGTTTTAAAACCCAACCTCACAAACCTTGTGAAAAACCTAAATATGAGAATGGGAACTTGAACCCCATGATAAATAGATCACAACAAAAGAAACCCCAAGAGTTTTGGGCCAAAAATGACCATGAACGAACAAGCTGTAGGTTCGACTATCAAGCCATAAACTGAGCACTTGAACTCGACCTGAGGCTTTAAATGAATGCCAAACTCTACCTTAGTATTTCAGAAATAATGTAGGATGAAAAACAGAGAGAATGATCAACTAGAAAAACACAAAATTCAAAATGGAAAATTACAGAGGTTAGGGCAACAGTAGCCAATGCGTGGGGAAGAAGAAGACCCCGCTGAGCCAACTCGCGAGTTGACTCAGTCGAGTCTTGACCGAGATAGGTTGCCATTGCGTCGACTCAAACACATGTCGCGATGTGGGGTTGGCCACCGCATTAGTGGAACGGTGCCATTTTAGGGGTGTTATGTTTTTTATTTTAAAAGCTGAATTGGGCCTGTTTGGTCATGAGGGTAAGGAATTGAAATTGAATTTAAAATCCGGATTGGGATATCTTATCCCCGATTGTTTGTCCTATCCGCTGTTTGGGTCTGAATAAATCAGAAAAAAGGGGGCTGCGCCCCTTGCGAATTGAACCATGAACGTGCAGTGTGGATGTGTCATGTGTAACCAAGGAGAACAGGACAATCCCGTGTTAACTGAGGCACAAAAAATATATATATATATATATTATATAATAATAATAATTAATTTATTAAATAAATTTAATTAATTTAAATGGCCCGAAGTCCAAATTAAACAAGTTATTAGTGTATTTTGACTATCTTGGATCTTCTAAGACCAATGGTGAGGTCCGTGTTGCGAGATGGGTTCCCAAAAAATAGAAGACCCATAAAAGTGCAAAATGACCATTTTGCCCTTTTTAGCCCAAGTGTCCAAATTGAGTTCCGCGAAAGCCTAAACCGACTTTCTTTGACATTCCAGACTCAATGGTAGAGTTTATTTTAGTAAAATAAAAATTCATGATATAAAAGTATAAAATTTGATGAATAGCATAATTCAAGTAGGAATAGACTGAGTTGTATTTCAGGATTTTAGGAACACTAAAAGGCAAGGAGAAGGCAGGTTTGACCTTTTAGACAGATACAGTAGGGGGGACTACATTCTCACTGTTTGGTTCAACTACGTAGCAGATACAACTCCCAAGGGTTGAGAAAAACCCTTTTAGATATGATATTTTGCTAAGTAAAAAATAGGGTTAAGTTTAGGAGTATCTTGTAAAATGATTGAATAATTTATATGTTTAATTGCTGTCAGGAAATCACTTAGAGTTTAGTTGCCTTGATGAGCTAGAATTGGTTGTTTGTGTACTTATGTGTTCTTTGAATTATTTGAGAACTTGGTA
Organism: Nyssa sinensis; assembly: GCA_008638375.1. Lineage (NCBI taxonomy): Eukaryota > Viridiplantae > Streptophyta > Magnoliopsida > Cornales > Nyssaceae > Nyssa > Nyssa sinensis. The sequence continues at coordinate 21,631,049 of CM018043.1, forward strand.
AAGCGATAAGCATGAACCATGACTACGTGTTTAAATTGATGGTATATGCCATATGTTCATGTAGAAGCTATTTTGTGATTCAAATGTTATTATTGCTTTAAATGTAATATATTATTTAAAGCATGCTCTATAGGTTGGTAAAATGTTTCATTGAGATTGTGTTATTGCGTGGTGAAATTAAAGCATACTAGCATATGGTGAATTTTTTTGAAAAGATAGTGTGGGTTGAGCACGTGGTGCTATGCATTATGAGGGTGTAGATCCTGTGGTGAAAAACCCAAAATTTGTCATTTCATTGGTACCTAGATCCAACGAGTACGATCCGTAAACTGGTGTTAGGTACTCAGATCCATCGGACAAGATCCGTAAATGAGACATGGGTGTGGCATAGAGTGCATGGGTGTATCATGTATATTTTCATTGCATTGCATAAATGAATTGGAAAGTTTCTAGTTTATAAATGCACACTTTGCACATGCCACGCCTTAATTTTGTTTCTTGCATTAGCATTGTGTCATACCAATAGTTGAGCTGACCTATTCGTGGGATATCATATTACAGATGACGCTCCTGGTACATGAGACTCGATGAAGTCTTAAAGAATAGGGGAGACATGGACCACGGAGGATTTTTGGCCCTCATAGCATATTTTGATGTTGTACAAGGTATAAGCCCAAAACCATATATACTTATTTGTATGTCATGAAACAACGGGCGAGGCCCTATAGATTAGTACCAGAACATGAATTGAGTTATTGTTTGAAATCTATGTAATTACCCTTTATTAATTCCCTTTTTGTTTATTTCACTCACTCCCCGGGTTTGTGGAAATTTGGGACGTGAAAATGTGGTATCAGAGCATAGGTTCAAATACCTAGAGACTCTAGAGGAAAGAGTGAGACTTAATGTGAACTGTCAGTGGTAAGTGATAAGATCTTGTGTGTTATGTGATTATCTACACTTGAAGCATAACTTGTTTTGATTATATGTTAATTGATACTATATTATGATGCATGATTATGTGATTTGATTCAGTGAGATGCGTGATATGTGTAATGTGTAAGAATTGATTAAGTGTACATTATGACATGTTATACGTATTACTAGTGAAGTGTAAGTTGTTAATGAGAACATGATTGAGATATTTCTTTTGCCCTATGTCTAGATGTAAAAAGGGGGTATTAATTTTTTTTCTTGGACTTGTAGACTCATGCCACCGAGGAGAACTCCTGCGAGAGCCGGACCACCTAGGCGCGGTAGGCCTAAGGCCACTGCACCACCTTGGCGTGGCAGGCCTAGAGCTACTGCTCTTGGGCATAGCACCGTAGAGGAGGCTATTGCCCCTGCTCCTACTCCTGCACCTACCCTAGTAGAGGAGGCTGTTGCTGTTGCTCCTGCTCCTACACCTACCCTAGTAGAGGAGGTAGAGCAGACTATAGACGCTAGAGATATGACAGCCATTATACAAGAGTGTTTTCGAGCCATATAGGAGACCCAGACTATGGGTGGCGAGACTAGGGATACCTTCGTGATAAAGGTGTTCCAGATGATGAGACCTCCTACATTTGCTGGGCAGCCAGACCCTTTAGTTGCTGATGAGTAGTTGAATCAGATCCCCAGGATTTTAGACTCCCAAGGGATTACTGAGCCACACTTGAGGATTCGATGTGCCACTTTTCAGTTTACGGAGTTGGCTAGCCAGTGGTGGCAAGTATCTGCTAACCGGCTACACAGTTTTGGCGAGGGTTGGGATGCATTTGTGGCCATGTTCAATGACCACTATTTTCCCGAGGCTGCCAAGATAGGGTTTATGGATGAGTTTGGGGCACTCCTCTAGAGGGACATGACAATAACTCAGTATGAGTCTCGATTTACGGCATTGGGGAGATTTGCCCCACATATTACTCGGAAGGAGTGACTGAGGGTTCTTCATTTTGTTAGGGGGTTGAGGACCTCCATTAGGGACAGATTAGCTAGACACATTATTGACACCTATGACGAGGCAGTGACCAGGTCCTCTTGAGTAGAGAGGGAGCTGGCTGACATTAGAGGGATTAGGGAATCCTGGACCTAAGGCAGGGCAGCCACGGCATAGATGTCTACGCCTGCCCAGCCTACTATGCCTGCCCTGACTCAGACTGGTAGGAGACCATTGAAGAGGTCCTGGACTGGTACATCTTTCACATCGATATTCCAGAAGCCTATTCAGTTCTTAGCCCCCCCGCCTACCATGTCTGTTACTCTTAGAGGGGGGTATTCCAAGGACCCATTACATGTTACCGGTGTGGACAGCCTGGCCATAGAGTGGCCGATTGCCCACAGAGAGACCCCAAGTCAGGGATATGGGGCTGGACTGAGCCAGATGTCATTTCTACCTCAGGCATAGGGTCATGAGGTGGGAAGCTCCACGGCTTTGCTACACCTGCCACCTAGAAGAGCCATATTAGGGCCAACTTTCCTCAAGGGCATACCTCACAGATTACGCCAAGGCCACATTACTACCATGCATACTCAGATGCCTCTGCCACAGCCACAAGCTAGGCCATAAACCCCCAGCACCATATTTCCAGTCTGCACCCTCCGTTCAGAGTGTTAGAGTTCCCGTACAAAGGGGAAGAGGTCAGCAGGGATAGCGAGGGGGAGGTCAGCAGGGATAGCGAGGGGGAGGTCAGCAGGGCCAGACTACTCAAGGTCGTGTTTATGCAGTAGCCACACCAGAGGCATCTACTTTTGGACCATCAGTAGTTCGAGGTACATTCCTTGTGTTTAGTTCACGGGCCAGTGTACTGATAGACTCGGGTGCATCTCATTCATTCATATCTACCATGCTTGCCATGACATTGAGGTTGGACATAGATCGGTTAGATCCAACATTACATGTTGACACCCCTAGTTGGGGGTAGTGTGATATTGATGAGGATCTGTAGAGATTGCTCGATAGAGATAGCTGAGCGCACCCTTTATTTTGACTTCATTTTGCTTGACATGTCTGGTTTTGATGTTATTTTAGGGATGGATTGGTTGTTTGCTTTCTGGGCGAGTATAGATTGCTATAGGGGGAGAGTGACAGTGTGTACTCCTGAAGGAGATAGCTTTTATTTTACCGGAGATCACGGGGAATTTCTTAGTTCCACACTTGTATGACTCGAAGAGTTGGGGAGGTCATAGTTACATGTTGGCTAGTTTGGTAGCAGATGGGAGTAGGACTACAGAGAGTGTGTTACCACCCGTAGTGGATGAGTTTCCAGATATCATCCTGGATGACTTGACTAGTCTACTGCCGAGACGAGAGATAGAGTTCACGTTAGAGCTTATCCCAGGCACTCTGCCTATTTCCATTCTACCTTATCGTATGGCTCCAACTAAGTTGAGATAGCTGAAGGAGCAGTTGACTGATTTGCAGGGTAAGGGTTTTATTTGTCCTAGTACTTTTTCTATGGGGTGCTTCGGCACTATTTGTGAAGAAGAAGGATGGGACATTATATTTGTGTGTGGACTATAGGAGACTGAACCGGGTTACTATCAAGAACAAGTACCCGTTACCGAGGATAGATGACTTGCTTGATCAGCTTAGGGTTCGAGATGTTTCTCGAAGATTGATCTTCAGTCTGGGTATCATCAGTTAAGAGTACAGGAGGAGGATATAGCGAAGACAGCTGTCCGCACTCGTCATGGCCATTATGAGTTTGTAGTTATGCCATTCAGTGTGACGAATGCCCCGGCGGCATTCATGGACTTGATGCACCACATTTTTAGTCCTTATATAGATCAGTTTGTCGTGGTATTTGTTGATGATATTTTGATTTACTCATTTTCTAAGGATGAGCATGCCTTTCATCTACAGACTATGTTACAGATTTAGAGGGAGCAACGTTTATTTGCTAAGTTCTCGAAGTGTGAGTTTTGGCTTTAGGAGGTACAGTTCCTAGGCCATGTTGTGTTAGGTAGTGGGGGTGTTTGTGAACCCTTCTAAGATCAACTCTGATATGAGTTCGGAGAGGCCGAAGAATGTGTTTGAGATTCAGAGTTTCTTGAGATTGGCAAGATACTACCGTCGGTTTGTAGAGGGGTTTTCTCATCTTACCACACCGATGACTCGTTTGACGGGCAAGGGCATTAGATTTGAGTGAACAGATGACTGTGAGCAGTCATTTCAGGAGTTGAAGAGAAAGTTGACTTCAGCACCCGTCTTAATTATACTTGAGGGAGGTATGAGCTATACCGTTTATTGTGATGCTTCACGAGAGAGATTAGGATGTGTGTTGATGTAGGAGGGTAGAGTGGTAGCCTATGGTTCTCGTCAGTTGAAGAGTCATGAGCAGAACTACCCCACCCATGATTTAGAGTTAGCTACCATCATCTTTGCACTTAAAAGTTGGCGACACTACTTATATGGGGTGAGGGTCGAGGTGTTCTCAGATCACAAGAGCCTTAGGTACATGTTCACGCAGAAGGACTTGAACCTTTTCTAGAGGGGATGGATGGAGTATAAAGAGGACTATGACTTTGACCTTCAGTATCATCTTGGGAAGGCCAATATCCTAGCAGATGCACTTAGTAGGAGGCTGAGGAGAAATGTAGCTCGCATTGCTATTAGAAAGTGGGAGATGATAGGAGACATTGGTGAGTTTGAGTTAGAGTTTGTCGAGTCTGAGGGACATGCCACACTGTTCAGTGTGTGTTCATAGCCTTCACTGTTGAGCAGGGTTATTGAGGCACAATTACAGGACACAGAGGCAGAGTAGATTCTAGCACTAGTTGCTAGTACCTGAAGGCTTTGAGGGGTGGACAGTTCATTCTAACCTTAGCTTGAGGTAAATGGGTAGAGTCTTTGTTCCCGAGTCCTCTTTGGGCTGATGTCCTTAGAGATTTCCATCATTTACGCCTAGCAGTGCACCTAGGGGGCACTAAGATGTATCATGATTTACGCCGCTGGTATTGGTGGATGGGGATGAAGGGAGATGTGGTGCAGTTTGTATCTAGATGTCTCACGTGCTAGCAGGTGAAGGCTGAGCACCAAAGACCTAGGGGTTTTTTATAGCCATTGCCAGTGGCCGAGTGGAAGTGGGAATTTGTTACCATGGATTTTGTGATGGGTCTTCCGAAGTCACCTAGGGGTCACGATGCAGTTTGGGTTATAGTTGACAAGTTGACGAAGTCCTCACATTTCCTACCGATTAGAGCGACTGATTCAGTGGATGTCCTCAGTAGGTTGTATGTCCGACAGATAGTACAACTACATGGGATACCTGTTTCCATTGTTTCAGACAGAGACCTACAGTTTCACTGCACTGTTTTGGCATAGTCTTCAGATAGCCTTAGGGACTTAGCTACTGTTTAGTACTGCCTTCCACCCTCAGGACTTACGGTCAGTCAAAGCGCACCATTCAGATCCTTGAAGACATGCTTAGAGCCTATGTTATGGACTTCAGGGGTGGTTAGGAGGATCACCTTGCCTTAGTAGAGTTTTCCTACAACAACAGTTATCAGTCTAGCATTGAGATGGCACCATTTGAGGCATTGTATGGTAGACCGTGTCATTCACCAGTATGTTAGACTAAGGTAGGGGAGACAGCTGCTTTAGGGCCTGACAAAGTCCGCGAGACCAGGGACAAGATACAGGTGATTAGACAGCGTTTGTTGACCGCACAAAGCCTGACAGAAGAGTTATGCAGACAGGAGGCGACGGTCTCTGTCATTTGATGTTAGGGGGACATATGTTCCTCAAGGTAGCCCCACAGGCGGGGATTGAGGAGATTTGGGCGTAGCGGGAAACTATCGCCTCGGTTTATAGGCCCATTTGAGATCTTTGGGAAGGTTGGTGAGGTGGCCTATAAGCTGGCATTACTGCCATAGTTATCTGGGGTTCACAATGTATTTTATGTGTCGATGTTGATGAAGTACAAGCCTGACCCTTTACATGTGCTTGATTGGGTAGATCTTCAGGTGGAGGGTGATGCTTCTTATGACGAGAGACCCGTAAAGATATTGGACACTAGGGACTACGGTTCTGTGAGGCAAGACCATCCCTTTGGTCAAGGTCCTTTAGGAGCCATCATGGGGTCGAGGAAGCTACTTGGAAACGTGAGGCTAAGGTCCATGCTAGATATCCTGAGTTATTTACTCCCTAAAGTGCATTTCTAAATTTTAGGACGAAATTTCTTTAAGGGGGGAAAGATGTAGAGACCTAAAAATTTAGAGTAAATTTTTCATTTTATGAATATGGCACGTAAATCACGGTAGACTGGGTCAGATAGTGTAATACCTAGTTGTAACTCGAGCTGTTAAAGCTCTATGTCATTATATCATATGTACTGAATGATTTTGGAATGTGAACAGTTTATTTTGTACAGTCAGTACTAGGCGGCGCTCGAGCAACCCAGAACCAAGTATCGTAATACGTGCACGTACGTCGAGGCATGCATGTGTACGTATACGTATAAGTATAGACCATTGAAAATGAGTGTATGTATACTGTAATTAAAAACTAGCATATACGTGTATATACAAATATATGTTTACGTATTAAATATGTATTATATATGTGTAGATATATATATATATATAGTATAATGTATAAAATACATGTATACAAGTATCTACGTAAAAAGTAAAAGAAAATAAACAGAAAGAGAGGGAAGTAGGGAAATAGCCTGGCATATACATGCAAGTGGGTATGTGTGTGTGTACTGCCAAGGGATCGGCTGATGTGTGTGTGAGTGAGTGTGTTGGTGTATGTGTGTGTATGTGTAATATAATATACATATATATAACACAATATACAAGCAAGCATTAAATGCAAGGTAAGGGGGGAAGAAAGAAAGCTGTAAGAAAGTCAGAAAGGGATAGGAAGAGAGAGAAAGGGAGAGAACCGAGAGGGGAAACCGTGGGTGAGGTAGGTGATTTTGGTTTTTACCTTACACTTATACATTAGGTTTGAGTTGAGAAAAGAATAAGAAACTGAGAGGAGTTCTGGGATTTTCAAAAGTGAGAAGCAAAGGAGAAGAAATGAGAAAAACACTATTAAAGAGGTGAACACAAACCACCTATATCTTCTCTCTCTAAGAATTTGTGAATATATGTAAACTGTTTTTAAGTTTCTTAGACATACATGAGTTTATTTTGATGTCTCAAACAATTAGAACTGAGCTAGAAGGTCAAAAAAAGGGGTTGACATACCCGAACCAGGAGGGACAGCCATTGAAGGACCTCCATGAGAGCAGGTCAGAACCAACCAAATCCAAACCAAGTTTTGTTTGTTGAGACCACAAATAGGCTCCCAAAGTGTTTTAAAAACACTAAGCCTCGACCTTAAGGCTCAAAGAAAACCCTAGAAATTTGAGTTGTAAGTACGGGTTTTAAAACCCAACCTCACAAACCTTATGAAAAGCCTAAATATGATAATGAGGGCTTGAACCCCATGATAAATAGATCACACCAAAAGAAACCCCATGAGTTTTGGGCAAAAAATGACCATGAACTACCAAATTGCAGGTTCGACTATCAAGCCATAAACCAAGCACTTGAACTCTACCTGAGGCTTCAAATGAATGCCAAACTCTACTTTAGTATTTCAAAAATAATGTGGGATGAAAAACAGAGAGAATGATCAACTAGAAAAGCACGAAATTCAAAATGGAAAATTACAGAGGTTAGGGCAACAGTAGCTAGAGCGTGGGGAAGAAGAAGACCCCGCTGAGCCACCTTGCGAGTTGACTCAGCTGAGTCCTGACCGAGATAGGTTGCCATTGTGTCAACTCAGACACGTGTCGCGATGTGGGGTTGGCCATCGCATTAGTGGAATGGTGCCGTTTTGGGGGTGTTATGTTTTGATTTTAAAAGCTGAATTGGGCCTATTTGGTCATGAGGGTAAGGAATTGAAATTGACTTTGAAAGCCTGATCGGGATATCTTATCCGTGATTATTTGTCCTATCTGCTGTTTGGCTCTGAATAAATCAGAAAAATAAAAGGGGGCTGCAACCCCTGCGAATCAAACCGTGAACGTGCGGTGTGGATGTGGCACGTGTAACCAAAAAGGACGGGACAATCCCGTGTTAACTGAGGTGCAAAATATATATATATATATATTATAATAATAATAATAATTAATTAAATAAATTTAATTAATTTAAATATAGCAAAATGGCCTGCAGTCCAAATTAAACAAGTTATTAGTGTATTTTGACTATCTTAGACCTTCTAAGACCAATGGTGAGGTCCGTGTTGTGAGACGGGGTCCCGAAAAATATAAGACCCATAAAAGTGTAAAATGACCATTTTGCCCTTTTTAGCCCAAGTGTCCAAATTGAGTTCTGCGAAAGCCTAAACTGACTTTCTTCAAATTTCTGGACTCAATGGTAGAGTTTATTTTAGTAAAATAGAAAGTCATGGTATACAAGCATGAAATTTGATAAATAGCGTAATTCAAGTAGCAATAAACTGAGTTGTATTTTAAGATTTTAGGAAACACCAAAAGGCAATGAGAAGACAAGTTTGACCTTCTAGACAAATACAATAGAGGGACTACATTCTCACTGTTTGGTTCGACTGCATAGCAGACACAACTCCCAAGGGTTGAGAAAAACCCTTCCAGGTATGATATTTTGCTAAGTAAGAAATAGGGTTAAGTTTAGAAATATCTTATAACATGATTGAATGATTTATATGTTTAATTGCTGTCAGGAAATCACTTAGAGTTTAGTTGCCTTGATGAGTTAGAATTGGTTGTTTGTGTACTTATGTGTTCTTTAAATTATTTGAGAACTTGGTAGAGAGATAAGCATGAATCATGACTACGTGTTTAAATTGATGGTATATGGCATATGTTCGTGTAGGAGTTGTTTTGTGATTCAAATGTTATTATTGCTTTAAATGTAATGTATTATTTAAATCATGCTCTATGGGTTGGTAAAATGTTTCATTGAGATTGTATTATTGCGTGATGAAATTAAAGCATATCGGCATATGGTGAATTTTTTGAAAAGATAGTGTGGGTTGAGCACGTGGTGCTATGCATTATGAGGGTGTAGATCCTATGGTGAAAAACCCAAAATTGGTCATTCCATTGGTACCCAGATCCAACTGAGTACGATCCGTAAACTGGTGTTGGTACTCAGATCCATCAGACAAGATCCGTAAATGAGACATGGGTGTGGCATAGAGTGCATGGGTGTATCATGTATATTTTCATTGCATTGCATAAATGAATTGGAAAGTTTCTAGTTTATAAATGCACACTTTGCACAGGCCACGCCTTAACTTTGTTTCTTGCATTAGCATTGTGTCATACCAACAGTTGAGCTGACCTATTCGTGGGATATCATATTACAAATGACGCTCCTGGTACATGAGACTCGATGAAGTCTTAAAGAATAGGGGAGACGTGGACCACAGAGGATTTTTGGCCCTCATAGCATATTTTGATGTTATACAAGGTATAAGCCCAAAACTATATATACTTATTTGTATGTCATGAAACAACGGGCGAGGCCCTATAGATTAGTACCAGAACATGAATTGGGTTAGTGTTTGAAATCCATGTAATTACCCTTTATTAATTCCCTTTTTGTCTATTTCACTCTCCCCGGGTTTGTGGAAATTCGGGGTGTGACAAAAAGTATGGCATAAGAGAGCATGAAAAATGCAGTCAAGATGCAACTTAAACCATTAGAAACGGCTGAGAAACCACTATGAACTACCAAATTGTAGCCAAAAGATAGAGGAATGAAAACCTAATTTAGAGCCTAATTCGTTGGGTTTTAGGATCGGGAAAACATTCCCTAAGGCCCCAAGAACCTAGAGGAGAAATTTGGGAGCAAAAAGGTAACTAGAACTCCATAAAGTAGAAGTAGAAGGTCGCCGAAAAAGCGGATCTCATCGAAGACCCACTAAATTTCCCTATTTCGACGATCAGGGCTCTATGAATTTAAAAACCCACCCTAGATATGGAATCCCCAAGAAAAATGGGTTTGAACTCCGTTGAACAGTGGCCGGAAATCAACTGGTAATGGTTTTCGACGCCAGAAAAGATGTCCGGAACCCTCGCCAGAGAATTAGGGAAGAAAAACAGTAACCGGGTCAAGTCTCAAGTTGGGGCCCCGACTAAATTATTAAAAGGGTTTGAATAATTATTAGAACGACGTTGTTTTGCCAAAGAATTAAAAAATAAAAATAAAAAGGTAGGGTTGACGTCATGATGACACTAGCCTTATGCAACGAACCGGATGAACCGGTTGTTTCTTTACTATTTGCGACCGGTTCACTTGGAACCTAACTAAACCAATGGGTTTTATTTAAAATAGTTTCTGAAATTATAATTGGACCCCAGAACTTTCTGTTAATTATAAAAAAAAAATCCAACAGTTTTGATTAGTTACGGATTGGCCCAGAAATTAATTAAATATTAATTTTATATCCCTTTAATTATAAGAGAAATTACCAAAATGCCTTTAGGCAAAAACAGGCCAAATGAAAGCTAATTAAAATAAAAGAATAGTGTGACTTAATATTTTTGGGCATTCCGAACTTAATGGCAGAGTTCGATTTGTAAAATTACATTCTAAAAATTATAAACGGGCAAATTAGAATAATTCAAAATTTGTCCTAATAAGTAATTAAGCTATCAATTGGACGCCGATGACTGTGAAAATACATAATTTAACATTCCCGGACCCAATGTCAAGATCCGTTTTGTGAAATGAAGTCCCGAAAATAGAGGCACGTGAAATTTTAAAATTACCGTTTTACCCTTAGTAATCCAAAAGTCAGTTAAATGTCAAAGGTGACATATTATGACTTTATTTGACATTCTAGGCTCAACGGTGGAGTCCATTTTAGCAAACAAAGTACCAAAAATGTGACATACGAAAGTGTAAAATTATGAAAATGCCTCTAGGCTTAATGTAAATCACATAAATGTAAATTTATATCTGGAAAAGCCTAAATTAATTATATTCAATATTCCAGACTTGACGGTGAAGTCCCTTTGAGAAAATAAGACTTGAAAATAAATTAAAAAATGACGAATACGTCCTTAGGACTTAATGAAGTTACCAGAAGTATGAAAATGAAATTAATAAGTCCACGTAAATGTTATAAGGACCGAATAGACTCAAAATAGAGTCTGAATATGTAAATTATGTACAGGAAAAACATGGGACATTAAAAGTATAAATTACCATAATGCCTTTAAAGAGCTAAATAAGCTATAAAGCATCAAGAAACCCTAAATTAGGAATTTGAGATCTCTAAATCGAATAGACTAAGTTCAGAAGAACTTAAAACAGTGAATAACAATGTTTGGAATTAGAATGAATACTAATTCATTATACGATGTATTTTTGATCCATGATTATAGGATCACCCAAACGATAGAAAATAGGAAAGAAAGCTATGATATCTATTGTGGTACCCACATGGGAATGCGATGCTAAGAACTCAAGGTAAGTAAACCCGAACTCTAAGATGTGGTATTCCTTAGCCATGTCACAGTTATGTTTTCTCGATGCTACTAATTTGTACTTTTTATACACACCTAGCAATTATCTGATTCCACAATTTGATACTTGTACTTCCTTGTAAATGTGTTGACATTTTATTTGCCAATATCTTGATGTGATTACTTGCACATTTCTATAACCCTTGATTTGGATATCGGAAAACTGTTATGTTTCTCATTGTCGAGAATTTGATATTCCACGTACATGTATATTTCTTGTGGAATTCCTCTGATTATGACATTATTATGAGTGTCGGGAGTTGTGTCTATCACAACACTCATCCTGATTCTTTAGATGCTGATTTGGACCTACGGGTCAGTGATTAGGAATGATACCCAACACTTAGTCCATAGGAGGACATGATATTAGATAAGAGCTCTTTGTGCTATTCAAGAACCAAGATGAGGGGTAAACCTAAATGAGTGCTGTTTGGAACTAGTCAGGCCTTATTTGTTGATAACATTTACTAGACTCATTTGTTAATATCAGATATCTTATATTTTGATCATAATCTGATGATGCACTCTTTGATTAGTGGATATGCTTTTTAAGCCTATCATTAGACTCAATTTGATATCTTGTGATTTTTGGCAACTGATTATTGTATGTGCTAAATCCTTATTGTTGACTTGCTAAATTGCTTATATTGCCTTTTTCGAACTGCTTTGGGATGTACCTTTAGACCCACGAGTCATCCTTGGTGATCTATTTTCCTTTGTGACTGATTATTGTTCTATATCATTTTGTTTGTCATTTCATTGCATTCTATTACCTAAACTAACCCTGTCCCATGGCAGAGTGATAGAATTTACTTACTGAGCTAAGTTAGCTCACCCCATATTTATAACCATTTTTCAGGTAATACCATATGGAAGGAAATGCAATGAGGCGAATAATGAAGCTAGTGATGAGCTTGTGGGAAAAGTTGACAATCTATAGCTCCAAGTCATAATTTGAGTGTATGTCTTGTACCATTGATTTTATATTAGATATTGTGATATTGTAACACTAGACATGATGTTAGAATTAAATGGTGATTTATGATGATCAAATTATACTTAGAGATATTCTGATTAATGGTTGATAAAGTTCGATTTGTTATCAGATGAGTTGCATATGTGTAGCTTTCGCATTTAATACAAAAAGAAAATTATCACTCTTGTGCAAATCATTTGATTTTGTACGACCTGTCCGAGTGACAGTGTCGATCGCTACCCCTAATCCGTATAGGGTGGGTTCTAGGTCACGATAGAGTGATATCAGAGCTATAGGTTGAGGCTGATAACCCTTAGATAATTGAGTTGTGAATTGATCAGTGAATTATGGGAAACTATAGTCTGAACAAGGCAACGGATAATGCTCTTTTGGAAGATATAGGGTGACATAGAGTTGGAATTGTGAAATTTTGGAAAGTCGATGGATTTGAAAACAAATCTATAGGAGAGATAGTCCATAGAAGACTTAAAGGAAGTAACATGAGGAGTTTGAGACTTTAGATAAATTGATGATATCTCAAAAATGCGAAGACTCTTGAGTGAGTCATAAATAAACCCTAATAGGGTAAAGACAAATAGAGCCTTGAGAGGCAATCGTTGTTGAGCGAGACTATCAGCGTAAACATTATGAAATATGATAGTTCTAAAAGAAAATTGACACATGATGAATGATCATTTGGAAAAATTCAATGGATCTTGTTGATCTAGGTAACGGAAAGACCCAATTGTAGGTGATACTCTTTCGAGTTAGCTAAATACATTACAAAATGTGAATGATTAATAACTCTGAATAACTTTTGAGGATCAATGTGATCTAATGATCGAAAGAGGCTGAACTTGTAGTAAAAAGTCTAGGAAAGCTTGTGAAGACAACGACTATGATAAAAAGGGTACATAATTTCTTAAGGTACCATGAGAATAATTGTGATTGTGGGAGAAAGTAAAATAGTAACAAAATTTGTGATACTAAGGAAGTTATGAACTTCCATGCCTGGAAAACCTTAATTAATTTTGATAAACTTTAAATGTCAAATGTAATGACAATGGCAATGAGATGGCTAATTTACTTAAGTAATTTTGAGATATGAGATGAAATCCAGAATGGACAAAACTTGTGGATAACAGTACTTACAAATGAATAAGTGCTAGTATGCTGTTAAATCTTTGGTTGCAAATGAGACTAATCACCTCACTGTGTGACTCTGAAGTCACAAAAGGTACAAGGAACTCCCTATACAGTTAAATAAGTTCTATAAGAGAACAAATTTGTTAAATTTGAATAACGACTGGGGAAAATGTAATATAATGATGAATCAAATATGAAAATGAGTATGAAGAAACTAGACATTTAAATAACTTTTGTGCAAAGGTAAGGGAAACAAAAATAATGGCTATTAATTGAAAAGTCATAAGACTTTGCGATTTGAATTGATAAAAAAAAATGTAAACGGCTCAAAGTGAACCAAATATGATATCACGGTTAAAAGTACTTTCAAAAGTAGATTATCATATGAAGAGTTAGTGACTGGGTAAAAGACTACCCCAAGAATCTTTAATAAGTCTATCAAGATTTAAAGAAGAAATGAACTGAGTATACTTACTATGCTTTAACCCATAAAGGAATGAGAAATCAAAATTTATGAAAAGCTTAATCGTGAGCAAGAAATAAAGAGTATTCGTACCAGTTTATAATTTGAAAGAAATAGAGAAACTAATTTTCTCAACCTATCTAATTCATCAAAAAAAATGAATGCATACGAATTTGAAAACAAAGGCAGATCTGCCCATGAAATAATACAAAACAAAACAAAAGAGGATTGATAAATCTTTGACTTGAGTGACATGTGATCGAGAATCACAAATTAATATTACAAATAAGTCTAAAGTTACCTTTTCATGGGAAAAATGTTGAAATGCAAAGAGCACATGAGTAAACCATCCTAGTAAGAGCCAAAGGATGCTCACGAACGCAAAAAAGAAATATGACGCTAAAAATATAAAAGGGAAATATGATATTTGCGATAATCGAATGAAGCCAAGTAGACAAAAGGAGACTTAAGAAAGTAATATTGCAATCACGTAACCGAACACATGTAGTGAATTTGAGAAAGGATTTGTGAAAAAAAATGAGAAAAAAAAGGAGAAATTTGAAGGAAAGTAGCCGTAGAGAGAGAAGGAACCATGTATAAGCTTCAGACAAGGTAAAAACCTAATATGTTCCTTCCAAATCATTATTCTAAGCCTCTATATGAATTTAAGTGGAATTGTGTTAATCAATCAAGGACATTGTCCTTAATGAAGAATCGACATACTTGAATAAAAAAAATTCAATACACTTTAAACAATGAATGTCACGCCTCAAATTCTCACAAACCCGAGGAGTGAGTGAAATGAAATAAGAAAAATAAATGAAAGGCCATTAAGATTGATTTAGTTGATTATGCATTTATTCCCCCATGTTTCTCCAAAATTTGAAATGAAAACTTGCTATTAGACTTAACCAAAATGGTCTTTTAATGTAAATCAAATATCTCTCCCAATCGATATTCCAAATTAATCTAAGTCGTGTTCAAAAATGGTCTCTAAAATAGCCCCAAAGTGTCTCTAAATATACCTTGGAATAATGGCCCAAATGGGCCCCAAATTCCCGTAAGACATAGGCCAAGAATAAGTAAAAAATTCTACCTAAAGTAGTCTAAGGAAGTGGCCAAATATGGCCCATAAGAGTGGCCAAACATGGCCCAAAGGGTGACCAAAAATGGCTTAAAAAGGTGGCCAAGGGCAGATGTCAGGAGGCTGTCAGGACGGGTGCGCATGGGGGCAAGGCAGCAGGCTGGCTACAGTACTGCACAGGGCGCGCGCACGTGGCTGGGGCAGTTCTGGACTGTTTCTTTTTCCCTGCAGGTTTACTGTAGTTGGCTGTGGCTGAATTTCTCTGTCCAGCAGCCAATTTTCTCTGTTTTCTAATTTTTTTTTCCCAAAGTTTTACAAGTTACTTTTTCCCTATTTTTAGCCTATTTCTTCAAGGTTTTTAATCCCCTCTTTTTTGGCACTTTTTTCACCTATATTTAGGGTGTTTACACACCTAAATAACCTTTTTAATTTTTCAAAATTTTAGCATGGTTTCCTTTGTTTTCTAAGTCTTTTCCACCTAATATTCCACAATACAACCATCATTTTTCAACCTAGCAACCAAAATACATCCTTTACTTTAAATAAGCATTTATACATTACTTAAAACACACAATCCACCATAGATACACATATACCTTAAATTTAAATGTTACAAACTTCATGTTCATTACAATTTTAGGGCCTTGCCCATTTTTCTTATATTATAAAAGATTTTCTACAATTTGAATACACATGTCTTAGGGATTATGCCCTCATACATACAAAAATATGCCCTAATGGCCAAATATCCTTCATGGTCCATGTCCCATCCATTCTTCAAAACTTCTTCAAGTCTCAAGTACCGGGAGCCTCATCTGTAATATGATATCCCACGAGGGGTCAGCACAACCGCTGGTATGACATAATCCTAATGTAAGGAACAAAGTTAGGCGTGGCATGTGCAAGTGTACATTTATAAGTTATATGTCTTCTAATTCATCAATGTAATGCAATGGCAATATGCATGACACACACATGTAACTCTATGCCCAACACATGTCTTCGCTTCACGGTCCTTCCCCGTCAGCTCGCGAGTACTGTCGTATGTCTCGCTTCACGATCTGCCCCCGTAAGCCCGCGAGTACTGTCATTGGCTAGATTTTGGGTTTTTCACCATAGGATCTACACCCTCATAATGCATAGCACCAAAGCGCTCAACCCACGCCATGTTTCCAAAAATTCAAGTATGCCAAGATGCCTTGATTTTTCTATGCAAGTTCAATGAAGCATTTTATCAAATACATGGTATACACCTTAAATCGTGCATCATCCATAAAGTAAATTATAACTTTCAAACCACACAACGTTTTCCACATGAACATATGTTATATACAATCAATTTAAATACATGCTCATATTATATGTTCACTATATTACCAATTCTCAAAGAACACATAATTACACAAAGCATCAATGCATTAAACAACCATATCTTCCAAAACACGAGGTTTATTCACATGAACATAAGCCACAATGTAATGAATCAAACATATATTCAAGTTACATGTTCATCACTTTGATAAATTCTCAAAGAACACACAAGTACACAAACTACCAACTCTAAGTTTTCAAAGCAACTACATACTAAGTAACTTTTTAACAACAAGTAAACATATAAATCATTCAATCAACATATAAAACACTCCTAAACTTAACTCTATTATTTACTTAGTAAGATATTATACCTAAAAGGGTTTTTCTCAACCCTAAGGGAGTTGTGATTCGCTATGCAACTGAACCAATCGATGAGAATGTGGCCCTTGATATGGGGAACAACTTCCTAAAAGGAAGCCTTGTGAGAATCCTAGCCTAGAGATGTGTTTTGGTGGCTTGAAACTTGGAAAACCCTAGGTTTTCTTCATCTTTCTCTCCATGCACGACCTTCTGCTGTATTCTCAAACCAAATTCTATATTTTTTACACTAAGGGGTCCTATTTATAGTAAAGGGGCCAAGGGATAAAAAGACCATTTTGCCCTTAATGAGTTCGGGACCTCGTTATACTACAACCCGTCCCAAAATGCCTCAATTCGATATTTTGTTTTAACCAAAGTTCTTAAAATTATTTTAAATGATATTTTGTCAAAAATTTTATTTTCGCCTGTGGGCGGGTTTGGACGGGTCCACTCAGGCCATCCGAGATGCCCTTTTTGGTCCATTTTTCAAACTGTCTCCGAATAGGTTTACATTCTTACAGGAGGTGTAGTTTAACATTTTATGCATATTTCTCTTTTATGGCATATTCAAAATATGCTCCTAAATATAACTTATCTCTAAATGATGCCCATGTAGTGCCCTACCGGCAAAACAAAAAATTTGCCCTGATTTTTTAGATCTCTACAATGAAAGTGGTGTTGTCTAATTACATCATTGACTTTCTATGACCACTACTCAAACAATCGATAAAAAAGAAAGGATCGAGATGCTAGATACTTTTATCTGGCACATGATATGCCATACATCACCAACAGAAGTTCAAAAACCACGAATGGTAATGTGACTATAACTTAGTGCCAAATAAGATTAATATGACGACTAGGCGTGAGACTAGTCACAATGTGGATAATAGTGAAAAACAATCAAGATATTAAAAAGACGACTTCCAAATGAGTAATAAAATTATAATGAACCCATAACCACAGGATCCTAGGACTAAAGGAATAAACATTGAAATAGAAATACAACGATTTGGAGACTTTAAGTTTAAAGTCTTGAGAAAGTCAAAATTCAAACCTGTGACATTCAAGATTTCTATTGAATTAAACAAAAAAGAGTACAAAAGAACTGTGAAACTTGTTTGAAAAATCTTCTTGCTTGAAGATATAAATGCTAGTGATAAGTTCAAGAGACAATTTAAAAGAAACCATGATAATGAAATTCGCATGAAAAGAGAATAGAGTTACCTAGATATGAACGTTCGAGTTTTGAGGACAAAACTCATTTTAAGAGGGGTAGGATGTAACATCCCGACCCAATTAAGCGAAGCAATTAACGATAATGGCGATTATCATAAGTTAATTTGCTTAATAACCATAGACAAAGCTAGTTATGATTAGTGACCCGTAAACACGAAAGCAAAAGTATAAATGATGAAAATAATTAATTCTAAATTAGAGACGACCGATTTGATAAGGCAATTTAATGCCAAGGGTCATGACTTGATAAAAAGTTATGACTAGTGCTAATCGAGGATAACACACTAGTAATTATAGAAAAATTAGTGCACAAAGTGCACTTGACCAAGATTAGCGCAACAAGCGAACAAAGCTAATTTAATCGGGACTATTAGAATAATTAAAATACATTTAAATGCATCAAGACAAGACAATAAAGGTGATAAAAATTTGATAAGTCCTCGATCTATGAATCGACACATGAGAAAAATAAATAAGTAATACAAAGTACATGAGGAAGAGACAAGTAATGCAACAAGAAAAAGGAGATTAAGTGCAACATGCCAAACAAGGCATAGAAAGGAAAAGGGAAGAAAATAAGGCCAAAAGTGTTGGCCCAAAGTCTTGAACCCAAGACCAAAAAGAGGGAGACAAATTATACCCAAAAATATAGCCAACTTAGCTACAACACTCTTATGCTATATATCTCACAAGATATATATATATAAATATATATATATATAACATATATAAGCCCACATCTATGCATGCACAAAGGTTGAGATGTCAACACGTCATTGGACCCCTACCCTTTTCTAATTGGGTTTCAAGTAGTAAGTCAAGATATTTATATATATATATATAGGTATATATATATATGTTATATATATAATATATATGTAATGAGTATATTATGCGTGTGTGTGTATAGGAGATCAAAAGTGTGTTCATGTGTGTGTGTGCGGATATATATATATATATATAAAGAGAGAGAGAGAGAGAGAGAGAGAGAGAGGAAGGAGAAGAAGAAAGGGAAGCATTATGCCATGCAATACAGCCTCTGGAATCCCAAAAGAATGAGGCAATAACAAAAGCAATAAGGAAGAAAAAGGGCCGGAAGAAGAAGGATCAAAAGCTAGAAGGAGAAAATAGGAGAATAGCCAAAAAAAATCAAATCCGGACGAGGTAAGGTTGTTGTCACGCCCCGAATTCCCGACCGAACCCGGGGACGCGACCGAACGAAACAAAAGAAGAAAATAAATAGACGAGTAAATAAATAAATAAATATTTAACGAATTTTAACTAAGTTTACTAATTTAGAGTCAATAAATAAATATATAACTTATTTACTGATTAGATACGAGCCTATTCCACTAACAGAACTATACATCCATCAATACACATACATTCCTGTTTTAAAAAAATTTCGGTAGCACCTCCTTTGTTTTTCGAGCCTTTTTCCCCTTGATAAACACAATACATCATATATATACAACAGTCATAATCCATCCTCACTCGATGGCCACAACTCTATCAAAGTTAAATATACATCGCCTACTTATACAATCCATCACATCTACTCCTACACTTAAACTAAAAGATCATTTATTACAATATACAATACCAGTTCCATTCTTTTTAGAAACACACCAATCCTTTATAAAATCAAAATACGCCCCAAGGGCCCAAGTATTCTTCCAAATTTATTTCCTTTCCTTTCTCCAAGACTTCATCAAGTCCCGCGTACCAGGATGCTTTATCTGAAACCTGTGCCCACGAATGGGTCAGCGCCAACATGCTGGTATGGTACAATACTAATGCAAGGAATAAAATTAACATGTGACATGTGCAAGTGTACATGTATGTCTACATGCCTCCCTAATCATGCATACAACACAATGGCAATGTACAACTACATCTGAAGAAAACCCTATATCACATTCACAATTTCATCAACACAATGCACAGGCAATATGCGTGACACACCCATGCATCTCAATGTCACACCCATGTCTCGCTTCACAGTTCTTCCCCGTTGGCATGCAAGTACCAATATATGTCTCGCTTTACGATCCGGACCTCGATGGCATGCGAGTACCAATGGCCAATTTTGGGTTTTTCACCACAGGATCTACACCCTCATAATGCACCAGCACCTCGTGCTGACCCACACGATGCCAATATGCCATGATTTCATCATGCAATATCGCAATCTCAATAAAACATTTCACCAATGCATAAAGCATGCTTTTTAAACAATGTCGTCCTCTTAAAAATAACAATAGCATCTGAATCAAAAGAACTCATCCACAAATATACGCATCATGCACAATCAATCTCAATACTTATACAATCCACATGTCACAACATCAACAATCCTTCTAAAACATAAATCACATATGATGGCAACGCAAGAAGTAAGTCACAATTTCCAAATAATCATAAAGAGCACGGAAACATATAAACAATCAACTCAAGGAAGCAATTAAGTCCTACGTGATCTTCTATCCGCAGATAAGCACAAAAGCATTCAATCAATATGCACATCAATCCTAATTTAATTCTATTCCTTACTTAGTAAAGTACCATACCTGATCGGGTTATCTCAACCCTAAGATGCTGTGTCCACTATGCAATCCAAATCAACCAGATTGATCTTTCGTCCACGGTTCATAAGTTGAAGAAACACACCGGCAGGTTGATCGAGTCGGCCAACCATTTTAAATCCAGTTTCATCAACTTCTTCAGCCTTGACCCCATACTCAAATTGGATAATCGAATTACTACATACATTCCTCACCGTGCCATCATGACAGATAACATCATCCCAGAGGATGGCCATTAAGTCTTTGAATAAAGTTCCAGGCTCAGTCAACCGTCTAGATGAACAGATAATAACTTCTCTGCTTAAAATTGAGTGAGCCATCTCCACTCGAGTTTGCATCATTAAACTCAGTCCATCTTGAACAGCAGGTGCTGCAGCACTCCTGCAGTGTTCACATTCACCAACTATTTGAAATTGGAGCTCAAACCATCCAACACCAAGCATGACTCACACTTAACCTTTCAATTCATCATAGTAATCAAAAACCGACAAGATATACAAAAACAACACCTCGTACCATAACTCCCCTAGCCTTAGCCATCCACGACTCCGAGCTACAACCGTAACATCTAACGAGCCACTGGAATCACTTCGGTTCAGGAGCATCACACAGCCTTTCTTGAATTCCTATCAATCATCAACAAGATCATGTTCTCATTTCACCGCATCGAATTGAACAAGAGAGTCACTCCACCAATTATTTAAAGCAATCTCCATGAATAACCCCCGTTCTCAACCGAAACAACGGGACAGAGGAACCCATCTCAAAATCGCAACCTCAACCTCACAACTGTTCATCAAACCCCAATGATCCTCCCAACAATTTGAGACACAAAATTCCCCATTCATCTCTCCAAAATCAGCTCCCTTTTTTTCAAGTTAATTTGATCAGAACCTTACCATTCTTACCAATTAAACCCGACAATAACAGCAGCATTAAAACCACTTAAAACTTCCAAATTCAGGTATATAAAATTAGCATTAAAACCACTTAAAATTCTCAAATTCAGGTATATAAAAATCTGCTCCTTCTTCCCTGCAATGCTCCACTCAATTCCAAATTTTCCCACAAAGCCGTAACACCCACACACAATTTCGAGCCCCCACAAATTGCAACATTTTATTTCCCTATACCAAATCCCAAATTAGCAAGCTCTACTTACGGACAAGCAAATTCAAAACCCAATCCACAACCAACACCAACACGCATGTATATATATATATATATATATATTACCTGCTGCAGCTCCCTGATGTTACTGCAGCTGCTGTTCCACTCGCAGCAACTCAACAACACCATTCTGAACCCCCATCGCAGCCGTTGCTACACGAATTTCCCAACAGCCGCGACATATCTTCAGCCTCTGTTGTAATTTCCTCTGTTCTCTTATCAATCCAAAATGACAGCAACAGTAGCACAAAAACCACATAAAATTCCTAAATTCAGGTATAACCTTTGCTCTGAAATTAATATGGATTTAACCCATCAAATTGCTGCTGTTTGAATCCAACCGATCCTACTGCCCTGAACTGTGAAATTCAGCTGTTCTATTGAGACCACTGCCCATTCTTCAATTATCACCCAGAATCCTCAATTGATTCTCAATTTTTTTCAACCCATACCGTATCCGTCATGAAGCAGCTTCATCATCCTCCTTCCAATTGTTACCCAAAATCTACCTCAAGAATCGTCCCCCTCTGCACCGTCAAACAGAGTGCGAGGATTCCCAATTTCACCTCCAACACGGAAACGACCCAACTAGCAAATCCAACTTGCTCCGTCCAGAAGCTGCCTTCTTTAGCAGCAGCAACATTTTCACTCTGCAATTCTCAGCTCTCTCTCTACTTGATTTAACCTCTTCACACAAATCACCCAGATCCAGCCGCTTTAGTAGCTCTTCTCACACCGACTCTCTCTCCAAGTCGGTTGCCCCCTCTTCCTCTATTTCTTTTCTTTCCTCTCAGCTTCCTCAAGAAGCTTTCTCAAATCTCAAATATATCTATGTATACACAGATATCAGCCCCTCACGTGCCCAGCAGCTTCGGCTGCTTCTCTTTCTTCTTTCTCTTTTTTTTTTTTCCTTTTTCTTTTTTTCTCTCTTTTCTTTCCTTCTCTCTGTTTTCACGCGACCTGCACCGCATCCCTTTTCTTTTCTTCCCATTTCTTTTTCTTACCCCGTTCTACTTCTCTCCCTCATGTCATATATTATATCTAATATATAACACACACACACACCACACGAACCAAAGCTGCCGACACTACTCCTTTATCTTTTTTTTTTTTTTTTTAACTTACCATATTAAATATTTTATAAATATTTTTTTATGCCACAAAATATTATAAAATGCTAGTAAATTTGATATAAAGTCGGGGCTCAATTTAATTATTTATTTACCAATATTGGATATCGTTCAGGTCCCATTTTATATTCCCTATATTTTATTTTATTATTATTATTTTTTTTTCAAGTCTCTACAGTTGTGCTATCTTTTAGTTTAATTTCTGATATTATATTGAGTAGGTTTGTTGTGGAAAGTAAGTCCAAAAGGGCCAAAAGACCCATGCATGCAACAACCCTCCATTGATGAGCTTGAAAACAAGCTTCATGAAAATACTTGATTTAAACTTAAAACCAAAAGTATGGCTCAAGAGAGCATGAAAAATGGGTCAAGATGCAACTTGAACCATTAGAAATGGCTAAGAAACCACTAAGAACTACCAAATTGCAGCCAAGAGAGAGAGAGGAATGAAAACTTGATTTAAAGGGGTTTTAGGATCGAGAAAACATTCCCTAAGGCCCCAAGAACCAATAGGAGAAATTTGGGAGCAAAAAGGTAACTAGAACTCCATGAAATAGGAGAAGTAGAAGCTCGTCGGAAAAGTGGGTTAGGTTAGAGCTCTATGAATTTAAAAACCCACTGAACTTCCCTATTTTGACAATCAGAGCTCTATGCATTTAAAAACACACCCTAGATATGGAATCCCCAAGAAAAATGGGTTTGAACCCTGTTGGACAATGGCCAGAAATCAATTAGCGACGGTCGCCAACGTTGGAGAAGGCAACCGGAACCCTCGTCGGAGAATTAGGGAAAAAGAACAGTAACCAGGTCAGATTCGGGTTGGGCCTCGACATAATTATTAAATGGGTTTGAATAATTATTGGAACGCCATCATTTTTCCAAAGAATTAAAATATATATATATATATATATATATATATATATATATATATATATATATATATATATATATAGGCCTGATGTATGATGATGCCAGCCTGATGCAACGAACCGGACGAACCGGTTGGTTCTTTACTAATTGGGACTGGTTCACTTGGAACCTAACTAAACCAATGGGTTTTATTTAAAATAGTTTCTAAAATTACAATGGGACTCCCAGAACCTTTTGTTAATTATAAAATAAGCCTAACAATTTTTATTAATTACGGATTGGCCCAGAAATTAATTAAATATTTATTTTAAATTCTTTTAATTATAAGAGAAATTACCAAAATACCTTTAGGTCAAAAATAGGCCAAATGAAGGTCAATTAAAATAAAAGAATAGTGTGACCCAATATTTTTTGGCATTTCGGGCTCAACGGCAAAGTCCAATTTGTGAAATTAAATCCTGAAAGTTATGAACAAGCAAACTGGAATAATTCTAAATATGTCCTAATAAGTAATTAAGCAATCAATTGGACGTCAATGACTACGAAAATATATACTTTAACATTTTGGGACAACTTAGACCCAATGGTAGGATCCGATTTGTGAAACGAAGTCCTAAAAAGGACACCTAAAATGTCAAAATTACTATTTTACCCTTAGTATTCCAAAAGTTAGTTAAATGTCAAAGGTGACATATTATGACTTTATTTAACATTTTGGACTCCACGATGGAGTCCATTTTAGCAAAAACGTACCAAAAAATGTGACACACAAAAGTATAAAATTATAAAAATGTCCCTAAGCTTAATGTAAATCACATAAATGCAAATTTAAATCCGAAAAATCCTAAATTAATTATATTCGATATTCCAGACTTCGCAGTGAAGTCCCTTTAAGAAAAATAAGACTTGAAATAAATTAAAAAAATGATGAATACGTTCTTAAGACTTAATAAAGTTACCAGAAGTATAAAAATAAAATTAATAAGTTCACGTAAATGTTATAAGGACCAAATAGACTTAAAATGGAGTCTAAATACGTAAATTGTGTACGAGAAAACATGGGACATTAAAAGTATAAATTACCATAATGCCCTTGAAGGGACAAATAAGTTATAAAGCATCAAGGAACCCCAAATTGGGAATTTGAGATCTCTAAATCAAATAGACTAAGTTCAAAAGAACTTAGAACAATGAATAAAAATGTTTGGAATTAGAATGAATACTAATTCGTTATATGATGTATTTTTTATCCATGATTGTAGGATCACCCAAATGATAGAAAATGGAAAGAAAGCTATGGGATAGCTATTACAGTACCCGTATGGGAATGCGATGCTAATAATCCAATGTAAGTAAACCCGAACTCTAATATGTGGTATTCCTTAGCCATGTCACAGTTATGTTTTCTCAATGCTACCAATTTGTGCTCTTTATACACACCTGGCAGTTATCTGATTCCATAATTTGATACTTGTACTTCCTTATGGATATGTTGAGATTTCATTTGCCAATATCTTTAAATGATTACTTGCACATTTCTATTACCCTTGATTTGGATATTGAAAAACTGTTATGTTTCTCATTACTGAGAATTTGATATTACACGTATATGTACATTTCTGTTGGAATTCCTTTTATTATGACATTATTATGAGTGCCGGGAGTTGTGTCTATCACAATGCCCATTCTGATTCTTTAGATACTGGTTTGGACCTACGGGTCAGTAATTGGGAATGATACCCAACACTTAGCCCATAGAGGACATGATATTTGGTAAGAGCTTTTGGTGTTAATCAAGAACCCAAATGAGGGTAAACCTGTAAGTGTTGTTTGGGAGTAGTCGAGCCCTATTTGTTGATAGTATCTATTATACTCATTTGTTAGTATCACATATCTTATATTTTGATTATAATCTGATGATGCACTCCTTGATTGTGGATACGCTTTTCAAGCCTATCATTAAACTTAATCTGATATCTTATAATTTTTGGCAGCTGATTATTGTATGTGCTAAATCCCTATTTTTAACTTGCTAAATTTCTTACATTTCTTTTTTCGAGCTGCTTTGGAATGTGCCTTTGGACCCAAGTCATCCTTGGTGATCCATTTTCCCTTGTGACTGATTATTGTTCTATATCCTTTCGCTTGTCGTTTGGTTGTATTCTATTACCTAAACTAACCCTGCCCTATGGCAGAGCGAGGGAATTTACTTATTGAGCTAAGTTAGCTCACTCAAGAGTTATAACTATTTTGAGGTAATACCAAATTAAAGGAAATGCAATGATGCAACTAGTGGAACTAGTGATGAGCTTAGGGGCAATGTTGATGATGTATAGCTCCTTGTCATAATTTGAGTGTATGTCATGTACCATTGATCTTAATATTAGATATTGTGATATTGTAACACTAGACATGATGTTAGACTTAAATGGTAATTTATGATGATCAAATTGTACTTGGAAATATTCTGATTGATAGTTGTTAAAGTTCGATTTGTTATCAGATGAGTTTCATATGCGTAGCTTTCGTATTTAATACAAAAAAGAAAATTATCACTCTTGTGCAATTCATTTGATTTTGTACGGCCTGTCCAAGTGACAGTGTCGATCACTATTAATAATTCATATAGGGTGGTTCCGGGTCACAGCATGGGCAGAATCCAAGTTTATCGGAACCTAATCATTCTCATGATAGTAACTTTAGATTTGTAAGGACACATTTTAGATAGTAGGTTAGTTCTTAAATATGTTCTATCAATCAAGTAGCAAGAACTTAATTTTGTAGGGAGTTTAGGTGGTTTTTAATTTAAAATTTTATGGTAAAAAAAAAAATAGAGTGTAACACCCCGGCCCAATAAATTAGCTAATTTAATACAATGTATCGAAAGTGACTTAAATGAAAAATCTTTTAAGGATGAATGTGTAAATTATGAACTAAGATTAGACAATCTAACCCCATTAAGGATAAGACACACCTAACCCAGGTTAATAAGAAGAAATGACCACTACATCGCTAACCTAAAAAGAGGGAAACTATATATCGAATATTAAATTACTATTTCATAAATAGTTGTTAAGTATAATGAGAAGAATGTATAAAAATATACACCTATGCATACGTATATATGAATTTGTTACATCGAAGGCATGTGTGAGAAATGCGCGTATGCGTAGATGCATACACACCGAAATTAAAAATGCATGTGAGTGTATGTGAATATAAATAAAAGTGTATATGTAAATATATGTGTATAGACATATACATTTGTATGTGAGAAGGAGCCTTATGTGAATGAGGAGGTATGTGTATGTGTGTGTGTGTGTGTGCAGCTGTTATGACATGGAAATTTTTTTTTTTATTATTAATGGTTATTGAATTTTTTTATTTTTATTATTATTATTATTATTATCATTATTATTATTATTATTATTATTATTATTATTATTATTGTTATTAAAATGGAATGTGTGATTATATGTAATGTGTATCATGTATGCATGGATATAAGTATGTATATATATATTATTTAATTTTGTGTACATGTATATGGGTATGTGTATAGGTAAGTGTAGCATGTATGTGTGTGTGAAATATTATATATATATATATATATATATGAGTACATGTATGGATGGATGTATATGAAAGTGTATATGAGTATGTATATGTATATAAATGCATTTGGTAGTGTGTGTGTGAATGTAGCAGACCTAGTGTGTGAGGTGTGTAGTGTCGGCTGAGTGTGTGTGTTTGGTGTGTGTCTAGTGTGTGAGAAGTGACATATATATATATATATAGGCTAGTGTAGAGCAGCTTTGCATTAAATGCAAAGCTGCATTTTGGGGGAAAGAAAGTGGCTGAATACAGAGGGGGAAGAAGTCAGGGAAAGGGGCTAGAGAGAGAGAGACGTGTGAGAGTGGGTTTGTGATGTATAAGGTTGGTCTCGGGTGGGAAGAAAAGAAAAAGAAAGAAAAGAAAACTGAGAGCAAGGGTGAGAGAGAGTTCTGAAAGGAGAAGAGGTCTGTGAAGCTGATTCAAGCTTGGAACAAGAAGGGTGGAAGAGGGCACGGCTAGATAGAGAAACAACAGGAAAAACCGTGAGTGATTCTTTCTGTTTTGATTTTTTTTAAAGCATGCTAATTGATTTAATGTATAGGGTCTTAGAGAGCATAATTTAGGGATTATTTTGCAAAAAGAATGAGAAGAAATGGTTGAGAAACTAGGGAGAAATCTTAGGTTGCAGGTCACGGCCATGATAGGTGGGTGTTAACATTTTATGTGCAAAACCTTGTTTGGTTGTTGGGAAAATAGTCCCCTTGAGTGCAGAAATACATTAGGATAAAAATGGGAGAAAAACCGTGACCAAACTGTGACAAAAATGAAGGGGAAAGGGTCGGCCGGAGTTTTGACCGAGGGATTGACCCTCTATTTCGTGGAGATGGGGAAGGTTTGGAGGGAAATTGAGGGTGGATATGGAACCTACGCGAAAAACCCTAGAGAATAGCATTTTAAAAACTTGAAAAACTCGTCGAAGATCGGTCGCCGGTGCTGGAGAAGGTGCCGGAACCCTACTGCTACTTCGCCGAAAAGTCGGGGAAGAAGGGGGGTGACCGAGTCGGGTTCCGGGTCCGGGTCGGGTCCAGTTCGGGCAGGGCTGAACCGCCCTGCCACGTGTCGCGTTGATGTTTTAAATTAAAAAGGGATCGGGTCTGTTTGGTTACGGGCTTAAGAAATCAAAAAATTAAATTGAAATAGGAACAGGGATATCCTATCCCTGTTCTGGATAAGTCCCTGTTTGGGTAACCGAATTGAGAATAGTAAATTTTGATTAATTACAATTTTGACCTTGAACCTTTTAAAAATTGAATCTTGACCCCAGAACCTTAAGAAATCCGATTTTGAACCCCAGAACTTTGATTAATTATGTTTGACCCCCCCTGAATAAAATATTAATAAAATATTAATTAAATTAATTAATTAATTAATTAATTTAATTAATTAAATATTCAAAAATATCCCGGAGTCCAAATGGGACAAGTCATTAGTGTATTTTGACTATCTCGACCATTCTGAGACCAATGGTGAGGTCTATTTTACGAGACGGGGTTCCGAAAAATAAAAGACCCGTAGAAACCTTTAAAATTATCAAAATGCCCCTGAATTAAAGTACAGTCAAACGAACTTCGAATTAGGTAAAAAAATAGTGAAACTTTATTATCTCGAACATTCCGGACTCAACCGTGGTGTCTGATTTGTGAAAAGAGGTCATGAAATGTAAGGACACGTGTAAAGTGCAAAATGACTGTTTTGCCCTTTTGAACCCCGGTGTCCGAATTGAGTTCTACGAGAACCTAAACTTATTTTCTTCAACGTCCTAGAACCAATGGTAGAGTTTAATTTAGCAGAATAGAAACCTATGAATTTAAAGACACAAAATTTGATGAATAGCATAAATTCAAATGAAAATAGACTGAGTTGGAATTTATGTTTTTAGGGACACTTACAGAACAGGAGAGGGAGATCTGATCTCTTGCATCTTCATTGATCAGTTCAGTTACATATCGTGCACGTTCTTCTTGGGTTGTGACTGACCCATCAGGTATGGTGTTTTGCTAATGTTAGAAATGAAGTTAAGTTAGGAATATTTGTGAATGACTGGGATGTTGTATGTGTTTATTTGTAATGTGTTTACCTGATTATTTGGAATTGGTTGTTTACATGTTATGTGTTACTTGCAAGTTTAATAAAGTGAAGAACATGAATTATGATGTATGAACACCTGAGATATGCATGTATATGAAACTGACTGGTGATTTATTTATTATTGTCCGAGCATGTTATATCATTGAGATCCATGTTCATTGAGATTGCATTGGCATATTGGCATATGATGAATTCTTTGAGAACATGGCGTGGGTAAGCACGTGGTGCTTTGCATTATGAGGGTGTAGATCCTGTGGTGAAAAACCCAAAATTGGCCATTGCATTGGTACTCCGTAGCCATCGGGGAGTACCCGTAAATGAGACATGGGTGTGGCATAGAGTTGTGCATGGGTGTGTCACGCATACTATTCATATATATTACTGCGATGCTTGAATGTCATTTAGAAATAAATGTACACTTTGCACATGCCACGCCTTAGCTTTATTTCTGGCATTAGCGTTTCATCATACCAGCAGTTGTGCTGACCCATTCGTGGGCAACATTTTTCAGATGAGGATCCTCCAGCCACGTGAGACTCTGTGATGCCCTGATAGGGCGGAGCACGGGATGTATTTGTGATCCATGAGACTTGTATTTTGTTATGTAAGGGCTTAAGCCCGAATGACCGATGAACGATGTATTGTATATTATTTTATGTGTTGATGAGAATGGACGCATGTTTAGTGAATTTGATTACTTTTGTCCTTTTATTTATTTCATTTCTGTCTCGTCAGTCGCGCCTCGGGTTTGCAGAAATTCGGGGTGTGACAGCATCTAGGAGAATAGTGTGTGTGTGTGTGTGTGTGTGAGTAAAGTGTGTCATGTGTGGATGCATGTGTGAGGAAATGATTATTGGTGGAAAAGGCCATTGTGGGTTATGTTGCTTGAAGAAGAAGGAGAGAAAATAAGTTGTAACAGCAGGCAACTGCCACCAGTAAATGAGAGGGTTTGATTATAGATAGATAAAAAGAGAAAGAGGAAAGAAAGAGAAAAGAAGAGTAGAGCCGTTCTGTATAAATATATATATATATATATAAATACACACATAATCACATACTAAAACCTAAATGGACTATACAAGGGCATAATGATGGAGGAGAAACAGATTCAGAAGCTAAAATAGAAGCTGAAGAGCTGGAACAGACAAAAGAAGAAAATAAGGTGACTCTCCCTCCCTAAGAATTTTACAAACTTACTTTAGTTTAATCAATTTAAATTGTATGTCTGAGGTTCTATGATGATAATTGGTAACTTAGAATGTGAACCAAGGTCTGAAAAGACCTTAGAACACCCAAACAATCGCACCTCGCCATTGAGGAGCCTCAAAGTAAAGGTCTGAATTTATGGAAACCAAACTAGATTCCATTAATTGGAACTTACAGTAGATGTTACAAAGGTCTCAAAACAACAAAAATTATATTAAATGGACCAAAAATAAGAAAGAAAAATTAAGTTCCAAGTTTTGGTTTTAAAACCCAACCTCTCATGTCACGCCCCGAATTTTCATGAACTCGGGGAGTGAGTGAAATAAACAAAAAGGAAATAATAAAGGACAATTACATGCATTTCAACACTAACCCAATTCATGTTTCCGATACTAATCCATAATGCTTTGCCCATTGTTTCATAACATACAAATAACCAAGTAACAATTTAGGGCCCATGCCCTTGTACAATATCAAAAAAATGCCCCAATGGCCCAAATATTCCATGATCCACATCTCATTTGCTCTCAAAGACTTCCTCAAGTCTCAAGTGTCAGGAACATCATCTGTAATATGTTATCCCACGAATGGGTCAGCTCAACTGCTGGTATGACATAATACTAATGCAAGAAACAAGATTAAGGCGTGGCATGTGTAAAGTGTACATTTATAATCTAGATGATTTCCAGTTCATTAATACGATGCAATGAAAATATGTATAACACACCCATGTACTCTATGCCACACCCATGTCTCGTTTACGGACCGCATCCGATGGATCTAAGTACCAACTCCCATTTACGGGCCTCCCCCCGATGGATCTGGGCACCAATGCAATGGCCAATTTTGGGTTTTTCACCATAGGATCTACACCCTCATAATGTACAGCACCACGTGCTCAACTCATGTCACGCCCCGAATTTCTGTAAACCCGAGGTGCGACTGACGAGACAGAAAATAAAATAAATAAAAGGACAAATGTAAATAAATTCACTAAACATGAAGTACATCATGCCATTACAGTGTTCACAGGTCATCCGGGCGTAAGCCCTTACATTACAAAACATAAGTCCCATGGACCAAAAATACACCAAGTGCTTCATCCTATCAAGTGTCATCGAGTCTCAAGTAACTAGGAGCATCCTCTTCTGAAAAATGTTGCCCACGAATGGGTTAGCTCAACTGCTGGTATGATGAAGTGCTAATGCAAGAAATAAAGCTAAGGCATGGCATGTGCAAAGTGTACATTTATATCTAAATGTCATTCAAAGCATCACAGTAATATATGAGTGGTATGCATGACGCACCCATGCACAACTCTATGCCACACCCATGTCTCATTTACGGGTACTCCCCGATGGCATCGAAGTACCAATGCAATGGCCAATTTTGGGTTTTTCACCATAGGATGTACACCCTCATAATGCATAGCACCACGTGCTCAACTCATGCCATGTTCTCAAGGATTCACCATATGCCAATATGCTAATGTAATCTCAACTGAACATGGATTTTCAATAGTATAGCATGCTCGGACAATAACATATAACTCATCAGTCAGTTCCATGTGTATGCATATCTCATGTGTTCATATATCATAATTTATGTTCTTCACTTTACTAAACTCTCCAAGAACGCAAGTAACACATAAACATGTGAACAACCAACTTCAAATTATCAAGTAAACACATTCCAAATAAACACATAAATCATTCTAGTCATTCACAAAATATTCCTAACTTAACTTCATTTCTAACATTAGCAAAATACCATACTTGTCGGGTTGGTCTCAACCCGAGTAACCGTGCTCGCAAGGTGGTGGCTATCAATGGAAATGTAGAAGTCAGACGACCTTCTCCTTGCCTTTCGGTGTCCCTAAAATCATAAAATGTTACTCAGTCGGTCTGTCGCTTGAACGATGCCATTAATCAAATTTTATGTCTTTATTTTTATTAACTTCTATTTTGCTAAAATAAATTCTACGATTGGATCCGAAAAGTCGAAGAAAATAGGTCTAGGCCTTCGTAGAAATTAATTTGGACGTTTGGTTTAAAAAGGGCAAAATGGTCATTTTGTACTTTCACGGGTTCCCATTTCCCGAGGCCTTTTCTCGTAAATCAGACTCCACTGATTGAGTTCAGAGTGTTCGAGATAATAAGATTTCACTATTCGTTTACTTAATTTGGAGTTTGTTTGATTGTGTTTCAATTCAGGGGCATTTTGGTAATTTTAAAGGCTTACTACGGGTCTTTTATTTTTTGGGACCCCGTCTCATAAAATGGACCTCACCATTGGTCTCAGAATGGTCGAGATAGTCAAAATACACTAATGACTTGTCCCATTTGGACTCCGAGTTATTTTAGAATATTTAAATAATTAAATTAATTTAATTAACTAATTAATTAATTAATT
The DNA here is from genome assembly GCA_008638375.1 of Nyssa sinensis. Classification (NCBI taxonomy): domain Eukaryota; kingdom Viridiplantae; phylum Streptophyta; class Magnoliopsida; order Cornales; family Nyssaceae; genus Nyssa; species Nyssa sinensis. Next base: position 21,664,205 of record CM018043.1, read on the forward strand.
AATTAATATTTTATTCTGGTGGGTTAGATTATAATTTTCCTAAATTTAAGGGGTCAAAGTGAAATTTTCAAAAGTTCTGGGGTCAAGTTTAATTTCCAAAAAGTCCAGCGGTTAATTTGTAAATTCCAATTCTCTTATTCTCAATTCGTTACCCAAATAGGGATTAGTCCTAGAACAGGGATAGGATATCCCTGTTCCCATTTCAATTTTCATTTTAATTTCTTACACCCGTAGCCAAACAGCCCCTTTCTATCTTTTAATTTAAAACAACAAGGCGACATGTGGCAGGGGCGGATCGCCCAAGCCCGACCCGAACCTGAACCGGACTCAGACCCGACTTAACCGCCCCCCTTCTTCCCCATTTTTTCGGTGATGCACCAATAGGGTTCCAGCGCCCTCTCTGGCGCCGGCGAACATTTTTCCGACGAGATTTTCATGGTTTCTGAATGTGGTTCTCTTCAATTTTTCATGTAAATTCCATATCTAAGGTCGGTTTTAGGACCTAAGCCACTAGATTTTCACGAAATAGGGTTCAAAGATTCCGGTCAACACTCCGACCGACCCTACTCTTTCATTTTCGGTGACTTTTTTGATCACGGTTTAATCTCCATTTTTACCCTAAACTTGTTTCTGCACTATGGAGGAACAATTTCTCATTCCCAAAACCAAGTTTTAAACCAATAATTTCCACCCAACCGATTATCCTACGTGACTTGCAACTTAATGTTTCTCTCTCATTTCTTAATCGTTTTCTTTCATTCTTTTTGCAAAATGAACCTTACAACATGCTCTTTCAGACCCTATACATCAAATTAATTATCATGCTTTAAAAAAAATAAAACAGAACTGGGTCACTTACGATTTTTGTTGGGTTTCTCTCTCTAGCCGTGCACCTCCTCCACCTCCTGGTTCTAAGCTTGAATCAAGCTCCCAAAATCTCCTCTCCCTTCCAAAACTCTCTTTCTCCCTTGCTCTCTGTTTTTCTTTCCTTTCTCTCCTCCCAACCGAGACCAAGATATAAACTTACACATCAACTCCCTCACGTCACCCCCTGCACAGCCCCTTTCCTTGACCCTTCTTCTCTGTTCAGCCTCCCTCTTTTCTCTACAAGGCAGCTTTGCATTAAATGCAAAGCTGCCCTATATATATATATATACCTATATATATCACTCATTACACACACTCTAGACACACACACTTACACGACACCACACACATACACACACGGTCTGTCACTAACACACACACACCAGACCTGTTGCACACACACACAGTGCACACATGCACTATTATATATACATATACATATACATATATACATGTAATATCCCACACATATGCACATACATATAATATCCCACACATATACATGCCATGTATACATAACACACACATCATCCATTTATTTTAATATACACATTACATTCATTTCACATTCTTAATAATAACAATAATATTAATAATAACAATAACAAATAATAATAATAACCAACAATACTATTATCACTAAAAAAAAAATTTAATAACCAAGAAAATTTCATATATATATAAAGAAAAAATTTCAGGTTATTATAACTCACACCATGTTTCCAAAGGATTCACCATATGCCAATATGATTTGATTTCACCACACAATACCATAATCTCAATGAAGCATGCTTTAAACAATATATCCTACCCGAGGCAATAATAATATGCAATCACAAACTCGCTCCACATGAATACATATCTCATATCGTCAATTTAAACACATGGTCACAATTCACATTCATCACTTTACTAAATTCTCAAAGAATGCAAGAAACACATAAGCACGTAAACAACCAACTCTAGGTCATTAAGTAAACTTAATCCAAATAATTCCCCAATAACAATTAAGCATTTAAATCATTAAATTTACTCATAAAATATTCCTAAACTTAACCCTATTTCTTACTTAGCAAAACATCATACCTGATGGGTTTGTCTCAACCCTAGGAAGTCGTACTCGTTGTGTAGCGGAACTAAACAGTGAGAATGTTGAAGGTCAGGCCACCTTCTCCTTTCCTTTCAGTGTTCCTAAAATCATGCAATATAACTCAATCTATTGCTACTTGAATTATGCTATTCATCAAATTTTATGCTTTTATTTCATGAGTTTCTATTTTACTAAAATAGACTCTACCATTGAGTTCAGAACGTTGAAGAAAGTCGGTTTAGGCTTTCGCGAAATTTAATTTGAATATCCGGGCTAAAAGGGATAAAACGATCATTTTATACTTTTATGGGTTCTTACTTCCTGAGACCTCTTTTTGCAAATTGGACTCCACGGTTGAGTCCGGAATGCTCAAAATAAAAAAAATTCATTATTTTTTGACTTTGCTCGGAGTTCGTTTGATTGCTTTTTAACTCAAGGGCATTTTGGTAATTTTTAATGTTCCTACGGCTATTTTATTTTTTGGGACCTCGTCTCGCAACACAGACCTCACCTTTGGATTCAGAACGGTCGAGATAGCCAAAATACACTAATAACTTGTCCCATTTGGACTCTAGGCCATTTTGTGATATTTAATTTAATTAATTAAATAAAGTTAAAATATAATATATATATATATATATATTTGTGCCTAAGAAGGGCACGGGATTGTCCTGTCCCAATTGGTTCACACGTGCCCTCCCATCCACTCGGTTCCAGGTTCGAGTCCCAAGGGTGTTGCCCCTGCGCTATTTCTTTTTCAAATGGTTTCAAAACCAAACGGCGGACAGTGTTTCAAAATCGGGATAAGATATCCCAGATCTGTTTTAAATCAATTTCAATTCCATAGCCTCATAACCAAACAACCCCAATTCAATTTTTAATTTAAAACATTAGGATCCCAAAACGACGCAGCATCATGCTATACAAGCCCCAAACGACGCCAGTTTACATTCACTGTTCATCATCCCTTCCTTCGATTTTTCAGTGAAGACCCCTAGGGTTTCGTCTCCATCTCTAGCGACGGTGACCCAAGTTTGGTGAGTTTTTACATTTTTCTAACGTGATTTTCTTCAGTTTGTCCCAAGGACCTTATATCCAACTTTTGTTTTTGATTTGGGCCATTAGATCTACACGAATTTGAGGGAGTTCGACTTTCCGGTCGACTGGAACTTTTTAGTTTTGAGCCCTTTTTCTCTACTGGTTTAACTTGAATATTTTTCTATAGGTTTTCTGCACTTCATAGGATTAAGTCTAGGTCATTTAGGTTGAGCTTTATACATAAAATACAAGGAGTTCGAAACTGGTTTAAAAACCTGCAACTTAAGTTTTTAGACTGATTTCTTCGTCATTTTAAATGATTCCTTTTGTTACTTAACCTACATTTTATGTTGAACAAGACCCTAAAATAAAAATCTAGCTATCATGCCTTTAAAACTAAAAACAGAAGCCAAGCTTAACATACCTACTTTTCTGATTTCTCCCTTGGTACAGCTTCTCTCTCCTTCTTCCCTCTCTTTGGTTCACTCTCTGAGCTTCTCCCAATGTTCACAACCTCTCTAACTCAACCTCCTTCTTACTAATTTGTTTTCCCTTTAACCCAACGGATACCTATGTATATACATACATCACCCACCTGCCCTATGTCTAATCTCCCTTTCCCTCTCGGTTCTCCTATTTTTTGACTTCCCTTACTGTTTTCTTTCTTCTTCTTTTTGTTCTTTTCAGAAATGCATTAAATGTTTGCTTGTTTATTTGGTTTTTCATATATATATATATATATATTATATTTCACACACACTGTCAGCCATCACACACACACAGCCGCACACAGTAGCACACACACACCCACTTGGACACACACAACTTGTTTCCCACCTTGTGTATATATATATATATATATATTTAAACACATGTATACATATAATATATAATACCATATACATATACATATATACATATACAATACACCACTCATACATATTTCATACATACACACACAATTTGATTTAAATGAAAATTTTATTTCAAAAAAAATATATAAAATTTTAGATCTCTACATCTCAAATCAAGACTTAAACCTATTTTTATGAACAAGGAATGAAACCCCATGATCAGAGGAGCAAAACAGGCCAAACCCCGCATGGTTTGGTAAAGAAATAAGCGTGAATGAGGCAATTTACAATCACGATTATCAAACCCCAAACCGAGCAAATAGCTTCCTTCAAGCCTTCAAACAAATGCCAAAATACAGTTTGAACTTATAGAAGGTGTTTAAGGATAGAAAATAGAAAGAATCAATGTCCAAAAACCCACAAAATAGGGAGGAAAGAATTAGGGTTTCGAATGAATAGTGTAGCCCTTGTTGGGAAAGACAACATTGTTCGAGTCAGTTTCAGGTTAGGTCCTGACCGAATTAATTAAAAGGTTTAGTTTAATTTAAAAAGGCTTCGTTTTGGTTTAATGGGGCTGAGGTCCCGACGATGCAATAAACCTACTAAACCGATTGGTTTCTAGCTAAATTGGACCAATTCACTTGAAAGTGAATTGAACAGGACGACCTATTTTGCACCTTTTTCTAAAATTTCATTTTTACCCACAAATTTTATTCTAATTACAGAATAACCCAGAAAGTAATTAAAAATTATTTTTAAAAATCCTTTTTAAATTAGGGAAACTACCAAAATGCCCCTGAGCCTAAAATTAGCCAAACGAAGGTCAATTAAAATGTAAGAAGAGCCTAACCCAATGTTTTCAAACATTTCAAACTCAACGACAAAGTCTGTTTTATAAAATTAGATCCCAAAAAATATGAACAGGCAATTAGGATAATTCCAATTATGTCCTAATGTATTAATTAAGCTACCAATTGTACCCCGATGATTATGAAAATGCCTACCTTAATATCTTTCAACATTCTGGGCCCAATGGCAGGGTCCATTTTACGAAACAAAGTTTCAAAAATTTAGATACATGAAGTTCCATGATTACCAATATGCCCTTAGTGATGCCAAAGCCAGTTAAATGCTAGAAAATGCTTATTCTGACTTTCTTTGACATTCCGAACTTCAACGATTGAGTCTATTTTAGCAAAGGAAACACCAAAAAATATGACACATGAAAGTGTTAAATTTTAAAAATTTCCTAGACTTAATATAAGCTATAGATATATAAATTAAAATTCGAAAAGCCTAAATATATTATCTTCGACATTCCAGGCTTAACAGTGATGTCCTTTTGAAAAAAATAAAACTTGGTAACAAACTAAAAAATGACAAATACATCCTTAAGACTTAATGAAGGTACCATAAGGGTATAAATGAAACTAAAAGACTTATATTAATGTTTTAAGGACTGTCTGGACTAAAAAAAAATGAAGTCCGTTTAGGCAAATGATGAATCGAGCAAAATAAGACGTAAAAGGCAAATAACCAAAATTCCCCTAAAGGCTAAAGTAAACCACCCGACAAACTACAAAGTTTTAGGAATCCTAATTAAAGACCATGAAGGAATTCTAAATAATAAGATTATGTCTAGAAAAGGTTAAGAACACTAGGTAAGGAAAGAATTAAGTTAATATGTGTATTGATATAGTACTAATATATTCTAAAACATGATTTAGGATCACCAACAAGGGAATAAGGATGAGACAAATGCCAAGGCAAGTCAAGTATGCAAGTGACTGTGGACTCTGGACCACAGATGAGTAATCCTGTATTTTGAAGTGCAGAATTTAACTCTATGATTTATGAAACATTTTAATTCAAAGTTCTATTATTTACATGACTCCTGTTTTAAACATGATTCCTGTTTTATTTTGGAGGAACTATCATGAATTGTAAAACTTATTTATTTAAATGCTAAGTTATTTACACAACTCTTATTTCAAGCATGCATATCTCTGTTTACAAAAGTTGTGATAAATATCTTCTTTTGAAAATGAATGTTTCTTAGTCAAGCTATGTTTAAGTGCTCTTGACAAGAATCTATTTGAAAAATAATGTTTTAAATGCTTCTATTTGCAAACTGGTAACGCAAGATAATTGTGTATAAGCACCACGAGATTATAAGATCCTTCGAGACTCACCATGAGTATTTCCCACATGAAGGCATGGAGATCTCCTATGAGAAATCGATTTATAGATAAAAATATAGATCTATGTGTAAAACTTAAGAGTCCAGATTGATACAGATTCTCTTTGTAAAGTGAAAAAGTGACAAGTTATGAAATGAACAAAGGTTTTCAAACCCCCATTTTAATGAAAATGATATTTTATCCTTAAGTTTATGATTTAGGGATTTACCCTCATGTTTAAAGAAAATGATTCATATATAATCCTCATGTTTATAAGTAAAGTGTTTTACACTCCTAATCCGATAAAGGATTTATTCATTCTATTTTACGTGAAGAACTAAATGTTTACGTTTTGTGCTGCAAATGACAATTCTGCTATGTGTTTAAGAAATGATGTGCTTTACTTGAATCAGTCATGAAATGCTTCTATTTTAAGTTATTGTTTCAAGTTTACATGCTTAAATGATTTATGATTCAAGTATTCATGTTCTGTATTAAAATGTGATCAGTCGATAGCATATTTTTATCATGAAATAGTTTCTGCTTCAAAACACTATCGGTTGAAAAACCCATGACATCGTACTGGAATTACCCACGAGCTTTTCATAAAGGTCACATGGATATTACCCATGAAATTTCAGGTAAAGAAGTGAAAGTATGAAGTTTTGATAAGAAGTGAGGTATGGGACCCATAGTTATAGTCAAGTGTAATAAGTTAAAGTGTACGTGAGGTATGAGACTCATAGTAGCATAAATATGAAGTTCAAATGTGAACGTGAGGAATGGGACTCATAGTAACGTAAGTATGAAGTTCAAATGTGAACGTAAGGTATGGGACTCACAATTAACATAAGCATGAAGTTCAGATATGTATGAAACATAAACGTGGGGTATGGGACCCACAGTTGCTGTGTACAAGAAACTGGCAAGGATCAATAGTTGTGAAGTATTCAAACTTGATGTAAGTAATGTAGTGTTGATGAATTGTAATGTTTTAAAAAAAATTTATAGCTTATCTAGATACTTAATGGATGAATGTAACATGTGTGATTGCTTCCACTAGTAATATTTAAGTTTGTTGTGAAGTGTATTTGTATAGATTTTGGTTAAGCTCACTCACACTCCCTAATTTGCATAGGGTGAGTTTTGGGAATGTGACATAGAGACGTCCCCATATCCTAAAATTAATCAAATTCTAGGTCTTAAGTTCTTGAAATTTGCTAAAGGGAATAGCCCTTCATTAAATAAAATTACGGTGGAAAACTTATCAAATTCAAAAGTCAGCTGAAAAGTTAATGTCCATTTGGTAACACTTTTTTACTTATTTAAGAAAAAAGCAAACAAGTAAAAAGTAGTGTTTAGTTTGCACTATAAAAAAGGACTTTAAAATTTTTTTAAAAAAATGATTAATTACACTTTAGTACCCTGAAGCCTCAATTATCAATTGTAACAATTCAGTCCCTTAATTTTTCATTTCATTTCAACTGAGGCCAATTGCAAACGACTGTTAATGGCTGTCCAAAGTTAATTACATTTTAGTACCTTATAATTTCATATGGGTTTCAAAATAGTACCTTGTAATTGTATACGAGTTTCAAATAAGGCCTTATAATTTTATACAGGGTTTCAAATGAGGCCCTATAATTTTAATGTGTAAACGGTACTTACCGTTAAGAATTTAGGATGACTGTTAACGATCGTTTACAATTGGCCTCGATTGAAATAAAATTAAAAATTGAATGATTGAATTGTTACAATTGATAATCGAGTCTTATATGAAATCGAGACAAATTTTTTGGATACTAAAGTGTAATTAACTATAAAAAAAAAAAAAAAAAGCCAAAAAAGTACTTTTAAGTAAAACCAAATAGTTTTTGCTTCTTATAAGTAAAAAAATTAATTTTTTGCTTTATTTGTTCAAATGGCCTCACAATAACTGTCACCCACTGTTCTTGCTCCACCACCACAACTATCATACTACCGTCGCCCCACCACCAACATGCCCTCCTACCCCACACCACCATTGTCGCCGCCATGCCATCCCACCACATCCATCATTTTATATCGTTCCTTACAGATGTGGGTCCAATTCTAGTGGGCTTGGAAAATTTGATACTATATGGAATTGTGGATGCTCTACGTGACATGTCATATATATGTATATATATGATCTATACAGTGAATATATATAAAATATATTGTAGAGACTTGAAAAAAAATAAAATATAATAAATGAATGAATAGAGAGGGTTTTGTGACGATAATAATTAGAGATAGCCCTGAATATAGTAAGCCATGAGGAGATTAATTATTAAGAAATATAAAAATTAATCCAGACCATTTAAAAATGATATAGGCTCGAAGAAAATAGTTAAACTGGTTTACCGAGTGCAAGGATAAATCCATGGGATTGATACGAATCATTAATTATAAGAATATAATAGGGGACCTGAACGAAACCCAATATTAGTGAATAAATAATTAAATTGAGCCCCAACTTTATGACAAATTTACTGACATTTTATAATATTTCGTGGAATAAAATATTTATAAAATATGTAATATGGTAAAGTAGAAAAATAATTTATGTGTAAGATATCAGGGGAAGCTTCGAGGAAGTTGCTGGGAAAGAAATCGAGAGATAAGGATGAGGAGTGAAGGGCGGTGCAGGTTGCGTGAAAACAGGAAAAAATGAGAGAAAAAGAAAAGGGGAGAAAAGGAAAGAGAGAAAGAAAGGGGGGAGGTTGCGCAAGGGCGACGATGGAGGTGGGGACGGCACCTAACGGTGTGCTGAGCTTCGTAAGCCACCGAGGTTGTTGTCGACGGAGTAGGCGATGGGTTTTGGATTTCCTGGAGCGATTAGAGTTGTGTGTTGCGGACTGGAGGGACGCGAAGCAACAGCGATGGGTTGGGACAGATCTGTAATATCTCGACCCTGGGATACCGGGTCATATGACACGCATTACGAGACAATGAAAAAGTTGTGTAAAGGTTTTTACACTAAAGAGAAAAGTTAATTAATTAAATAATTAATTAACGTAAAATATTGAATATATTTAATTGTTAAAAATTAAATATAAATAAACACACATATACACACATTATGGTGTATTGTGTGTGTATATTATGAAATGTGTAAAAATATGTATATATATAAATACATGTATACAAGGGAGGATATATATATATATATGTATAAATTACATACATATATGAACATAGTGTGAACAGTACAATGTGTGTGTGTGTCGGCTAGTGTGTGTTTCTTCACATATAAGTGTGTGTATTATATTATATGTATATATATATGAAATATCTTGCAAAAAACCAAGAGAAAGCTGAATGGGAAAAGCAAAATTTAATTTGTGTAAGAAAATTTATTGAGAAGTGAAGGATTTCAGCCATGAGGTCATGAGGGGAGAGAGAGAACAGTAGAGAGAGAGAGGTCGGTCACTTTCTTTATAAAATCCCAAGCATGCAAACCATGCTTTCTTCTTGCAAAAGAAACCAAAAGAAGAAGAATTGAGAAGCTAAGGAAGGATTCAAGGCAAGAAGAAAGGGAGAAAACCGAAGGAAAAAAGGTGAGAGAACACAAACCAGTATTTTCTCTCTCTAGAATTCCTCTATGTGTAAACTGATTTAGAGCTTTCATTTTATATATATGATGTTTAGAACACATTCAAATCAAAACGAGCATGAAATTTAAGCTTTAAAACACCTAAAAACACCTAACCCAGAAGCATCCTCCATTAAAGACCATGCTTATAGCAGGTCTGACCCGATGGAAACCAAACTTTGTTTGGTGTATAGGGACCTCTAGTAGACCCTACAAGCATGTTAAAAACCTACGTGCACGATCTTGAAACTCGAAAATCGACCCCATGTGGTGAGTTACAGGTTACGGGTTTGGAAACCAAACCCCTAAACTCTGTGTTAAATCCATTTTCACTAATGGGGAATGAAACCCCCTTAACTAAGGAACAAAACAAGCCAAATTCCATGAAAAACCATCAAGAAATAAGGGTTAACCATGGAGTTGCAGTTCGGATTATCACCTCTCGAACCGAAGCAACGAGTTCACTTTGAACCCCCAAATTAATGCCAAGTTGGTCGTTTGTACATTAGGAATATTTTGCAATGAAAACAGTAAGGATCCATGGATCCAAACTGCACGAAATAGAAAGAAAAGGAATTCGGGAATTAGGGTTTTCAGTCGGTCGACATGAGGAAGACGAAGGTGAGTTAACTCGGTTTTTTTTTTTAAAAAAAGGGCTGGGTTGACTCGGACAGGTGGCAGCCTCTGGGCTTGCCACCGATTAAATGCAACGACGACGTTTTGAGTGTCGGTTGATTTAAATTGGACGCTAGGGCTGACGTCATGGTGATGTTAGTCACATGTAAATAAACCGAGACCGATTGGTTTATGACTAGACCGGACCGGTTCACTTATTCTTGGACCGAACCCTCTGGTTTTCTGTTTTATTTAAAATGAAATAAACCAAGACTTTTGGTTATTACGGATTGACCCCTGGACTTTAGAAAAATTATACTGAGGCTCAACTGAGGGAAAAATTATGCATTTAGACCCCTGAAAAAATAATTAAATAATTAAATGATTAATTTAATTATTTAATAAATAAGGTTAAATTACTATTTTGCCCTTGTGGCATAAATAGAGCAAACGAAGTCCAAATTAAACATATGAATAGTGTAATTTTACTATTTTGGACATTCTGAGATCAATGGTAGGGTCCGTTTTACGAGACGGGGCCCGAAAAAAATAAATACATAAAGGGGTAAATGACCAAAATACCCCTTGACCAACATTTACAAGTTATTAGTATATTCTTACTAAACACGAAATGGGGTCCTGAAAAATAAAGACACGTAAAAGGGTAAAAAGACCAAAATACCCCTGGTACCCTTAAAGCCAAAATGAAATCAAAGAAGGTCTAAATTAACTTTCTTTGACATCCCGGACTCAAAAATGGAGTCCAAATTACGAAACAACGTGCAGAAAAATGTGACACATAAAACGGTAAATGACCATTTTGCCCTTTTACATATAACAGTCCGAATTAAATGTTAGGAAAGCCTAAACCGACTTTCTTCGACACTCCGGACTCAATGTTAGAGTCTATTCGACCTAAAGAAATGTCTAAAATAAAAAGACATAAAATTTGATGAATAGCATCTGTCAGATGACTATAAATTAGAGTAATGCCAAAGTACTAATACTAAGGCAAGTACGAGAGACGAAATACGAAAAGACACGACACGTAAACATGTCAAATAAATAACTTTAAATTAAAGTTAATGGAACTCCCAGAAGAGTATAAATTGAAATAAATTCAATTTCTAACACATTAAATTATGTCATAGGTTACAAGTACGAGTTAAGTTAAGTACCTATGAAATTGTGAAATCGTTTTAGGATCTAATACGGTTTAAGCATAAGTTAAGGAATATCGAAATGATATTACAATGAATGTGAAGTTGATGAGGTGTTTATGAATTGTTCTTAGGAACTACAAGGAAAGTGGGAAAGCACATTTTTAGCACTAACCCTAAAGAATCAAGGTGAGTAACCCTGTGTTTGAATTGGAGATTTAACTCCATGGATTTGAAAAAGTTTTAAGTTCAAAGATGTGAAGTATTTGAAGTTTCAAATTCAGTATTTACATGATTCAACTTTTAATTGTACTGTTTTATAACTCTTTTATGACACGCTCAGTGATTGGTATCTATCATAGTTTTCTTAAAACATATTTCAGCATGTCTAAAGTTTTAAATGCCAAATTATGTTAAATATCCTGAATTTGATAGTTACAAGTATTTGAAGTTTTATTGTAGAAATTATACATTTCATGTTTTAAATATTCATGAAAGTATCTATTGAAGAAGTTATGTGATAAATGTTTTACAAGATAAATGGTACTAAGTACCACCCCATGTGACGTTGAAATCCTTCGGGATTCAATAGTAAATGCCCGGTAGCAGGATCTAATCCCCCAGGCAAATGAGATCGACAGTATTGGCAGTAAAATGGGAGTCTGGTTCGAAACAGATTCCACCTAATTAAAGAGAAAAGATAACAAAGTGATTTTGGAAATGAAAGCAGGTTTTACCCTCATTTTCAAATACATATTGATATGATTTAAGTTATATACTTATCTGATGAAGTACGAGTTTTGCTTGGCTACCTTAAATGTTTCCAAGATATTTGAAATGCATATGTTTGAGTTATATACTCTATTTATCGAAGTACGAGTTTAGCTTGAATACTTTAAATGTTTCAAAGCTATCTGTTTTAAGAATGCATGTACCTTGTATTCTAAATTGTATAAGCAATTGGCAGTGAATGTTTTACAACTCTCATGTACTAAAAACCAATGCTAATTGAAAACCCCATGACGAACACTGGAATTGCTCACAAGCTTAGATTAGCTTACCCGGACTTTGTTCGGACCCCCCTTTCAGGTGATGCAGCAGACAGGGTCTTAAGGACGACGACGATGAGTCTAGCTGTTTTTGGAAGGATATGATTAAGTAGTTTCTTTTGAAGAACCTATGAACGTTAGTAGTACGTTTTGTATTAATAGACAGAGTAAGAATATGTAATAAGCCCTCAGGGCAATCGAATATGTATTGTATTAATGTATGAAGTCTTTACGTTTTTGTTATACTCTGAATGTGTAACAATGTTTGCTATGTATGGAACAGCAGTATCGGACGGATGTGCATAATTTAAAATAAGAAAAGAAAAGAAAAAGTCTTTCACGCTTCCGTAATCATGTGTAGCACATCTATTCGATACCGTTGCAGATGCGAGCCTTGTCTCGGGGCCTTCAGGTCTCGGGTGGCGGTCGCGATCCGGTAATCCGTAAAGGGTGGGTTTCGGGTCGTGACAAGATCTGTCGGGGAGTTGTCGACTTTGGCTGTATCACTAGATTGTGATTTGAATTCGGTTTCTGCTTCAGGTGGTGATGATTCGGTGGTCATGGGTTGATTCAACGAAAACCTAGGGTTACGATTATGGGGCTTCACCAAATGGGATTTATGTTGCGGTTTTGTGTGTGATTGTTTGGGTTTGACGCAGAACAGGAGATTGAGCTGGTTGGTTGTTACGGTTGTGGCTCAAAATTGTGTATGGCTACGGCTATGGGAGTTGTGGTACAAGGTTGTGTGTATATGTACGTGTGTATATATATATGTGTATATGTGTGCGTGTTGGCAATAGCAGTGCAGCAGAGGGGGAGTCACGTTGGTTTGCTCATGGATGAATGATTGAGGAGTTCGGTTTGAATAAAGGATTATGGGTATTTCAAACTGGTTGGAAGGATTACAGTTGGGATATGTCAAGTATGTTCAATCTATCTCTGTTCTGGAACTTTGCTGTTGTGGTGGGTTCTAATACAACCCAAAATGGTGTGTGGATGTTCGGGTTTTGTGGGATGGTTCAGAATTGAGTAAAGAGCTACGGCTTTGTTCACAAAGCACTGCCCGATTTGTTGATGAATTGTTTGTTGTTATGATGGACCATTGTTAGGAATTAGGGTGTATTAAAGGTTGAATGATGATGTTGCGGTTTGAGGAAGATGATGCAGAATTTTGCAACAAACGCTGCTGGGTTAGTGAGAAGCTGGAGTAGAACTGAGGGAAAGCTCGGTACAGCAAGAGAAAACTTGGAACAAAAAAAAGAGAGAAAAGGCAGCGCAGCAGGAGCGATGATAAGGGCAGTGGTTGATCTTAGAAGATTGAGTTGTTATGATGGAATTGGGGCTTAATTTGATGTAAATGAAGCTGTTATTGCAAGATCAGAATGGATGTTAAAGGATTTTGTGAGGGATGTTGGTAGAGGACCTAAAATGGGTTCCGGTGATGGATAGGAACAGCGGCAGTATTGAGTTAAATTAGATTGGTTCGGTGGGAGATTCTGGGAGCCGCTGATCTGCAAAATCTGATGTAGCAGATCTGGTGAAAATTGAGAGAAACAGTAACAGCAGCTACAATGAAGGTTTCGGATAATGGATTTTGATACAGCCCGGGACTGTGGGAATGTTGCAGGTTTGTGAAGTGATTAGGAATTGAGTAAAGGGGCTTATGAGAGAAAGTTGGTAGCAGCTGGTGGTATATATATATATATATATATTTATATAGCATTACAGATGAAAAAATTGGTAGATGGCTGCTGGAATTAAATTCAGGGGTCTTGAGTGCGAACAGTTCAGTTTGGGGGATTTGATTTCAAATTTTGGGAAGGGTTCAAGTGATTGCTAGTTGCTAGAAGTATGCAGCAAATTTTTATACCTGACTTTGGGATTTTGATATGATTTTTGTGCTGCTATTACTATCTATTCTGTTTAGTGAGAAAATAGAGGAAATAGAGGGGTTATACAATTTTGAAGTGTTATTGGAAGTTCTATCCGTTAGAGGTGTAGACGTTTGGATTGCTATGAAGTTGACAATGCTTTGATCCGTGTTGCTAATGTGTAGTGACTTTGGTGCTGCAGGGGTGCAGCAACTCATACCTTGCAATCTAATGGGCATGGTTTAGATGACGGGTCGTTAGTGGTGTACAGAGTTTGGAGGAGTTAGACCTCCAACATATTACCGAGTCAAGAGCCGTGATTAAATGATGATTGCAGTGCCAGTGGAACGTTGACTGCAACCAGTCAAAGGAACATCGAAGTGAAAGGCGAGGACCTTCTAAACATATACAGTAGGAGGACTGAGTTATTCACCAGCTGACTGAACTGCTTAGTGGACACGACTTCCTAGGGTTGAGATAACCCGATCAGGTATAGTACTTTACTAAGTAAGGAATAGGATAAAATTAGGATTGATGTGCATATTGATTGAATAATTCTTATACTTATCTGCTGCTAGAAGATCACATAGGAATGATTGCTTTGAGAACCCTTGAGTTGATTGTTTATGTGCTTACGTGTTCTTTATGATTATTTAGGAGTTGTGACTTACTTCTTAAGTTGTCATCATATGTGATTTATGTTGTAGAAGGATTGTTGATATTGTGACATTTGGATTGCGTAAGTGATGAGATTGATTGAGCATGACACGTAGATTTGTGGATGAAGTCTTGTGATTTAAATGTTATTGTTGATCTTCAATGTGATGCATTATTTAAAGCATGTTGCATATGCTTATGAAAGTGATGTTTCATTTGAACTGTATTATTAGCATGATGAAATCATAGCATATTGGCATAGTGTAATTCCTTGAAAGCATAGTGTGGGTCAGCATGAGGTGCTGGTGCATTATGAGGGTGTAGATCCTGTGGTGAAAAACCAAAATTCGGCCGTTGGTATTCTTTTCCATCGGGGACGTACCGAAAAGGAGAGATACGTGGCGGTACTCATGCCAGTGGGGAAGGACCGTATCATGAGACATGGGTGTGACATTGAGATGCATGGATGTGTCACGCATATTGCCTGTGCATTGTGTTGATGAATTTGTGAACGTGATATAGGGTTTTATACAAATGTAGTTTATACATTGCTATTATATTGTATGCATGACTTGTAAGGCATATAGATATGAATGTACATTTGCACGTGCCACGACTTAATTTTGTTCCTTGCATTAGTATTGTACTATACTCGCAGTTGAGCTGACCCATTTGTGGGACAACATTTCAGATGACACTCTCGACACCTGAGACTTGTGGAAGTCTAGCCGAGTGGAGGAGACTTGACTTTAGATGGATATTTGGCCCGAGAGGTGTAATTTGTGATGTACGGGCTTAAGCCCAAAGACATGTATATATATTGACTGAAGTGAACGTATATACGTGTGTATCTATTTAATTGTCTTCAGTTGTATAATTAGGCGATGTATATTTAAATTTGATGAGATTGTGGCCATCGAGTGAGGATGGGATGTACTGTTGTTTATATATATGAATTGTTGCAAAATTTTAGGTGAGAAAAGGCTTAGAAAACAAAGGAGGTTCTGTTGAAATTTTATAAAACATGAATGTATGTAGGTTTGTATCTAAATCGGTTGAATTGTTATTTATTTATTTATTCGTCTATTTATTTTCTTCCTTTATTTCGCTTTAGTCGCGTCCCTGAGTTCGGTTGGAAATTCGGTTTCAAGCTTACATCCACGAACAAGAGAGAAAGGATTTGACTATTTACATAAATGGGTACAATAAAGGATCTCACTTGACTCACAACAAGTTGTCACTTTCAATCTCAGTAGAACTCTAGGAATGAAGATAATTGTACTATATTATTCTCGGTAATTCCTTATTCAAATGTTTCTATCATTCACTATTTATAGGTTAATTTTCACCGCCTTCAACTGCCTTCAATTCACTGCCTTTCTTGTCTCCTTAACAAAATGTTTTCAAGACATTTTGTCTTGTGCATTTCATAACAATGAAATGTAAACAAAGGATGTCTATGAATCAAGTGGGGTGATGACACCCATCCATCTAATCATCCATTACAACACTCCTACTTGGGTGTCAATCACAGGGATATTCATTTCTTCCCATACTTCCCCCTGTTATATTTTGAGCACAAATTGTTCAAATCTTTGAGCCTGTGCATTCCATATTTATATATCAGCTTGTTGAAAGTTGAGGTTGGTAATGCCTTAGTGAGCAAATCTGCCAAATTTTTGTTAGAGCAACTTTACTATACATTAATATCATTGCTCTTCTGGAGCTCATGAGTATAAAAGAACTTTGGTGAGATGTGTTTGGTTTATATTGTTGTCGGACCAACTTTAATAGAAGATAACCCACATGATTCCTGAATATGTCGAACCATAGATCTCAACCATATGCATTCTCGACTTGTCTCATGAAGTGCAAGAATTTTGAAGTGATTTGAGAAAGTAGTAGTTATTGTTTACTTGTTAGATCTCCATGATATAGCAGTGTCACCAAAGGTGAACACATATCCAGTTTGTAACCTGGCTTTATGTGGATCAGAAAGATAACCAGTGTCTGCATATCCAACTAATGGTAATTTGGATTCTCTTGAATAAAATAAGCCTATATCAATTGTTCTACATATATAGTGAAATATATACTTGATACCATTCCAATGTCTTTGAGTTGGAGTAGAATTATATCTGGCCAACAAATTGACAGAAAATGCAATGTCTGGTTGTGTAAAATTTGCAAGATACATGAGTGCACCGATTGCACTAAGGTATGGTACTTCAGGACTAATGAGCTTTTCATTATTTGCACGAGGCCGAAAAGGATCTCTGTCTACATCAAGTGACCGGACAACTATAGGTGATGTTAATGAGTAAGCCTTATCTATATAAAATCGTTTCGAAATATTCTTTGTACATGCTAATTAATGAAGAAAGATTTCTTATGAAAAAAGCTCGATCTATAGACTAAGACAAAATTTGGTTTTTTCAAAATCTTTAATTTCAAATTCTTGTTTCAAATAAGTAGCAGTTTTTGTGAGCTCTTCAGAAGTCCTAATAAGATTCAAGTCATCAACATATACTACTACTATTGCAAATATAATATCCGACTTCTTTCTAAAACTACAAGGAGAAATCGGATTATTTATATATCCTTCCTTTAGTAAATATTTACTGAGGCGATTGTACCACATGCGCCCAAACTGTTTCAATCCATACAGTGATCATTGTAACTTGATTGAATACATGTTATGAGAATGTGAGTCACTAATATTAGGAACTTTAAATCCTTCAGGGATTTTCGTGTATATGTCACTATCAAGTGATCCATATAAGTATCTTGTGACTACATCCATAAGGCACATGTTTAGTCCTTTTGAAAGTATCAGACTTATCAAACATTGAAATGTAATTGCATCCTTAACTAAAGAATATGTCTCTTTATAATCAACACAAGGTTTCTCCGAGAAACCTTGTGCCACAAGTCTGGCTTTATATCTAATAATTTCATTTTACTCATTACGTTTTCGTATAAATAGCAATTTGTACCCTACAGGCTTTATACCTTCAGGCGTCTGGACTATAGGTCCAAATACTTTTCATTTTACTAACAAATCTAGTTCACCTTGTATTACTTCATTCCATTTGGACCAATCATTTTTATGTCGACATTCTTCAATACTTTGTGGTTCAGGATCTTCATTACCTCTGGTGATTTCAAGTGATATTGAGAAAGCAAATATACGATCAATTATAATATCAATTTGATCCCATATATTTCCATTAGATACATAATTTATCAAGATCTCTTTATTTTCATGTACTTGTGCCTTTTCAAGGGTTACTTGTTCCGCTTCAAGGAGAAGCATTTCCTCTTCTAGAGGTATTTGTTTACCTTCCTCATGAGGTATCATTATACTAACATTGGTTTTATCAATCATCATATTATATTTGGTCTCTTTAGGAGTTGCCGTTTCTATTATTCCTTGTGTCTTCCTCTCCTAGAAAAGCTTATCTTTCGCACTAATGGGTCTACCACGCTTCAGGCATGCCATAGATTCATTTGCTGCTGTAATAATGAATTGTCCTATAGGGATATCTATTCATGCAAGGGTATTTGCAGCTGGTATGTGTGATTTTGTTATTTTCTTTGTATCAATGAATGCATCTGGCAATTGATTTGCAATACTTTGCAAATAAATGATCCTTTGAACTTCTAATTCATATTGATTAGTGTGAGGATCAAAATGAGCTATTGTTGTTGCATTGCATGAAATTTCATGTTGAGCTTCTGGCTTCAGCTTCTCTCTCCCTAATGGTGCGAAGACTGTTTCTTTAAAATAACAATCTATAAATCGCACAGTAAATAAATCTCATATCAGGAGCTCAAGATACCTTATGATTGATGGAGAATCAAAACTAAAATAAATTCCTAATAGTCTTTAAGGACCCATTTTAATATGTAGTAGGGGTGTTATAAAGATTTGTACAGCACAACTAAAAATTCTTAGGTGAGACACATTTGGTGGGTAGCCAAGTACAATTTGTAAATGGGAATATTTGTGATAAGTAGTTGATTGAATACGAATTAATGTCGTAGCATGCAATATGGCATGCCCCCAAGCAGAAGTAGGAAGATTTGTCTTCATAAGCAAAGTTCTAGCTATTAGTTGAAAATGTTTGATCAAAGATTCTAGTAAATCATTTTGTATGTGTATGTGAGCAATAGGCTGTTCAACATTAATTCCTATTGACATGCAATATTCATTAAATTTTTGGAATGTAAACTCACCAGCATTATCAAGATGTATTGTCTGGATAGGATGATTAGGGAATTGTGCTCTTAATCGAATGATTTAAGTAAGGAGTCTCGCAAATGCTACATTACGAGCTGAAAGTAAACAGACATAAGACCATCTAGTTGATGCATCTATCAATACCATAAAGTAACGAAATGGTCCACTTGGTGGGTGAATAGGTCCACATATATCTCCTTGAACGCATTCTAAAAACACTAGAGATTCAACACTCACCTTCGTGAGAGATAGCCTTATTATCAGTTTTCCTTGAGAACAAACAGTGCATGAAAATGGTAAAAGAATCTTCTGGATCTTTAAAGGATGTCCATGTGAATTCTCAATGATTCTTCTCATCATTATTGCCCTTAGGTGGCCAAATCGATCATGCCAAAGTACAAAAGTATTTGAGTCAGTGAACATTTGGTTCATCACAGCATGTGATTCAATGACATTTACAGTAGTTTGGTACAGTCCCAATGAGAAAGCAGGAAGTTTCTCCAAGAAGCTTTTCATGTTTGATATCCATTTCTGCGGATATCTTTAAAACTAAGCAAATTTTTTCTTGATTTGCTAGAGTATAAGGCATTATTTATAACGTTATCCCATTTGGCAATGTGATGTTGGTTGTTCTAGAGCCTTTAATCATGTTTGCAGTACCAGATATCGTGTTGACATTAACTTCATACAATTTTAGAGTAAAGAAATATTTTTTTATCTCGAAGGACTGTATGTGTAGTGGCATTGTCTGCTAGATAGATATCTCCATTATCCATTTGGAATCTATAAATAACATATTAAAAATAGAGACATGAAAAAGTTAAATTGCATTGAAGCAACATAATTCAACATTACAATGAGTTAAACAACATAAATACACAGTAGCTAAACAAAACAACATAATATAACAAAAAACACTAATTGACATGTACGTTCTCATTACCTATTAAATGGTCAATTCTTCCACTAGGATTTGTAAAGAAATCTGAGACATCTAGGTGTGTAATATCCACAGGATCATCAAAGAAATTCATAAGATCATCAGTAACATTCATAGGACCATTAGTAAAATTTGTTTCTATTCCTTTCCCTTTTCCTTTAGTGATTGCGAAGTAATTCTGAATAATGCATAATTGTATTCATTGACTGATTTAAAATCCTGCAACCTCAAGTGCATGCAATTATACCTAGCCCTTGGGAGAATAATAGCACGTTGGTGGTCATACCTTTTTGTTAAATTCCTCCAAAGGATTATTGAATCATTTACCTTGAGATATTCTGCCTTTAAGCCTTCATAAATATGGCGGCAAAGAAATATTAGTACTTGTGCACAATCCTTCAAGGATGCAGTGTTTTCTTCTTTAATAGTATCACCGAGACTACTGGTTTCAAGGTCATGACTCCCCTGTGTCCCCCCTTGCATCAGGATCAGTCTCAGTTTCTCTCTCTCTCTCTCTCTCTCTCTCTCTCTATATATATATATATATCATATATTTTTATTGTATATTATATTTTATATGTTGTACTATATTTAAATATCATCTATTTTACTATACATTTATAATGTACTATATATATAGATCATATATATACTGTACATATATACTATACTTATATATAAATCATATATATACTATATGGTATATGAACTATACATATATACTATACTATATAACTTATATTGTTAGTATATCTGTATCAGTTTTATTTCCATAAACAAATATAATGTCTAGAATATAGAAAATTAGTTTTGAAAGCAAAAACATAAGAAAAAAAAATTGTTTTTTCAAAACAAAATACTATTAACAAACATAACCGATAAAATAAAAAACTAAAACTGTAATATTGAGAAAATATAAACTCAGACTTGCAATAAAGTTGTAGAATCGAAATTCAAATGTGATCAAGGCTAGCGTTTGACGCTATGTCCTTAAAGTAATTTATGCCCCTCATAATGGTGCTTACAAGCCCTTGGACACTTGCTTACCATGATACAATGATTTGACCACGCACAATAGAAGCATTGCAAACATGTGTTTGACGAACTAAAGTTGTGTTTGAACTCTCTCACTGTATATGCTATGTAAATTATCTATTTTCTGAACTAATGTATGCAATGTATGCATCGGATATTTATAGAAAATTTCGTGACTGTTCGGTAAAGTCACGAGGCCAAGGGTTGCATTAGTTGATCCTAAAAGTCGCCTCTATTCATGACGACTATTCAGTCAAAATTAAAAAACATAATATTTTGAAAATATAATCTTAATAAATAAATTTTCTCCAAAAATATATATATACAACGGGTCAAGGCCCAAGCCCAACTCAAGGTAATTGTATCTATACTCTTTAAAAACTTTGTTCCCAACCTATGTGAGACACAAACTTTTTACAAGTTTTAAACTTTGTCACAATTTTCAAGTGGTGATATTTAGAGTTAATTTCTCATTCACTCCTTCATTAATCGTTTTGAGCAACCCAATATATGTTCTTATTCTCTTCATGGAGAAGAACATATTTCCATGTGAACCCACTTAAAATAATGTATGAGGCCCATTTCAATTTTGGCTCAAAGATGACCAAAAATTCTTGCTCAATAATTAATTTTTCCAACATATATAATTTTGTTGTAAATAGATGATTGGATGGATGGGTGTCATCAGCCCACTTGATTCATAGCCATCCTTTGTTTACATTTCATTGTTATGAAATGCATAAAGATAAAATGTCTTGATAACATTTTGTTAAGGTAGCAAGTAAGGCGATGAATTGAAGGCAGTTGAAGGCGGTGAAAATTAACCTATAAATAGTGAATTACAAAAACATTTGACTAAGGAATTACTGAGAATAATATAGTACAATTATCTTCATCCCTAGAGTTCTATTGAGATTGAAAGTGGCAACTTTTTGTGAGTTAAGTGAGAGCTTCTATTGTTCCTACTTACATAAATAATCAAACCCTTTCTCTCTTGTTCATGGATGTATGCTCGAAGCCGAACCACGTAAATATTTGTGTGCACTCGTGCGGTTGGTTTTATACATCAATTTCATACTACATTATCAACTTGAAGCTTTGGTCCACTACGGAGGTATTGAAATAGAGGTAATATTTAGTACAATTAAATTTAAATATTCTCTTTATTTTATTTATATTATGTGAAATCTCACTTAACTTGAATTTGATTTGTTGGATATCACTAGAACAGAGAGTTTCCCTCAAAAATTTGAATTTTCAATATGAAGTTCTTTGATTAAATTATGTGTTGGTGGTGGTTATGATGGTCCCAAGGGACATGACGGAGAGATAGACAACAGAGGAGAAGATGGAATTGGGTGAGAGGAGGATAACATGGCCTTTGCGAATACCTATTTCTAGCAGATGGGAAGTCACCGAATCAATGACTCTCCAGACCTCAGAGAAAGTGAGGCAGCGACCTTATGCAGCGTCAATGAAGGCAGTAAGAATCAATCAATCATCACCACACTGATCATTATCATACCTGTAGATCAGAAAGAGTTGTAGGGATACTAAAGTCATGCGTTAAAGCTTTGAAGATCTGATGTGGCCTAAATTCGATGTAATCAAATGACCATGCATACATCTTCATTTGGACTTGCCGACCATGGAGATGGCGAAGGCGGCATCGGTGACAGAGTGCTTGTCCATTGAATTCGTTCGATTGAGTTATATATATATATATATATATATATAATTGTCAAAAACTTTATAAGAAATCAGTATAATTTATCTTTTTTTTTTATCATGATATATTTAAACTTTTTCTTATGTAATTTTTTAAATATTTTATTTCATGTGTCATAAATTTTATTATTTTACGAGTTGATTGTTTCACGTTATATGAAGTTGGAATTGTTCGTTTACTGAAAAATGTATGGTGCATGGAAATGAACAATTACTGTATTATGCTTCTCACTTTTTTTTTTTTTTTTTCGTTTTATAGGTTCGCAGTTTCTTAGTTGTATGAAGAAGTATTTAATTTCTTTTTGAGTTTTTTTTTAATTTATAAAAATTTGATTTTTATTTGATACATTGTGATATGTAATATTTGGAATTAATATTCTAATGCAATATAAAATTTTATTTAATTCATTTTGGACGGTAATTTTATATTTAATTCATTTTGGACAGTCAAAATGCATTGTAAATTAATTGTACTAACAAGTTATTAATACAGTGAAAAACTATTGTCATATATTACAAATATATAAGAAACCTATTATTTTGGTGCTTTAAAGTGTCGTAAATAATCCAAAATTATTGCAAATAACTTAGCAATCGCTGTCAATTACCGGATTATATATTTGTTTAAAAGAAAAAAGAAAAATTCTACCACAAATGTCACAAATAATAATTATTTTAATTAGAATCACCGCAAATATTCATTATTTGTGACACTTGGGAGCACAGTAAATAAGTGATTATTAGCAGCACTTGTAACATAGCAAATAAATAATTTTTTTTGCAGCGCTAAAAAGCATCGTAAATAATATTCTTATTTGTGGCGCTTTTTTACTAATTGCCACAAATATATATTTCCTTGACGGTAATATTAGTAGCAATTATAGTGACGCTTAATAAATATTACAAATAATATTTTGTAGTGTTTATCCACTTATTCACGGCATTTTGTTTTTGCACGTCGTAGTAAGAACTCATAAGATAAATATGACAATTATTGAAATGGTCATCACCGAATGTCATAAAATACTTTTTACTATTTCTAGTAAGAGTATTATATATATATATATATATATATATATATATATATCACATATATTACTATGTGCTAGATGCAACAAAGAAGTATTTTCTACTTTAAGAAATGGTTAATCTAATTATTTTAGTTGGCATGCATACACTTTACATTTTCCTGTCATGTTATTTTCACTAAATTTAATTTGACCTTATTATTCATTTTCTTACTATTTACGTGTCATAAGCAAGCATGCCATAAAAATAAAAAAATTAAGTATTAAGTTGATTATCCCCTAATCCAAATAACCTTACTAACGTAGCGGAAATTTATGAAGAAGTAGGACACCGCCTACTTCTAGGAGAATTGTCCGAGTCCACGAACAAAAGTAACACACTCGAATCCACGAACTGAGACAATAAAATCTCAAAAAGAAAATTCTTTATTGAATGAAAGTTAACCTTACAATGAAAAGAACAACCTTTATATAGGCAGCAAAACCTAATTCGACTAGGACTAGGAAAGCAATAATTAAAATAAGGAAAAATACAAAAAATTCCAAAAATGAAATATTCTAATTAAAAGCATAAATCAAAAACCCTAAACTTGAACAGTAGTCTGCTAAAAGGACAACTTCAAACGTCAACCGTAACTCTTGAAATTAGGTGCACATTATTACCATAAATAGCAAAAAAATACAAAAAACGGCATATGAAATCCAAAACGAAGAAATTTGTTTGAAAAACGGCATAGGTCATCGCAAAGCATGAGTACTGATTAGCACATCGATTTTAAGCCACCCTACCGAATTTTACGCAGTTTTGACAACATTGACGTTGAAACTAGAAATCCTGCTAGACTAAGAATTTTTCTACAATCTGTTCTACATCATTTACCCAAAAATTATCACTCTTAGACATTGTATGTCTCAAATATAAGCGTAAGTCATGTTTATTAAGAAGGCTACTAGAAACTAGATTCTTTCCAACTTTAAGCATATGATAGACATTAAAAAGACTAAGGACTTTTTTAAAAGTGAATTCGAGATCACGATTCTTTTGCTCTTGACTTGTGTAGTAGAGGAGTTTCCCATGTCGAGAACAATCGCATCATCCATATCTTATGATATTGAATACATTATTTGTAAAAATGTAAGAATTTCCCATCAACTAAAGCCGTAGTGGTGCTCTGGAGAGAGAGAAAATATTATGTTTAATTGAATTAATCTAGCATATGTTGATATATATATATATATATATATATATATATATCTTAGTGTACCGTAGTGTAGCATATGTTGATAGATATTGGAGTATCATCAACTGGATAAAAAGGTTTATTATTTTGTGATAAAAATTATATATATATGAAGATTGTTTGGTGATCGGGTCACCAATAAGGAACAATAAAATAAAATAAAAAAAATAGAGTTGAATGGGAAAATGAGTTACATATTAGTTTAATTTGTAAGATTCAATTATTTAAAAAAGTACCAAATACATTAGCTAGACTCACGATATTTAAAAACTTAAAACCCAAACTCCATAATTAAGTTCACTAGCTGCTTTGGACAAAATACCCTAAATGAGTATTTGAGTTTAAGTCTCTACAAAGGGCTATTGGCCTTTGATTTTAACAAACCCAATTTTTTATATGGCCCAAAGATCTATTCAAATCCAATTACAACTCATCACTTAAAGCCCAAATTAAATAAATCCATTATCCGATTCTAAAATCATATAAGAATTGACCCAATAATTATATTTAAAACCCAACTAATATGATTATCCAAGCCCAAACTAATAGAACACCTATTTTTAAATTTCAAACACCATTCATTATTTTATTCAATCAACACACTTTTATAAATACACTAACGTAACTCATTCTGTAATTCAGTCAAACATTAAAAACCATAATATTTCACTCATTATCTCTCTTACCTTTTATTTCTTTATTTCTTTCTATTAAAATTATTCACAAAATACAATACAAACACAATCTACCAATATCATCTTTTTGTATAATCCCATGCATTCTCTCACTTCCATTATTTATTAATATATTCTTTCCATACATTACTCTTCCACTATATATCATTGTTAATATTCATATTTAATTCCTTTAATTTTATATAAATGTATAATATATACAACACCACAAATATTGCTATTATGATAAAAATAAATGGTCATTTTAAACTTAATCATTGGCACTACAAATATTGCCACTAATAACGTATTATATCCAAAGTGGTTAATCCTTTCCTTCAAAAGGGAAAATTATTTATTACACCCGAATTATCGCAAAAAGGAAAAATTATTCATTACACTCAGATTATCACATTCTGCGGCTGCATGATATATCACATGTACAATTACAATAAATTCTTGCACATGTGACATATGATTTAACCTTTGGGACCATGCTCTCAAGACACTATACTCCTAAGAAACCACTAAATATCAACTCCTTCAAAAGAGCTATTACAATTCAATAACTAATAATTTAAATGCGTTGGGTACCAGGTCATTGTAATTGCAATCTTCCAATTATGCTTTTATTGATATGTGTAAATAGTTTAATTTACCTTGTGATGAAGAATCATAACTTGCATCCCATTGACTCTGCACCATTCCCTGAAGCGATTGGAACTACATTTCCTGAAGCAAATGCAACTGTGTTTATAGACAGAGTTATAGACGTGGACGTGGTCATTACACATACTGAGGTGGTCATCATATGCCACCTCAAGATCCTAAAATATCTTATTATCGGTGTAGGAGAAAAGGGCGTTAGTTGCGTACCTGTCGTACTCCTAAACATTTAGTGAATTTTTACCAAGCCTCAATAAAAAGAAAATAAATAGAAACAAATTTTATTGATGGTCCTGTAGACATCACACAATTAGACGTCGCAAATTTCTTTGTAGATCCTAATAGAAAAACTAACCATTTAATAGGTGATGAAAATGTCCACACCGTCTAATGTTTTTATTATATCCCTTATAATGTTTTACTTTAATAATTTTATCTTCTTTATTTATTTTTAATATAAATTTATTCTTATTTCTCATAATAAATGCATATGATGAATTGATAGAGTTCAAGATGGATGATGAATATATATGTGTGGCAGACAGTGCAACTACAAACACAATCCTTCAAGATAAAAGATATTTCTTGAACTTAAAACTAGTCGAGCTAATGTCAGTACAATATCTATTACTACAAATTTAATTGAAGGCTCTAGAAGAACCAGCATCATGTTGCCACATGGCACAACATTTTATATAAATGATGTTTTATACTTTAGTAAGTCTAGAATAAATTTGCTAAGTTTTAAAGATATCTATCGAAACAGGTATCATATTGAGACTATTACTAAAGGCAATGTGGAATATATTTGCATTACTTCTGGTGTTTCAAACAGTAAGCATACTTTGAAAAAACTTCATGCTCTCTCACCTGGCTTGTACCAAACAACTATAAGGATAATTAAATCACACGTCATGACGAACCCAAAGTTCACAAATCCAAAGTGTCACATCCCGAAACCTACTCTATTCAGATTCAGATTAAAAGATGTAAGTAGTACTTAACCAAATTTCATTTGAATTACATATCACATCAAGTTCAAATATTGCAGCGAAAATAACTCACACATGCTATATTCATCCTTCAAGCATCTAGATAGGCTGGCATTTTTATTTTTTGAAACATTACATTCATCAATATTACATCAACTATGGATCCCATTTCCCACATTCACATCTCATACATGTCGAACTGCATACTTACTCTAATTGTGAGTCTCATGCCTCACGCACACATCTAAACTTCATACTTATTCTAATTGTAAGTCTTATACCTCAGGCACACTTCTAAACTTGTACTTCACTATAGTTGTGGGTCACATACCCCACCTTCATATCACCTGTATATATCATGGATAAATCCATGTGTGCTTTATGAAAAAGTTCGTAAGTAAGTCTGGTACCCTGTCATGAGTTTTCAACCGATAGCATTTTGAAGTAAAAAGTATTTCATGATAAAAATACGCTATCGACTGATCAGATTTGATAGCACATGGTACAAGACACTTGAAACAAAGCATTTTTTATTCAAGTAGTATTTAACACGTAATCTTGTACAATAAGTTTTTACAACACTAATTCACGTAGTAGAAAGCTTATAAACACATAAGGGATTGCCATTTGACGGTGGGCTTCAAATGTTTGTTCATGTAAGAAATGAGGAATTTAAATCCTTTACTTCTTAAACAGGATGATAAAAATCATTTTCTTGTAAACAAGAGGGTAAAACCCTTTATCATAAAGAGTAGGACTATTAAAATCCTTTTTACGTAAATGGGGGTTCAAAAACCTTTAACCATTCTACAATGTTACATCTTTTCACTTTATAATAGGGTTCGTATCAATCTGGACTTTAAGTTTTATCACGTAGGTCTATATTTTTATCTATAGACTGATTCACGTAGGAGATCTCTGTGCCTTATTGTGGAAAATTCAAGTAGTGAGTCCTGAAGGATCTCATGATCACGTAGTGTTTATATACGATTATCTTGTGTTACTGGTTCATAAACAAGAAGCATTTAAAACATTACTTTTCAAATAGATATTTTCAAGAGCACTTAAACATAGCTTGACTGAGTAACATTTATTTTCAAAAGAAGACATTTATCATAACTTGCAAATAAAGATAGTCATGCTTGAAATAGGAGTTGTATAAACTATTGGCATTTAAAATATTACTTTCAAATAGATATTTTCTAAGAGCAGTTAGACATAATTGGAATGAGAAACATTCATTTTCAAAAGAAGACATTTAACATAACTTTGCATTTAACGATATGCATGCTTAGAGTAAGAATCGCATAACCAATTGGCATTTAAAATAGCACATTTGCAGTTCATGAAAGTAGTTTGAAAATATAACAGGTAGCATGTTTGGAACATGGGTCAAATAAATACAGGAATTTGAATTTAAAACTCTTCAGAAATCATAGAGTTAAATTGTCCAGTTCAAAGTCTAGGATTACTCGTCTCGAATCCTTAGTTCTTGTTTCACATTTCACTTCCCATATTGGCTTCTTTATCGCGTGTCTTTCCTTCGTTTGGTGATCCTAGATCATATATTAAACTAAACTTAATATTTGAGTAAACATACGATTTCATTTTATCATTATCTCTTTGATGTTATTAGCCTTGACCAGTTTCATTTTTGGATTTAGTGGCCCTCTAAATCCTAAGATAGGTCTCATACCCTCCCCTAGGTCCCATTAGAAGCTTATTCTCCTATTAAGGGTATTTCAATAATCATGCCTTTCATGTCTTATTTTGTTCGGTTCATCGTTTGCCTAAACAGACTTCTTTTTTGAGTTCAGGAGGTCTTTAAAATAATAAGATATGTCTTTTAATCTCATTTATACTCTTCTGGTAGCTTTATTTAATCTTAAAGGTATATTCATCATTTTTTAGTTTGTTACTAGGCCTTATTTTTCTTAAAATGACCTGTTAAGTCCGGAGTGTCGAAGATAATCAATTTAGGCTTTTCCAGATCTTAATTTGCATACCTATAGCTTATATTCAATCTAGGGGCATTTTTATAATTTTACACTTGCACGTGTTATATTTTTCGATACTTTGTTTGCTAAAATGGACTTTACCGTTGAGTCCGAACTGTTAAAGAAAATCAAAATAGACCATTGTTGACATTCAATTACCTTTGGGTGTCACTAAGGGCATAATGGTAATTATAACATTTCACGTGTCGAAATTCTCGAGCCTTCATTTCGTAAAATAGACCCTACCATTAGGTCCAAAATGTCCAAAAATGTTAAAGTAGGTATTTTTAAAGTTATTAGGTTTCAATTAATAACTTAATTAATCATTTAGGACACAGTTAGAATTATTCCATTTGTCTGTTCATATTTTTCGGGTCTAATTTCATAAATTGAATTTCGCCGTTAAGTCCGGAATGCCCAAAAATATTGGGTTAGGCTCTTCTTGCATTTTAATTGGCTTTTGTTTGGCCAATTTTAGGTTTAAAGGTGTTTTAGTAATTTTTTAATTTAAAAAAGATTTATAATTAATTTTCTAGGAAAATGCCTAATTAAGATAAACTTTGGGGGTTAAAATATAATTTTATAAAATTCTTTAACTGAACCATCTGGTCCGGTTAAGTCTTAAGTGGACCGGTTTGTCACGACCCGAAACCCACCTTGTGCGGATCTCGCAATCACAACTGCCACCCTTAGGCCAGGGGACCTTAGGGCAAAGGCTCACATAAGCAGCGATATCGAATGGCAGTGTGACCTGTGTTTGCAAAAGTGTGAAAACTTTTTCTTTCTTTTCTTTTCTTATTTTAAAATTTCACACATCCGTCTGGTACTGCCACTCTTTACATAGATACACATGATTTAACATTCAGAGTATAATAAAAATCTTAAAGACTTTATAATTAATACATGTTTGATTGCCCCGTGGGGTTTATACATAATAGTGTACCACTTTACTAATACAAAAGTTAATACTTAAAGTTCATAATGCTTAACAAAAGAACTACTTAAACATTTCTTCCAAAGACGGCTATACTCATTATTATCATCCTCAAATCAGTACTGCCGTCAATCACTTGAAAGGGGGGATCGGATAAAAATCTGGTAAGCTAATCTAAGCTTATGAGTAATTCCAGAACTTGTCATGGGATTTCAATTGCAGTGGTTAGTATAAGAGATTTTATAAAACAATCACCACCAATTGCTCGTATACTTTGAACACAGAATATATGCATTCCTTAAAACATATAGCTTTGAAACAATTTAAGTATTCAAGCTAAACTTATACGCATGAACTTTAAAACATGTAAATATGCATAGTGAAAATGAGGGTAAAACCTTGCTGCCATTTTCAAACATAACATCTTATCACTTTCATTAGTGGAATCCGTTTCGAACCAGACTCCTATTTTACTTATACGTGAAGATATCTTGTGCTTGGGGGATTAGATCTTACTACCTGGCATTTTACAAGGAAATTGAATTCCGAAGAATCCAAGATCCTGTCTAGTTTACAGGGCAATTGAGTTCTGAAAAACCCAAAATCCTGTTCATGTGCTTATGCACTGTTTATCTTGCATTTAAATACGTTTCACATGACTATGTCAATAGATACTTTTCATGAGCAATTTAAAACATCATGTTCATGACTTCTTGATAAAATTTTGTGTACTTGAAATAAGAAAATTCAGAATATTTAACAAGAATTGCATTTTAACTTAGACATGCTGAAATACATTTTAACGGAAAACTGTTGTAGAAACCAATCACTGAGCATGTCACAATAGGATTATAAAAATAGAACAATTTAAACTGAAACCATAGTAAGTACCTGAATTTGGAATTCAAACACTTCATATCTTTTGAACATAAAACCTTTTTAAATCCATGGAGTTAAATCTCCACTTCAAATACAGGGTTACTCACCTTACGTGTCTGGGCCTGCTCTACTGAGGTGCCTTCCCTTTGCCCTTTCTTAACCTAAAACAATTTATGAAAATTTCATAAATCTAACATGTACTTAATCAACTTGTAATCTTTCTTATTCTTAGACTGTGTAAGTTTATCCTTAAGAATTGAACTAACTCAATTTGCTTCACTGTTGAATACTAGGTATATTTACTTATACATATATACTTATTTATAATAGACTTTACTTGCTACGCATGTCATTTAGCGTCTCCGTCTTTTCTAATTCTTCCCCTTCTTCCTTTAATTTGGCCTCAGCAAGTCTCCTTTCTGTTGCCTCCTTTATGAGCCGTCCCATTGGGACTATAGGGGTTGTATAAATGAATGGCCTAGATGATTTTGCATGTTTTGGCTATCCTTATTTTGCTGTTGTTTACTTTTTGTTGCCATAAGAGCTCATCCATAAAATCTCGTTGTGTTTTATTCATAACTTACTTGTACTTTAACCTAAAACACAATTTAAAGTGTTAGGAATTTAATTTCATTTTTAACTATACTCTTCTGGTAGCTACATTAATTTTAAGTTTGATTTATTTACTTCACATGTTTACATGTTGTGTCTTTCCGTATTTTATTTCAAAATATGAACCTTAGTTTAGTACCTCGGCAATGTTCTAGTTTATAGCCACCTGACTTATGCTATTCATCAAATTTTATGTCTCTTTATTATAGACACTTCTTTTGGTCAAATAGACTCTACCATTGAGTCTGAAAAGTCAATTTAGGCTTTCGCGGAACTTTGTTTGGGTTTGGTAATAGTAGGGGTATTGTCACACCCTGAATTCCAGCGAATCCGTGGCGCGACTAACGAGACGAAAGGAAAATAAAATAATAAAGAAATAAAGGACAATCTAACAGGTTCACTTAACTTACATTCACTTCTGTCAATACACATATAATACATCATTCGGGCTTAAGCTCGTGCATCACAAAACATGCCCCAACGGGCCAAATATCCTCCTAAGTTCATATCTCCTCCATTCTGCAAGACTTCCTCAAGTCTCAAGTGCCGGGAGCGTCATCTGAAATGTTTGTCCCACGAATGGGTTAGCTCAACTGCTGGTACAATATAATGCTAATCCAAGAAACAAAATTAAGGGCGTGGCATGTGCAAGTGTACAGTTATATCTACATGGCTTTCAACATCATGCATACAATGTACTACCAATAATTTACATGTCATCCAACTCATTAACATAATCTAAGGCGTGGCATGTACAAGTGTACATTCATCTCTACATGCATTCTAAATCATCCATGCAATGTAATAACAATAATCCATATGCTTTCCAAATCGTCCATGCCACATAATAGCAATAATCCACATGCCATCCATATTATCCATGCAATGTAGTAACGATAATCCACATGCTTTCCAAATTGTCCATGCCACGTAATAGCAATAATCCACATGCCATCCATATTATCCATGCAATGCAGTAACGATAATCCACATGTTTTCCAAATTGTCCATGCCACGTAATAGCAATAATCCACATGCCATCCATATTATCCATGCAATGTAGTGACAATGCCCATGAAACACCCACACCACTCTATGCCACAACCATGTCAAATCTATGCCATGTCCATGTCAACTCATGTAATGTAATGTCCCTTCACGGATTGCTCCCGTTGGTTCGGGTACCAAACACAATATCATGTCCCTTCGCGGATCGCTCCCGC
The DNA here is from genome assembly GCA_008638375.1 of Nyssa sinensis. Classification (NCBI taxonomy): domain Eukaryota; kingdom Viridiplantae; phylum Streptophyta; class Magnoliopsida; order Cornales; family Nyssaceae; genus Nyssa; species Nyssa sinensis. Next base: position 21,697,394 of record CM018043.1, read on the forward strand.
TGGTTCGAGCACCAAATGCAACATCATGTCCCTTCGCGGATCGCTCTCGCTGGTTCGGGTACCAAATGCAATACCATGTCCCTTCGCGGATCGCTTCCGCTGGTTCGGGTACCAAGTGCAATATCATGTCGTGTCATGTCCAAGGAATCACACCATGCCAATATGCTTTGACTCTACCACACCATAACATAATCTCAATAAAGCATCATATCCACACATGCAGCATGCTTTAAATGATGTATCACATGATAACATTCAAATCAGAAGATTCTTTCATCAAGGTCACATGTCATACATAGTCTATTTAACACATGTTTCAAGTCACATATTTCATAATCCCAACAATTCTAAAAAAAAAAACATAATCCACACACTACGCTAACACATGCGATATACATATAGTCATGATTCACATTCATTACCAACTTTCAAAAAGGTAACCGGGAATACATAAGCATATAAGCAATAAAACAAACATGTGAATCATCAAGTCAACATGGCAGTTATTCCTAAGCTTAATTCTATTTCTTACTTAGCACAATATATCGTACCTGATGGGTCAGTCTCAACTTAGGAAGATGTACTCAGTAGTGTAGCAGAATTATAGTAAAAATACAGAAGGTCAGATCACCTTCTCCTTGCCTTCCCGTGTTCCTAAAATCATGAAATACAACTTAGTTCAATTGCTACTTGAATTATGCTATTCATCAAATTTTATGTCTATATTTTTATGAGTTTCTATTTTGTCAAATTAAACTCTACTGTTGAGTCCGGAATGTCGAAGAAAATAGGTTTAGGCTTTTGTGGAATTCAATTTGGAAATCCGAGCTTAAAAGGGCAAAACGATCATTTTGTACTTTTCACGGTCCTTACATCCCGAGACCTCTTTTTGTAAATCGAACTCTACCGTTGAGTTCAGAACATTCGAAATAATAAAAATTCACTATTCTTTTATTTTAATCGGGGTTCGTTTGACTGTGTTCTGACTCAGGGGCATTTTGATAATTTTTAAGGGTTCCACGGGTCTTTTATTTTTTGGGACCTCGTCTCACATCACAGACCTCACCGTTGGTCCTAGGAGGTCCAAGATAGTCAGAAAACATATATGACTTGTCTTATTTGGGTTCCGGGCCATTTCGGGGTATTTAATTTAATTAAATAAATTTAATTAAATTAATTTACTAAGTATGATATATATATATATATATATATATATCGGCTCGGTATATGGCTACAAGAGCCTTAGTGGCTTAGCGGCCAAGGGCTTGGCTCCTCTTCACGCGGTTGAGGGTTCGAACCCTTGCCACCACCATTTCTTTCTTCCTTTTCTTTTCTTTTTATTTCTTTCAATTTCCTAACTGTTGGCCCAAATTAGTTTAGGCCCAAACCCCTTAAATTAAAATAGGCCCAAGGGATTTTTTTAGGCAACAAGCCCAACCATCCTTAAGTAAAACTAGGCCCAATTGTTTAAAATAAAACAAGCCCAAAGTCTTTAAATGAAACGGCCCAGACTCGGCCTAACCTCAGCCCAAGTCGCCCCTGCGACTCTCCGACCATCTTCCCGGCCAAGATTCCGGCCACTCGCCGGACTGCAACTGCTACCCTCATTTTACTTACGTTTTTTACGGGGGTTTTTAGATATTTTTGCATCAAACTGATCCTACAATCTTATAGAGTCTTTCGGAACTACTTTGGACCCCAAACACCCAATTCCTTTTAGTGCCCAGATCAGTTTTCCGGTCAAGAACCTAGACCTCCGATGATCTGATTTTTTTCCCATTTTCCAGCCCCTTTTTCCCACGGTTTTAAACCAAATTTGTCCCCATTGGCCTCCTGCACCTCAAGGGATTAATTCCATCCCATTTAAACTAAATCTCATACATAAAATCTTAAAAACCCAGATTATTCCAACCACCTGTAATTTCACTTTTCTCTCTTATTTTTCAGCTTTTCAACTTGATTCTTTTTGCATTTGTTTCTATTTTTCATGCTTTACAAACCTCATAAGTCAAACTAAGCTATCATGTCTTAAAAATTTAAAAACAGAAGTGAACCTGGGCATACCTCTTTCCTGGGTTTCAAGGTGTTGCCGCACCTTTCTCCCTTCTGATTTTCCTTCCACTTGAATCCTCTGAACTCCTTCAGTCCCTCTGACGTTGCCTCCTCTCTTTCCCTCTCTCTTTCTTTCTGATTTTCTTCTCTTTTCTCACCCAACGGATACACATGTATATGTGCATATACCACCTCTTCTCTCTTTCTCTCTAAATCAGACCTACTCTCACTGTCCTGACCTGCCCTATTGCTCCAGCCACCTTCCTCCTTCACAATCAGCTTTGCATTAAATGCAAAGTTGACATGGTGTATTATATATATATATATATATATATATATATATCATATTACTTATGCCACACATACCAACCCACTGACTTGTACACACACACGGCACACACAACAGTGCATACACATGCACACACAATCTTATATATATATATATATATATATATAAGCATACCTAAACACTAACACACACACACACACACACACACATATATATATATAATACACACCCATAATACATGTATACATTTAATTATATTTTTTTAAATATACCTATATTCATATATACACTTATACACATCACACAATCCATTTCTAAAAAAAAAATTTTCCATTCCAAATAATAATATCTTATTGATTTATTCATTTTTTTTTTCAAGTCATTACAAGTATTTTGGTTATTTAAAATTTTTACGGGTCTTTAATCTTTTGGGACCTCGTCTTGTGATGCGGACCTCACCATTGGACTCGGGAGGTCCCAGATAGTAAGAATACACTAATAACTTGTTTAATTTGGACAATGGGCCATTTCGTCATTATTTAATTTAATTTAATTTATTTCATTTAATATAATTAATATATATTATATATATTTTTGTAGGATAAAAATCCCACAGAATTGTCCAGTCTCAGTGGATAGCACGTGCCACCCCTTCCTTTAGGTCACAGGTTCGACTCAAAGGGCGCGCAGCCCCTTTTTTTTTTTTTTTGATTTTTCAAGGGCCAAATGGCATTTAAGGCCCTTAAACCTGGATAGGATATCCTATCTTCGTGTGGGTCATTAAATTGGCTCCTAAACGCGTAACCCAACAGTCCATATTTAGGTTTTAAAATTTTAAAACCTCAGCCCTTAAACGGCGTCGTGTAACTTATGCGGTGGCAGTTCCGGAAGTCACCACGTGTCCTGAGTCCACCCACCCATTTTAAACGAGTGACGAGTTGACTCGTCGTCTTCCCCATCCTTCAACCGTTGTTTCCCTAATTCCCGATCTCCATTTCTTTCAATTTCGTGAATTTTTAACCATCCAAAACCCTCTGTTTTTATCCAAATCCATTCCTAAAACATTAAGGATTGGTTTGGCATTCATATTAGAGCTCGAATTAGTCTCACTAGTTCGGTTGGAGGTTTGATAACCAAACCTGCAACTCGGTCGCATATGCTCGTTTTTGGCTCAAAACCCATGGGGTTTGTTCTGTTGTGACCTATCTATCATAGGGTTCAAAGTCCTATTCTTAAATGTCAGTTTTGGTGTGAGTTTGAGAAGTTGATTTTCAAAACCCAAACCTACAACTCCAGATTTTTAAGGTTTTCTTTGATCTTTTTGATCGTGATCTAGTGTTTTTAAAACACTTAAAGAGTCTAGTTGAGGTTTAATTACACCAAATAGGGTTTGGTTTACTTAGTTTCAGACTTGCTATAAGCAAGGTCCATCCATGGCTGTTTGATGTACTGCTAGGTCTTCTTGATGTTTTTAACGTTTATCTTTCATGTCTTGTTCGAGAATAAACATCCTAAACATTATATATGCATAATTAAAACTTAAATAGTTTGTATATAGGTATATATTCTAGAGAGAAAATTTAAGGTGGTTTTGTGGGTTTACCTTTTTAACACTGATTTCTCCTTCTTCTACCTCTGATTTTCTTCCTTAGCTTCTTAGTTCCCTTTTTCTTTTGAATTCTTTTCTTACGAAGCAAGCATGCATTGCATGCATTGCTTTTAAGCCAACCCACTGCCATCTCTCTCTCTTCCAATCTCTCCCTCTCTCTCTATGACCTCACAACCTTAATCTAGCCTCCCTTATCATTTTCCTTTCCCATCTCATTAATTCTTCTTTTTCTCTTTTCAGCTTGCATTAATTGGATGGTGGATATTTGTAGTATATATGAATATTATATATACACACACACACAGAGCAGGCACTTCCACACACCAACCACCATTCTGCACACACATATATATATGCTTGTATATTCATATACTTATATATATATATATTTGTTTCCATGTGTATATACATACATACATATATATATATATATATACTTTAAATTATATATACCTAACACACACTTAATGTGTGTATTTTAATTTTTAAAATATATACATTATAATCATATGTATATATATGCTATACACATTATATAATGCATATAGATACTTAATTAAATTTGGTACCCTTCGTGTCACATCCCCCAGACCCACCCTGTGCGGATTTGGGGCACGTGACAAAGGCCAGTTAGGCACCCATCGGGTTTTATCAGTTTTTTTTTTTGAAAAACAAAACCCCGACGGTAATCCTAACCACAGGCCATTCCGATCTAAATCCCAAGCATAATGCATTCAACATATATAATTTAAGCAGCGGAATTTTCACAAGAGAATGCATACATATATACTTGGCAGAGCATTCAGGATACATCATAGTCAGTCCTATCTTAATCAAGATTACAAAACAGTTTCACCACAAAAGGTCATAATCTGTTCAGTTAAGCAAAAAGTACAAAAATGGTATAGATTTACAAAAATGGGTTATCATTTTTATCTGGGGGTCTCCAACATTTTCCCCCTAAGTTCTGGACCTGCTAAACCTGTCCATCTGAGAGTTCCCCTGAAATTATTAAAATAATGGAATGAGCTTTAAAAAGCCCAGTGAGTAACACAGATATCCAGGCAAGAGTTTCGAATTCAATCTTTGCTTAAATCACATGGTAATTAAATCAGTTTGGAATTAATAGTTCAATAAATCCAAGTCAAGTTCAATAGATCAAAACAGATAAACGGTTCAGAGTGCTAGCATATCAATCAGAAGTATAGTTAATCATTTGAGAACTAAAAACCATGTCATCGGTGATAAAAGCATGCATTTAAATCTATTGCATTTAAAACATATGGTATTCGAAACAATTTAGCAGATCAAGGAGCAGTAACTAAACAGTGTCAGAAGTTACTCACCTTCAATATTTGAGTTTGAAGCTATGAACGGAGCCTTCTTCTTTTTCTCTTTAAGCCTATAACAATTTATAAAGATTTATCAACTCATGACCTTAGACTGAGTAAGTCTACCCTATGATGGGTTTCATGGAACTAACTTATAGTGGCTAGTTCTTAGGTCTTACCTCTTAAGCATTTGGCTTAGGGTTTCAGTATCTTCCTGTCTTTTCATCTTGGCCTCGGCAATCATTTCTTTAGTACGTGCCTTATATATGAAGGGCTGGATGGAGACGATTTCAGTGGACTTAGCTATTCTAATATGGCGCTCAATAACTCTTTGCTGCCTCAGTAATTCTTGCATAAACTCTTGCTGTTTCTTATCGGCTAACCTCTGGGCCTTAGTCATGATGGTGAATTTCTTGCCCTGTTTGTCCATGGTAGTTTAAGTGATATTTTTACCTAGATCACAGCTTAACATGTTAGAACAGATGCCTTCACACATTTATCGGTTCTGATTTTCATATTATGGACCTAACCATTGAGTTCGGAAGGTCGAAGAAAGTCAATTTAGACTCTCTCGGCTTTTAAATCTGGGTTCGGGTATGTCAGGGGTATTTTGGTAATTTCATATGTTGTATTTTTCGGTACTTTATTTGCAGTCACGGACCTCACCATTGAGTCCGGAATGTCCAACATAGTTAAAATGGACTATCTTTCAGTGAAATTTGGTTCTATGTGTCATTAGGGGCAGTACGGTCATTTACCCTTTACATATCTATATTTTTCGGGACTTGGTTTCACAAATTGGAGTCCACCATTGAGTCCGAAATGCCTGAAATAGTAAGATTACACTATTCAATTATTAAATTCGGACTTGGTTTGACTTGTTTAAGGTCCAGGGGCAATATAGTAATTATCCCCTTTTAATAAAATAATTAAATAATTATTTTATTATTTTAATTAATTTTTCAGGGGTATAATTGCATAAGATTTTCAAAATCTGGGCCTTAGTATAATTCTGTCAAACAGTGGGGGTCAGTTTGTAAATATTTAAAAGTTCAAAACTGAACCAAAGGGTTCAGTCTCTTTGCAACTGAACCGGTCCGGTTCAGTCCGGCTCCAACCGGTTTAGTCGCCTTGCTAACGTCATGATGACGTCAGCCCTAACTTAATTAAAAAAAATCAGTTTAATAAAACGACACAGTTTCATTTAAAGGGTCTACCCGTTTCTTAATCGGGTAGGGATCTGACCCGACACCCGGTCCGACCGGACCCGGTACTGGTCATCGTCCCCAACCCCCTGGTTACTGTTGCCCTAAAAATCTGTAGATTTTCTCTTTCTATTTCGTGAGTTTTAACACACGAGTTCTCTCTGTTTTTCATTCATATATGCTGTAAATGTTCTTGCCATCATTTTGGCATTCATAAACCAACAATAAATCAACTCAAACGGTGAGAATAAACCATGCTAGCCGTACCTGCAACTCAACAATACATCCTTATTTCTCAACCATTTTGTATGTTTTTTGAAGCTACGTGACCTACAGAGCATAAGGATCGAGCCCCCGTTTTTATTTTTCAGTTTAGTTGCATGCATCGACAAATTGAGTTTTAAACCCGTAGGAATAATTTGAAATCCGTGGGGCTATACAGTGTTCTGGGGTCGCGTAGGTAGATGGTTGAGATCCTCTTGGGGTCTATTTCAGGTCTTGACACTCAAGGTTCCATTCTGCTATGGTCGATTCAGACCTGGTATTCCAAGGTCCATTAATGGAGGTCACCTTCGGTTTCTTATGGTTCTTGACCATTCTAACACCTCCAACACACACAGTATGCTCCAAACTAGTTCTTAGGGTAAAAAATAACCATGCATGCAGTCCATAACCGTAGCAACTCATCAAAATAGTTCAAAATTTAAAAATGAAAGAATGAGGTAAGTTTGGAGTTTACCTTCAACAGAGACTCTCTTCTCCTATGGCTTGACTCAGGGTTTCACACAGTGCTTCCTCAAGTTCCTCAGGTCATGCATGCAACCTCAAGCCTTTACTTCAATTGCCAATTCCCTCTCTCACTTGCATGCACAATCTCCCTTCTCTCTCTCTCTCCACACTTCACCCTCACTCTCTCTCTATCCCTCACGTTTGCACACACCCACCAACTAGTTGTATCAGATTTCTAAAAGGGCCCCTTTTTATATGAGATTAAATATATGTATATATATATATATATATCTCAAGACTTGTACACATATATGGTTATACATATACACATATATGAGTGTATCTCTGCCCTTAGTGGGGTTAGTGGCTGTTGACCTGATGGAGGTGATGGAGGGTCATGATGAAGGGAATGCATGCAAGGCCATTGGCCAATTTGGGTGGTGGCTTGGGCAAGATTATAGGTTATATACATATATTGCTGTATATATGCACGAAGTAACCAACAGCCTAGTTGGTAACTTTTTGGGACAGATTTTACCTACCTTGGTAGGTCAAGGGTTCAATTCCCCTTGGCCTCCCAAGTGACCATTTTCTCCTATTTTTTCTGGTTAAGGCCCTGTTTGGTTGTCGCAGAATTCCAGTTTCACTATTTTGGCCTTAACTCCCAATCCGTAACTCCTTTTTCAGTGCGGTTTCTTTCTGTCACTTCCTACTCAGAATATCTTTCATTAACCAAGGTCCAATGTCAGTTTTTATTTTCTCGAGTTTCCCATAATTAACTAATTCGAGTTTTATCACTATTAAAAATAGACATTAAATTAGCTAAACCCGACATTTCATTTCCAAAACAGTTTTCAATACACAAAACATGCCAGTCAAGCAATTGGGGTGTTACATCCTCCCCCCCTTCAGAAGAGTTTTGTCCCCAAAACTCAGTCTACAACATCAAGTAAACAACTCGGGATATTTTTCATGCATTTCAGCTTCAAGTTCCCAGGTTGCTTCTTCACTAGAGTGATTTCTCCACAAGACTTTGACTAACGGAATTGCCTTGTTACACAAAGTCTTTTCTTTCCGGTCAAGGATCTGGACTGGCCGTTCTTCATACGTTAAGTCGTCTCTCAACTTGAGTGGCTCATACTCGACGACTTGCCCCGGTTCTTGTATACACTTTCGTAACATGGATACGTGAAATACACGGTGTACCTTGTCCAACTCAGGCGGTAATGCCAGACTATATGCAACCGGGCCAATTCTCTTTAAAATCTCAAAAGGACCAATGTAACGAGGACTTAACTTACCTTTCTTGCCGAACCGGAGTACTCCCTTTAGTGGCGACACTTTAAGAAACACAAGATCGCCTACCTGGAATTCAAGATCCTTCCTCCGATTGTCGGCATAGCTTTTGTACCGGCTCTGGGCCATTTGCAGTCTGTTCTGGATCCTCTGAATTTGTTCCGTAGTGGCTTGGACTAAATCTGGCCCAAGCAGCTTCTGTTCACCGGCTTCAATCCAGCAAAGTGGAGATCGGCACCTCCTCCCATATAGTGCCTCATATGGTGCCATTTTAATGCTGGCTTGGTAACTGTTATTATAGGCAAACTCGACAAGTGGCAGATGCTCTGCCCAGTTTCCTTTGAAGTCCAGTGCACACAGTCGCAGCATATCCTCCAACATCTGTATCACTCTTTCAGATTGCCCGTCAGTTTGCGGGTGATATGCTGTACTGAACTTGAGTTCCGTGCCGAGTGCCTCCTGTAGACCTTTCCAAAATCGGGACACAAATCGGGGATCTCGATCGGATACAATGGACAATGGTGTGCCATGTAAGCGTACAATTTCCTTAATGTACAATGTGGCAAACTTCTCTAAGCTATAAGTGGTCCTGACAGGTAGAAAGTGAGCAGACTTGGTCAATCTGTCCACTATGACCCAGACAGCATCAGAGCCTTTCGGTGACTTGGGAAAACCGGACACAAAATCCATAGTAATATGATCCCACTTCCATTCCGGAATAGGGAGTGGTTGCAGAAGTCCGCTAGGACGTTGATGCTCAACTTTCACCTGTTGGCATTGTGTGCAGTGAGCAATAAAATTTGCTACGTCCTTCTTTAATCCGGTCCACCAGTATAACTCCCTGAGGTCATGATACATCTTCGTAATCCCAGGGTATACTGTGAATTCGAGGCATGGGCTTCTTCCAGAATCTCCTTTCTTAACTCGGGTATCTTGGGCACACACAACCTACCTCGATACCGTAGAATCCCGTCCTGAATTCCAAAATCAGCTTTCCCCGTTGCCTTTACTTCATCACAGATTCTAATCAACTCCTCATCTTGAGTCTGTCCCGCTTTAATTCGCTCCACCAATGTAGATCCAATAGTCCAATTGGCCAGACAAGCCGTGCTACCTAGTGGAACTACCTCGATACCCATTTCATCCAGATCTCGAATTAACTCCTCCTGAGAGGTAATCATGTAGGCAAGGCTTCCAGATCGTCGACTCAAGGCGTCGGCCACCACATTTGCCTTACCCGGATGGTACTGAATAGCCACATCATAATCCTTAATTAGTTCTAGCCATCTTCGCTGCCTCATGTTTAATTCCTTCTGTGTGAAGAAATATTTCAAACTCTTGTGATTAGTAAAAATCTCACACACCTCCCCATATAGGTAGTGGCGCCAGATTTTTAGGGCAAACACCACTGCAGCTAATTCTAGATCATGGGTAGGATAGTTTTGCTCATGAGGTCGGAGCTGTCGGGAAGCATAGGCGATGACTCTATCATTCTGCATAAGGACACAACCCAGTCCCTTATAAGAGGCGTCACAGTAAATGACGAACTTCCCTTCTCTGGAGGGAATAGTCAATACTGGCGCTGTGGTCAGTTTCTCTTTTAGCAGCTGGAAACTCTTTTCTTGCTCATCTGCCCAAATGAATGGCACATTATTCTTGGTCAAATGTGTGAGCGGTTTGGCCAACTTTGCAAAATCTTTCACAAAACGCTGGTAGTACCCAGCCAGTCCAAGAAAACTTCTGACTTCTGTCACAGTGGTCGGCTGGGGCCAATCCAATATGGCTTCCACCTTCTAAGGATCAACAGCGATGCCTTCTTTGGAAATCACATGGCCCAAGAAGGTAATGCTGGACAACCAGAATTCACATTTGCTGAATTTTGCATACAGTCTGTGCTCTCTCAGGGTTTGTAGTGCTATCCCCAGATGTCTTTCATGCTCCTCCTCGTTGCGCGAGTATACTAGTATATCATCAATAAATACAATGATGAAGTTATCCAAATACGGTTTAAAAACCCGGTTCATTAAATCCATGAACGCGGTAAGGGCGTTAGTCATGCCAAAAGGCATGACCAGGAACTCATAGTGACCGTATCGGGTTCGGAAGGCCGTCTTTGGTACATCAGTATCCTTGACTTTGAGTTGATGGTACCCCGATCTCAAATCAATTTTAGAAAATACACTCGCCCCTTGTAACTGGTCAAACAATTCAACGATACGCGGAAGAGGGTACTTATTCTTTACCGTCACTTTATTTAGTTCACGGTAATCAATGCACAGTCTTAGGGAGCCGTCCTTCTTTTTCACAAACAACACGGGTGCTCCCCAAGGAGATACACTGGGTCGGATAAACCCTTTCTCTAACAATTCCTCCAATTGAGCTTTCAACTCCCTTAACTCTGATGGGGCCATTCGGTAGGGAGTTTTGGATATAGGTTGAGTTCCAGGGATAAGATCGATAGAAAACTCGATCTCTCGATCAACCGTTCCTTGCGGTTGTTCCTCTGGAAACACATCGGGAAATTCACACACAACTGGCACTTCGGGTAGTGGGGGATTCTGGGCTTGGGTATCCAAGACACTACATAAATAACCACGACACCCTTTCTTCAATAACTTCCCTGCCTGAATGGCAGAGATTAGGTAGGGCGGTGGGGTAATGCCCTTTCCCCTAAACATAAACTCGGGCTGTCCCAGGGGCTGAAACAATACACTTTTCTCAAAACAATCGATGGTGGCATGATTGTGTGACAACCAATCCATGCCCAATATCACATCGAATCCTTTTATCGCTAAGGGTATTAGATTGACTAACAACTCCTGGTCTCCAATCAGTACTCTGTAGTTCGGAAGGATCGTGGACCCAATCATTGACATCCCAGAAGGAATTTGTACCGATAACAGTTCATCCATAGGTTCAGGTATCTTATACAGTTTATCAACAAAAGATGGAGACACGAAAGAATGCGTGGATCCAGGGTCAATCAACACATATGCAGAAATTCCAGAAATCGGGAGTATACCTGCTACTACAGCATTTGCAGCAGAGGTGTCTCCTGGTAGCAGTGCAAAGACTCTTCCCGGGCGGCCCTGTGGCTCCTTGCCTTTATCCTTTGTCTTGGCAAGAGGTACTGGAATAGGCTTCCGTTCTGCGGTGCCGGTAGTTGAGGCAAGTGTTCTCGGGATTGGTGGATGTTGCGGGCAATCTTTGACTTGGTGCCCCTTATCTCCACATCGGTAGCATGCACCAGTCAGTCGGCGACATTCTCTAGGGTGTAAGTTCTAGCAGTGAGGACATCTGGACACTTCCTCAGTTTTCTTCTGACCCTTGTTGCTCTTACTTGGGCCCTCAGTCCTTTGCTTCTTGCTCGGCTGCTCCTTCTTAAAGTTTTTGCCCTTTTTCTTTCTTTCTTGGTCCTTCAGTTGGTTGAACTCTTCCATGTCCTTCTCAATAACTAGGGCTTTGTTAAGAACATCGGAATAGGTGTGTAGTTCAAAGGCCGAGACTTTAGTCCGTATCCCGATCCGAAGACCTGCGAGGAATTTCCTTGCCCTATTATGCTCTTCCCTCACCAAAAAGGAAGCAAATCTGGACAACGCAGAGAACTTGGCTGCATATTGAATTACGGTCATGTCCCCTTGTTTTAGGGTGGCAAACTCCTGAATTTTTCTCTCCCGGATTGTAGGGGGAAAGAACAAGCCATAAAACTTTTCAATAAAATCGGCCCAGGTAATGGTGGGGTTCTGTACTTGCATCTCGAGCCACCACTTGTAAGCCTCTCCCTGTAACATGTAAGTGGCTAGCATCACTTTCTCGGCTTCCGAACAAATCAAGAGCTTAAAGGTCTTTTCCATTGACATGACCCACAGCTCAGCTTTCTCGGGGTCGGTAACAGCATCGAAAGTCGGGGGTTTGAGCTTATGGAAGCGATCTAACAAGTCATTACGAATGCCGGTTTCCAACGGTTGCGCTGGGGCAGGCGGAGGCGGAACTACCGGAGGCTCTACAGGGTTATTTGCTGGTCCGGCCTGGTGTTGCTGTAAGGTTCTTGATAGTCCCTCAATGGCCTGGCCGAATTGAGCTAATGTGGCCCGCATTTCCCGTAGGGCTACGCTCTCCGTTGGGGCCCGCGGTTCCCTATTGTTACTCCTAGTTCGAGGCGGCATCTGAAGCAAGATAAAAAGTATTCTAAGTATCCTCATTCAATATGTCAAAGTAAGAATGTCATTCAGGTTGTTCATCGATTCAGAAATTCTATGACTTAAGTATTTGCTTTCTAAGGATTCAGTGTTTAAATAACCCTAAGGTTCTGGTCTATACTGACTTTCAAACCTGTAGCTCTGATACCACTCTTTTGTCACATCCCCCAGACCCACCCTGTGCGGATTTGGGGCACGTGACAAAGGCCAGTTAGGCACCCATCGGGTTTTATCAGTTTTTTTTTTTTGAAAAACAAAACCCCGACGGTAATCCTAACCACAGGCCATTCCGATCTAAATCCCAAGCATAATGCATTCAACATATATAATTTAAGCAGCAGAATTTTCACAAGAGAATGCATACATATATACTTGGCAGAGCATTCAGGATACATCATAGTCAGTCCTATCTTAATCAAGATTACAAAACAGTTTCACCACAAAAGGTCATAATCTGTTCAGTTACGCAAAAAGTACAAAAATGGTATAGATTTACAAAAATGGGTTATCATTTTTATCTGGGGGTCTCCAACATTTTCCCCCTAAGTTCTGGACCTGCTAAACCTGTCCATCTGAGAGTTCCCCTGAAATTATTAAAATAATGGAATGAGCTTTAAAAAGCCCAGTGAGTAACACAGATATCCAGGCAAGAGTTTCGAATTCAATCTTTGCTTAAATCACATGGTAATTAAATCAGTTTGGAATTAATAGTTCAATAAATCCAAGTCAAGTTCAATAGATCAAAACAGATAAACGGTTCAGAGTGCTAGCATATCAATCAGAAGTATAGTTAATCATTTGAGAACTAAAAACCATGTCATCGATGATAAAAGCATGCATTTAAATCTATTGCATTTAAAACATATGGTATTCGAAACAATTTAGCAGATCAAGGAGCAGTAACTAAACAGTGTCAGAAGTTACTCACCTTTAATATTTGAGTTTGAAGCTATGAACGGAGCCTTCCTCTTTTTCTTTTTAAGCCTATAACAATTTATAAAGATTTATCAACTCATGACCTTAGACTGAGTAAGTCTACCCTATGATGGGTTTCATGGAACTAACTTATAGTGGCTAGTTCTTAGGTCTTACCTCTTAAGCATTTGGCTTAGGGTTTCAGTATCTTCCTGTCTTTTCATCTTGGCCTCGGCAATCATTTCTTTAGTACGTGCCTTATATATGAAGGGCTGGACGGAGACGATTTCAGTGGACTTAGCTATTCTAATATGGCGCTCAATAACTCTTTGCTGCCTCAGTAATTCTTGCATAAACTCTTGCTGTTTCTTATCGGCTAACCTCTGGGCCTTAGTCATGATGGTGAATTTCTTGCCCTGTTTGTCCATGGTAGTTTAAGTGATATTTTTACCTAGATCACAAGTTAACATGTTAGAACAGATGCCTTCACACATTTATCGGTTCTGATTTTCATATTATGGACCTAACCATTGAGTTCGGAAGGTCGAAGAAAGTCAATTTAGACTCTCTCGGCTTTTAAATCTGGGTTCGGGTATGTCAGGGGTATTTTGGTAATTTCATATGTTGTATTTTTCGGTACTTTATTTGCAGTCACGGACCTCACCATTGAGTCCGGAATGTCCAACATAGTTAAAATGGACTATCTTTCAGTGAAATTTGGCTCTATGTGTCATTAGGGGCAGTACGGTCATTTACCCTTTACATATCTGTATTTTTCGGGACTTGGTTTCACAAATCGGACTCCACCATTGAGTCCGAAATGCCCGAAATAGTAAGATTACACTATTCAATTATTAAATTCGGACTTGGTTTGACTTGTTTAAGGTCCAGGGGCAATATAGTAATTATCCCCTTTTAATAAAATAATTAAATAATTATTTTATTATTTTAATTAATTTTTCAGGGGTATAATTGCATAATATTTTCAAAATCTGGGCCTTAGTATAATTCTGTCAAACAGTGGGGGTCAATTTGTAAATATTTAAAAGTTCAAAACTGAACCAAAGGGTTCAGTCTCTTTGCAACTGAACCGGTCCGGTTCAGTCCGGCTCCAACCGATTTAGTCGCCTTGCTGACGTCAGCCCTAACTTAATTAAAAAAAATCAGTTTAATAAAACGACACAGTTTCATTTAAAGGGTCTACCCGTTTCTTAATCGGGTCGGGATCCGACCCGACACCCGGTCCGACCCGACCCGGTACTGGTCATCGTCCCCAACCCCCTGGTTACTGTTGCCCTAAAAATCTGCAGATTTTCTCTTTCTATTTCGTGAGTTTTAACACACGAGTTCTCTCTGTTTTTCATTCATATATGCTGTAAATGTTCTTGCCATCATTTTGGCATTCATAAACCAACAATAAATCAACTCAAACGGTGAGAATAAACCATGCTAACCGTACCTGCAACTCAACAATACATCCTTATTTCTCAACCATTTTGTGTGTTTTTTGAAGCTACGTGACCTACAGAGCATAAGGATCGAGCCTCCGTTTTTATTTTTCAGTTTAGTTGCATGCATCGACAAATTGAGTTTTAAACCCGTAGGAATAATTTGAAATCCGTGGGGCTATACAGTGTTCTGGGGTCGCGTAGGTAGATGGTTGAGATCCTCTTGGGGTCTATTTCAGGTCTTGACACTCAAGTTTCCATTCTGCTATGGTCGATTCAGACCTGGTATTCCAAGGTCCATTAATGGAGGTCACCTTCGGTTTCTTATGGTTCTTGACCATTCTAACACCTCCAACACACACAGTATGCTCCAAACTAGTTCTTAGGGTAAAAAATAACCATGCATGCAGTCCATAACCGTAGCAACTCATCAAAATAGTTCAAAATTTAAAAATGAAAGAATGAGGTAAGTTTGGAGTTTACCTTCAACAGAGACTCTCTTCTCCTATGGCTTGACTCAGGGTTTCACACAGTGCTTCCTCAAGTTCCTCAGGTCATGCATGCAACCTCAAGCCTTTACTTCAATTGCCAATTCCCTCTCTCACTTGCATGCACAATCTCCCTTCTCTCTCTCTCTCCACACTTCACCCTCACTCTCTCTCTATCCCTCACGTTTGCACACACCCACCAACTAGTTGTATCAGATTTCTAAAAAGGCCCCTTTTTATGTGAGATTAAATATATGTATATATATATATATATATATCTCAAGACTTGTACATATATATGGTTATACATATACACATATATGAGTGTATCTCTGCCCTTAGTGGGGTTAGTGGCTGTTGACCTGATGGAGGTGATGGAGGGTCATGATGAAGGGAATGCATGCAAGGCCATTGGCCAATTTGGGTGGTGGCTTGGGCAAGATTATAGGTTATATACATATATTGCTGTATATATGCACAAAGTAACCAACAGCCTAGTTGGTAACTTTTTGGGACAGATTTTACCTACCTTGGTAGGTCAAGGGTTCAATTCCCCTTGGCCTCCCAAGTGACCATTTTCTCCTATTTTTTCTGGTTAAGGCCCTGTTTGGTTGTCGCAGAATTCCAGTTTCACTGTTTTGACCTTAACTCCCAATCCGTAACTCCTTTTTCAGTGCGGTTTGTTTCTGTCACTTCCTACTCAGAATATCTTTCATTAACCAAGGTCCAATGTCAGTTTTTATTTTCTCGAGTTTCCCATAATTAACTCTTTCGAGTTTTATCACTATTGAAAATAGACATTAAATTAGCTAAACCTGACATTTCATTTCCAAAACAGTTTTCAATACACAAAACATGCCAGTCAAGCAATTGGGGTGTTACACTTCGACCCTTGGTTTATTCGTAGTTAATTTTTAACTACGGCTTGTTACCTCATAAAGCATGTCACATTACTCGAAATTTGGGTCGGGGTCCACGGTTCCTATTAGTTGATAACCAACTGCTTATGCCAATTCTGTGTGTCATACTGATGTCAACCTCACTTAATCAAACGACGTCGTGTAGTTTATAATTAGGATCCATTTTAAACGGTTAAAGCCCGACTTGTATTCAACCCAACCCAAACCGACCGCACTACTCATCTTCTTCCTTAGAATCACCCTACTCGCGATAATAAACCCTAGTTTGTTCTTTTCCTATTTTGTGAACTTCCGGCCATCGATTTGGCCTATTTTTAGTGTCAGTTGACTCCATAGATGACAAGAAATCATTTTGCATTGATTTTATCCCTCAAGTGCAGCTAAACCTCAAGACTTAGGGCATTATTCTCCCACTTGTGAATGGCAATTTCTCCCTCATTACTTAACCAAACACAGTAGCTCAAAGTCTGTGATGATCCTCATTTCAGGGGCTTTCAATTCCCTTTTCAAAAATAAGGTTTAAAGCTCGTTTAGTGAGGTTGGGTTTGGAACCTGTAGCATGCAACTCTTGTTTTCTCTCTCCTTTGGTTCATTTTCAATAATTTTTGTAGGTTTGGACTCCTTGTGGCTTCTAGTTTTAGCCCTGCACCATAAAAACCTCTTTTGTTTCAATTGGTTCAAACCTAGTTCAAAGGTCTATCAATGGCGGTTTGCACTATTTTTTTGAAATTTTGAGGTCTTTCAGACTTGGTTCTAACTTCTAAGACATTTTAAATTACTAGGGAAGCATATATTTTCAATTAAAATCACTAAAATAAAGGAAATTAAATGAACTTCCAGAGAGAGAAATTTACATGTTGTCTTATGGTTCAAGCTTCTATCCCCTCTGTAGCCGTAGCTTGCTCCATTTCCCTTTCCATCTAGTTTTCTTCAACGGTTTATTTCTTTTAGGGTTACAAGCACATGTCTGTGTATATATTTGTTGTATCACTACCTTTTTTCTTCTTCTTCTTCCTTCTTCTTCTTTCTTCATCTCTCTTTCTCTCTATCTATCTATCTGAATCATTTCGAATGATTTGAAACATAGAACACTTACACAAGCAAAGTTTATATCTATGAGGGACTGGCCTGGTGGCTATACTTTTTGGATGCGGTCTTCCTTTATTTCTTAGTCTTGAGTTCAAGACTTTGTAGGAGCATTTTGGCTCTTTTTCCTCTTTTCTTTTATTTGTTATGCATTAAGCTTCCTCAATTAACTCTTTGCTTACTAGTTTACTATTTAATATTATTTTTGTCACTAGTACTAATCTTCTCAGTTTTTTTTCATCTTATCCTAACTTGTTGTCACGCCCCGGGCCCCATAACCCGAATGTCACGCCCCGAATTTCTGACCGAAACCCGAGGTGCGACTGACGAACAGAAAGTAAATAAAATAAAAGATGATTAAACAGATTTCTGAATTTACGACAAATTAAATAGAGTTCTTTAATTTTCTAAAAATTTCGGCAGCACCTCCTTTGTTTTTCGAACCTTTTCCCCCTGATAAACACAATACAACATACATATATACAACAGTCACAATCCATCCTCACTCGATGGCCACAACTCTATCAAAGTTAAATATACATCACCTACTTATACAATCCATCACATCTACTCCTACACTTAAACTAAAGGATCACAAATTCATTATTTATTACAATATACAATGTCATTTCCATTCTTTTCAGAAATACACCAATCGTTTATAATGTCTAAATATGCCCCAAGGGCCCAAATATTCTTCCAAATTCATTTCCTCTCCTTTCTCCAAGATTTCATCAAGTCCCGCGTGCCAGGAGCTTTATCTGAAACCTGTGCCCACGAATGGGTCAGCGACAACATGCTGGTATGACATAATACTAATGCAAGAAACAAAACCAAGGTCGTGACATGTGCAAGTGTACAGTTATTTCTATATGACATTCGATGTAATGATGACAGTATGTGAACAATATACAGTATGTAAGCAGTATGCGTGACACACCCATGCAACTCTATGCCCACCCATGTCTCATGATACGGTCCTTCCCCGTCGGCATGAGTACCTTGTATGTCTCGCTTCACGGTCCGGAATCCGTCAGGCATGCGAGTACCTAATGGCCAATTTTGGGTTTTTCACCCCAGGATCTGCACCATCATAATGCACCAGCACCTCGTGCTGACCCACACTATGCTTTCAAGAAATCACACGATGCCAATATGCCATGATTTCGTCATGCAATAATACAGTTCAAATGAAACATCTCTTTCATAAGCATATGCAGCATGCTTTAAATAATGCATCACATTTAAGATTAACAACAGCATTTAAATTACAAGATTTCATCCATAAATCTACGTGTCATGCTCGATCAATCCCAACACTTATACAATTCTACATGTCGCAATATCAGCGATCCTTCTAAAACATGAATCACATATGATGACAACTCAAGAAGTAAATCATAACACCCACAGATTCATAAAGAACACGTAAGCATATAAACAATCAAATTCTAAGTGGTTTCCTAATAGCAATTACGCATAGAGAACATTCAATCATCTTATCAAATACTCCTAAGCTTAATCTCATTTCTCACATTAGTAAAATATCATACCTGATAGGGTTGGTCACAACCCTACTAAGCTGTGTCCACAATGCAATCCAATCAACCCGTAAGTGACTTAGTCCTCCAATGGAATCATATCAAGCTTATGCTTATCTCCACTCAGCCAATCTTTGGAGAATTTGCAGTCAAGCGTGAACCAAACCCTCGTGCATCTCGAGTTTGAGGTTGCTCTCCAGTCCATGGTTCAGCAGTTGAAGAAAACACACCGGCAGGTTGATCGAATCAGCCAACCATTTTAAATCCAGTTTCATCAGCTTCTTCAACCTTTTTCCTCCAAGCAGATGATGATCCTGACAGATTCTGTCCTTTTATCATCCCATCCATCAGATATTGAAGAATTTTCCCTTCCTCAATCTCTTTAGACATGGCTTCATTCGAATCCTCAAGTAATGCTGGGAACAGCTCTATGTAACGATCCCCCAAGCGTCAGCATGTCCTTGGCCGTTGCTACTTTAAAGAACCCATATGTTAACGAAAAACCTGTGGCTAAACTGAACTCCCAGCAACCCAAATCATGTGTTACACCACCAATATGAGAACTGAGTTTCACAAAAATTCCCTTAAATTTGCCCAACAACCTATCTTCAAGACTTCCAAGGAGACTCCTCAAACGTCTGCTAGAAATGTTCCCCACCGCAAGACTGAATTTCATTCAACTAACTTCTTCACTTCCATTTACTGTTGCATCCCACACACATAAATATATTTAAATATATACACCACCTGCTGCTTCTATCAAGTTCTTTTAAACTCAAATAACCAGTTTCACAGTCGACCCTCAACATCCATGACAGCCGTATCGGGCCTTGGAGCATCAGGCCTAGCGTCTTTCTCTATTCCAAACATCAACGCCAAGTGTTCCACCCAGAACCTTTAAGATTTCCCCCAATTTTTTGCTCAATAATCCATAACCGCTGCTCCAACAAGCCGCTGCTCTGGGCTCCCTTTACCCGGTCTCTATCCATCCAGGTCAGTCCCCAAATTTTCATAGCAAGCGCTGTAACGGAAACTCCTCCAATCAGCTCTCACACGGCATGTACAATCCTCACCGGCATTGACAATTAACCTGTCAAATATAGGGCAGCCCCAACGCACCGAACTCCAAATCTGCTCTGTTAATTCTTTCTCTACCCCGCTGCTCCTGTCAATCTACTTCGAACCCAAACAGCCATCAGCCATCCATTTTCCAGGTGCGCAGGTTCCCCCTCTGCACCGTTACACAACACAACCAAACCTATATATATATATATATATATTTGTATCTCTGCAAATTCCCCATTGTACCGCTTCACAAACACACACATATACATAAATATATATTTTATATAGATCGGCTGCATCACCCCCTATCGCAACTCCAATAATAATCCCCTGTTCGTAATTGGAGCGGCGGAACAAAGGAATCCCATAGCCGCAACATCCACACCAACACACCGCTACAATTTCCTTTCCCTTTCAATGCAAACCACAAACAAACCAAATCCAACCTTTAGCTTCCCTATCGCAATTCTAGTAACAGCCGCACACAAGTTCAGAGCCACACAACACACATATATATGTATATACATACCACTTGCCCCACTGCTACACTGCTGCACCGCTACTGCCGTAGCAGGTGGCGCACTAGCAGCTTCGGTTGCTGCTACAACCATCAGCGATGTACCACATCGCAGCCATCACCGACCAGTTCTTCTTGTCATTCCAGCAAACGTCATTATGCCCCTATCATCTTCAATATCTTATCAATCGTCACGGCTGTATATTATCGCAAAGGAGTGACGGGTTCATCCAAAATACTCTGCCGATTGCAGAGATCATTGTCCAGATCCACTTCAACTACGGCAAAGCCCAAATGCCGATCGAAAAATTAGCTTTGGAGCAGACGGAAATGGCGAGTAGAGCATGAGAGATCAAGTCGAGGATCATGCTCTCGTAACGCAGAACACTGGAAGGGGCGGGTGCCAAAAGCCAAGACGTAGTCGAGGCATTGAATAAGGACTCGGATCAGCCATACCTGTTGCTTGATCTTCAACTTATGGTTGCTTTCTCTCCTTATTCACACGTACAGAGCTCTAGAAGCTTCAAGATTTTTCCTCCTTTCTCACTTTCTTCTTTCTCTCTTTTTCTTTTCTCTTTTTCTCTCTTTTCTTTCTTCTTCCCCTGTTCTTCACGCGACCAGTTCACCGCCCCCTCTTCTTTTCTTCCCATTTCTTTTTCTTACCCTGTTCTGCTTCTCTCCCTCATGTCATATATTATATCTAATATATAACACACACACACACCACATGACCAAGGCTGCTGACATTACTCCTTTATAATTTTTTTTTTTTTTAACTTACCATATTAAATATTTTATAAATATTTTTATGCCACAAAATCTTATAAAATGCTAATAAATTTGATATAAAGTCGGGGCTCAATTTAATTATTTATTTACCAATATTGGATATCGTTCGGGTCCCATTTTATATTCCCTATATTTTATTTTTATTTTATTTTTCAAATCTCTACACCGAAGGTGTGATATTTAAATTAAGATAAATTAAAATGATTAAATTAATTAAAATATCTCACTAGATTTTAATAGTAAAATATATATAAGTTTAAGTATGGGAATCGATTAAGGAAAATAAATATGAGAATTTCCAAAAGCCAAGATTTTTTTGAAAAAACAATTGAAAGGGTTCGCCCTAATTATTGGCTAGTTTTTCCTTTCAAGTGTTCAACACTTAGGCAATTTTTCACTCATTCACTCTCTAGGTACTTGCCAACCTGATAGCACATGTACAACAATGATATAGTTTAGTACATACTTCATTTCATCTCTTTCTCATCCTACTTAACATACATTATAATACATACATTTCTATATATGAAATTCATTTCCAAGTTATTACTTCATGCATTTACATGTCCCAAAACATATATCAATCACATTTACATATCTTAAGAAATATATGAATTTCATATTACATGATTAACAAAAAAACTAGAGAACACTCTATTAACATTGTCATGCCCCGAATTTCCACAAACCTGAGGAGTGAATAAAATAAAATAAGAAAAGTAATTGAAAGGTCATTTAGATGGATTTAATTGATTATGCATTTATTTTCCCATGTTTTCCCAAGATTTGAAATGAAAACTTGTTATTAGGCTTAACCAAAATGGTCTTCTAATGCCAATTAAATATCTCCCCAAATCACTATTCAAAATAGGTCTAAGTCATGTTTAGAAATAGTCTCCAAAATGGTCCAAAAATGTCACTGAGTATGCCTTGGAATAATGGCCCAAATGGGTCCCAAATACCCTAAGGCATGGCCCAATAATAGGTCAAAAGGTCCACCAAAATTGGTTTAAGGAAGTGGACACGGCCTATGAGAGTGGCCAACCACGGCCCAAAAAGGTGCCCAAAAGGGTGGCTAAACATGGCCCAAGGATTGGTCAAACATGGTCTAATAGGGTGCTCAAACATGGCCCAAAAAAGTGCCCAAACATAGTCAAAAAAGGTAGCCAAAGGGGCTAGTGTCAGGGGTTGGGCGCGTATGGGGCGGCAGTAGGCAGGCCACACACATGGCCGTGGGCGTGCAAGGGCAGTGGCATGGCGCATAGGGCGTGCACAGGGCGCGGGAGCGCACGGGCACACGGCTAGGCGACTGGCTGGGCTGGTCTACTGTAGTAACTGCAACCTGATTTTTCATTTTTTCTGCAGGTTTACTGTAGCGGCTGCGCTTAAATTTCTCTGTCCAATAGCCAATTTTCTCTATTTTTCAAATTTTTTTCCAAAGTTTTAAAGGCCACTTTTTTCCCATATTTAGCCCACTTCTTCAAGGTTTTTAATCCCCCATTTTTGACACATTTCCCACTATTTAAAGGGTGTTTTACACACCTAACAAATCCTTTAATTTTCCAAAATTTTAACATAGCCCCCTTTATTTTCTAAGTCTTTTTCTCACCTAATATTCATGATACATCATACAATTGCAAGTTTGTACATTCCATCCTCACTCAATGGCCACAATCTCTTAGCAATTAAATATATATCATTTAATTATACAATCCATCATACATACATATGTACTTAAATTTAAAGGTCACAAACTTCATATTCATTATAATATATAAGGTCTTTTCCATTCTTTTCATAATACACAAAATTTTTATATGTTCATTTCATATGGCTTAGGGCTTATGCCCTTATACAACTCAAAATATGCCTCAAGGGCCAAATCTTCTTCAAAGTCCATTTCCCCTCCACTCTTCAAGACTTGGTCAAGTCTCATGTACCCGGAGCCTCATATGTAATATGATATCCCACGAGGGGTCAACTCAACTGCTGGTATGATATAATGCTAATGTTAGGAACAAAATTTAAGGCGTGGCATGTGCAAGTGTACATTTTGAAGCTATAACCCTCCAATCACCAATGCTATGCAATATCAATATGTATGACACACACATGCAACTCTATGCCACTCCCATGTCTCACTTCACGGTTCTTCCTCATTAGCATGCAAGTACCAATTGTATGTCTCGCTTCACGGTTCGGACGTTATTGGCTTATGAGTACTAATGGCTGATTTTGGGCTTTTCACCACAAGATCTGCACCCTCATAATGCATAGCACCAAAGTGCTCACTCACGCCATGTTTCCAAGGAATCACAATATATCAATATGCCTCGATTTCCTTATGCAATTTCAATGAGACAATTCATCAAATTCATGGTATTCACCTTAAGTTATGCATCATACCCAAAATAAATCATAACTTCCAAACCCCAAAACTTCTTTTACATGAACACATGCCATATACTATCCATTTCAACATATACTCAAGTCACACATTTACAATCTTACCAATTCACAAAGAACATATAATTTTCACAAGGTATCCATGCATCAAACAATCATATTTTCTATAACACATAATCTATTGACATGCATATAAGCCACCATGTAGTAATTTAAATACATATGCAAGGTATATCTTCATCATAGTAACAAATCCTCAAGGAACTCAAAAAATACAAAAGTACATAAACTACCAATTCTAAGTTTTCAAAGTAACTACCACCTAAGTGATTTTCTAACATTAAGTAAACACCTAAATCATTCAACCAACATATAAAAAGGCAACGAAACTTAAATCTATTCCTAACTTAGCAAGATATCATACCAAAAAGGGTCTTTCTCAAACCTTGGGAGTTGTGTTCGCTAGCAGCCAAATCGATCAGTGATAATGTAGTCCTTGGCTTGGGGAACAACTTCCTAGAAGGAAGTCTTGCAAGAATCCTAGCCTAAGGATGTGTTTTGGTGGCTTGAAGCTTAGAAAACCCTAGGTTTCTCTTCACTTTTCTACCATGCATGACTTGCTGCTGTATCTCAGACCAAAAATGTGATTTTTTTTCTCTAAGGGGCTGTATTTATAATAAAGGGCAAAAGGGCAAAATAACCTTTTTGCCCTTAATGAATCTGGGACCCCGTTACACTACAACCCATCCCGAAACGCCTCAATTCGACATTTTGCTTTAGCCAAAGTTCTTAAAATTATATTAAATGAAAATTTTCAAAAAAATTTATTTTCGCCTGTGGCTGGGTTTGGCTGATTCAACCCGGGCCACCCGGGATGCCTTTTTGGTCTAATTTTTCAAACCAATTAAGCCCAAATTCACACAAAAGATGTAGTTTAACATTATAAACATTTTTCTCTTCTATGACATACTCAAATTATATTCCTAAACATGACTAATGCCTAAATGATGCATGTATAATGTCCTATCAACAAACAGAACATGAATAGTACCCTACTGGCAAAAACAAAAATTTTATCCTGATTTTTTACATCTTTAGAAACATCATAGTATGTCTTCATATACATCAAATAAGCCCAAAAGAAAGAGGCACATCAAGCCTATCAACATGTACTCCTCAAGATGCGGGATCCTTCCCGGCACCAGCATCTAGTAGGGGCCAATACCCTAGTAAGATAACTAAAACAAATGAAACATGAACATTGCATAAAAATGTATGTTTGTGCTAGGTGGATGGCATGCTATGATAGTTTATAATCAATTCAGCATATATAGAATCCATATTTGTCTTATTACATTTTATGAGATTTACTTAAGTTCCACTCGAGTTCATTCAAACAATGACCAAATTCCTAAATCTTTAGGTTTTATTAAAAGTCCAAAAAATACCGAAGTCCTAATTCGTCACTCATCAAGTAATCACCTTACCTCCGATATAGCGAAACATGGTTTCATAGGCTACTAACCTATAGGCAACCATAATCTGTACCACCACGCAAGACTCTCGACTCAGCCGTCGAATCTTAGATATACACATTCACAACTCAATCCACATTGCAACATTTCGAGTACTCACGTTATCTCATAAACACACAAAATGCATTCTAAACCAACACTATTGGTTCTTTTCATTCTCACTCATTATTTAATCCTTTCAAGGATTTTTCTCAATTTTTTTTTCAATGTACAAAACACATGATTTTTTTTTTTATAATCTCACTCTACACTCCTCGCAAATATGAGTGCTAACAATATTATTTAATAAAAACACATGCTTAGGGTCCCAACAACCCTAATATAAAACACAGATTTCAATTTGAGAATGCATGGGCATGCTTCACTTACATATTAATTAACAAAATTGAAATCTAACATACAACATGGCAATCCTTGCATGTTTTTATGAATGAATGTCCTTTAGTAACTTATTCATTCCTATTTCATAAGTTTTAGAAACCCTGCCTCACTTTTGTACAATTTTGGCAAAGTTTTCTTTGATTTTTTTTTTTTTTTGGTTAGAGCTCAACCCTCACGAAAACCCGAGTGACTTGCCAATTTTTTTCCCTTTTTTTTCTTCTTCCTTTTTTTCATTTTTTTTCCTCTTCTTTTCTCCTCCTCCACACTGCTGTGCATCTTTGGAATGTGAGTGTGTGTGTTTTGTGTGAGTTGCATGTGTTTTAAAAGAAGGCATGGCGTGGTTGACTTTCCAACCACACCTTTTGCCTTTATGTTTTTTTTTTCTTTTGTTTTGTTTACTTTTCCATCTTTACTCTTTTTTTTTTTTTTTTTACAGAAAGTATGCATATATATATATATATACATACATATACATATACATTTATTTCACACACACACCACACAACATGCACACGTGCATCTTCCTTCTCTCTCTTTTTTTCTTTTCTCTCATTTCTTTAATTTGAACTTCCTTCCTTTATTTATTCTTATAATTTTTTTCCAACCCAATTGCTTTGTACATTATTTTATTTCCTACCCATATACATGTACTCATTTAAATTTTGTTGGGCAGATTTTATACCTCAACTAATTTAATTAGTTAATTAAATTTTAATTTGTTCTAAAAAAAATTATTTATTATTTTTAATAAAAAAAATTACGGATCTTTACTCTTGTGTCATTTATTGACATATTAGGAAGTATTATTTTCTTAATATTTAACACAATGTAATTCTATGCTAATGTCACCAACATCTTTAAGTTGGCATTAATTACTTGTTACTTATATTAGGGGTGTTACACGAAGATTTTTGTTCTTTGGCATAATCAATTTGGTCACCTAGGGGCAATAGTGATGCATAGAATCATTGAGAACTCGCACGAACATCCCTTAAAGAACCAGAAGATTCTTTTACCAAATGAATATCTATGTAATGCTTGTTCTCAAGGGAAACTAATTATTAGGACCATCTCTTACAGAGGTTAGTGTTGAATCTCCATCCTTTTTAGTGCGCATTCAAGGAGATATATGTAGACCTATTCATCCGTCAAGTGGACCATTTCGTTATTTTATGATTTTAATAGATGCATCAACTAGATGGTCACATGTTTATCTACTTTCATCTCGCAATATTGAATTTGCAAGACTTCTTGCTCAAATCATTCGGTTGAGAGCACAATTTTCTAATCATCCTATTAAGATAATACGTCTTGATAATGCTGGTGAGTTTACATCCTAAACATTTGATGAATATTGCATGTCAATTGGAATTACTGTTGACCATCTTGTTGCTCACGTACACACAAAAAATGGTTTAGCCGAGCCTCTTATCAAGTGTCTCCAATTACTTGCTAGACCTTTACTTATGATAATGAAAATACATGTTTCTGTTTGGGGGCATATTATATTACATACTGAAACATTAATTTGTATTCCGACAAACGTCTTACCATAAATATTCTCCTTTACAACTTGTACTTAGTCATTCACCGAATGTTTCTCACCTACGAGTCTTTGGTTGTGTTGTAGATGTTCCTATTATACCCCCCCCACAACGTACTAAAATGTGTCCCTAACGAAAAATTAGGATTTATGTTGATTTTGACTTTCTATCTATCATAAGATATCTTGAACCCGTAACAGGTGATCTATTTATGACAAAATTTGTCGATTGTCATTTTGATGAGACATTCTTCCTATCATTAGAGGGAGAAAAGTTGAAGCCAAAAGCTCAGCGTGAAATTTTTTGGATTGTATCAGCATTGTCTCATATTTATCCTCGTACTAATCAATGTGAACTAAAAAGTTCGAAAGATCATTCATTTGCAAAGTATTACAAATCAATTTTCAGATGCATTTACTAATACAAAAAAAGTAATGAAATCACACATACCATGCACGGATTGATGTCCTTGTCGGACAATCCGTTAGTACAACAGCAAATGAATCCATGAAACTGCCTAAAACTTGGTAGACCTATTGATATAAAAGATAACATTGCCTGAAAAAGTAAGGCATAAGAAAAGAACAAAGTGGTAACTCTTGAAAAAACCACACATGGTAAAGAAGTTGTAACTCCTAAAAAGATCACACATAGTAAAGAAGTGACAACTCTTGAAGAAACTACACATAATAAAAAAGTGGAAACTCCTAAAGAGACTACGCATTATATGATGATTGATCAATCTAACGTTGCTAAAAAAATATCTCCTAAAGAGGATATATTCCCTAAAATGGAACATGTAGCTCTTGAAGAGGCATAGGTACCTGAAAATAAAGAGATCTTAATAAATTATATGTCTAGTGGAGATATATGATATATTTGCTTTCGCAATATCACTTGAAATCACCAGAAGTGATGAAGATCTTAAACCACAAAACGTCGAAGAATGTCGACGTGGAAATGATTGGCAAAAGTGGAAAGAAGTAATATAAGCTGAGTTAAACTCGTTAGCAAAACGAGAGGAATTTGGACATGTTGTTTAAATGCCTAAAGACGTAAAGTATAAAGGGTACAAAATAGGTATTTGTGCGAAAACGTAATGAGCATAATGAAATCATCAAATACAAAGCAAGACTTGTAGCATATGGTTTCTCACAGATATCTGGCGTTGATTATATAAAAGATATACTCTCTTGTAATAGATGCAATTACGTTTCAATTTTTTATCAGTATGGTAGTTTCAAAAGGGCTTGATATGCGTCTAATGGATGTAGTCACATCATATTTATATGGATCACTTAATAGTGACATATCTATGAAAATTTTGAAGGATTTAAAATGCTTGAAGCAGGTAATACACAATCTCGAAGCATGCATTCAATCAAGATCCAATGATCTTTGTACTGATTGAAGTAGTCAAGGCGCATGTGGTGTAATCGTCTTAGTGAATATTTATTGAAAGAAGGATATGTGAATAAACCAATTTGTCCCTATATTTTCATAAAGAAGTCATACACTGGATTTGCTATAGTTGTAATATATGTTGACGATTTGAACCTTGTGGGGACACCTAAAGAGCTTACAAAAACTACTGGTTATTTAAAGCAAGAGTTTGAAATGAAATATCTAAGGAAAACAAAATTTTGTCTCGACCTGCAGATCAAGCACTTCCTAGAAGGAATCCTCTTACATCAATCTATATATATATACAGAAAGTCCTAAAGAGATTTTATATGGATAAAGCTTATCCATTAATATCTCCCATGATTGTTCGATCACTTGATGTGGAAAAAGATCTTTTTCGCCTCAACAAGATGATGAGGAAATCCTTGGTCTAGAAGCACCATATCTTAGTACAATTGGCACTCTCATGTATCTTACAAATTGTATTTGGCCGAACATTGTGTTTCTTATTAATTTGCTGGCAAGATACAATTCTACTCCAACTCAAAAACATTGGAATGGTGTTAAACATATTTTTTGCTACTTTCGCAAAATAATTGATGTGGGTTTGTTTTATTCACGAATTGCAAAATCACTATTAGTCGGGTATGCAAATATTAGGTATTTTTCTGATCCACACAAAGGCAAATCACAAACAAGATGTGTGTTTACTTGTGGTGAGACTTCTATATTATGGAGATCTACAAAACAAACAATGACTATCACTTCCTCAAATCATTATGAAATTCTAGCACTTCATAAGACAAGTTGAGAATGCATATGATTAAGATCTGTGGTCCAACATATTCGGGAATCATGTGTTTTATCTTCAACTCAAGATAGCCCAACAACAATAGATAGAGATACTGCGACATGTATTGCACAAATTAAAGGCAATTACATTAAAGTTCTTTTATACTCACGAGCTCTAAAAGAATGGAGATATTAATGCTCAACAGATATGTTGAAGTGACAATCTTGCAAATTTGTTCACAAAAATCTTGCCCATAACAACTTTCAAGAAATTAATACATAAGTGTGGAATGCACTGTCTCAAAAATTGTTGATGTTGAACTACTGAAGAAATCAAACTCATATTACAATGAAGGGGAACGTATATTGAAGTGACAATATTCAAGAATTGAGTTGTGCATCCTCGTAGTAGACATTCAAGGGGGAGTGTTATAAATGGATGGTTATCTAGCACCCCATTTAATGGAGTTAAAGAAAACCATCCCATTCAGACCTATTTATCACCATTTGAAATAAATGCACTCAAAGGTGTAGTGGGAGAATTGTCACGAAGTCCTTATAAAAAGGGTCTTAGCATAAGTTACGATAGATAGGAAAGCGTGTGAGATTAACAAGAGAGAGTCATTCAGATCATTGGGAGTGTTCTTTAATCAAGCGTTTTTGTATCTCGTTTCAATAGTGAAGTTCTTCTCTTTATGTTTGAAAATCTAATTATTATCATGTTGAGGAATTGTAATTTTCATAATACTTAAACTTGTGGGATTGTTTGATTTTTATTCCACTTAATTTAGTTGCTTCAAGTCATTCACTTATTGAGGATTGGCTATTTTCTAATTCACGTGAACCTCAATTGTAAATTGAGTTCTGGCATTTTTTTTTTTTGAAAAGGATTCTTAATAAATATGGAAACCAAATTCGATTTATTTAATGTATTCACCTTTAACCACTTCAAATTGATTTATTTAAAGGTCGGATATAGAAAATTTATTAATTATTAAAATTATTAGTTTTTGAGTTTTTGTTTCTTGAATTTATCAATTTTTTATATAATCGGATTATAATAAACCTAACATTGTTAGTTGGTTTTCCGAATGTTCGTTTTGCATTATTGTAGTTGAGTTTTGATTAATCAGAATTTTGAATTTTTTATATAAAAAATATTGTTTTTAAAATTAGAATCTAATTCAATTAAGTAATTTTTTATTTTAATTATATATTTATTTATAATGCTAAAGTTATTTTTATAACACTGGTACAAATATATGGCACGAGTCAATGCTTGACTCACTCTTTCTTATATTCTAATCGGGTATTAATTTAACTTGAAATAGGTGTTAATTAATTTCTGCAATGTCAATTTTGCATTATTTATTTTTATTTTAAGGTAGTTTTGATTAATTTGAATTGTATTTTTATTTTATTTTTAAAAATTTTCTTAATTGAAAAAATGTAATTTTTAAAAATTAAAATTCAATTTAATTTAAGAATAAATTTTTTAAATTATAAGTTAATTTATAATTTTTAAATATATTTTATGATACCTAGGTCAATGCTAGTTGACCATCCATTTCTAAGTGCGAGTCTGCATAACTCCTATTAGTCCTATCTTTGGTAGGGCATATCAAGGGATGCTTCAGAATGATTATGTTTTGCTCTACAACCTAGCTCTTTGTCCTAATCATAAGATGGTTCTCGTCTTTACTTGTCACACCCCGAATTCCAGCGAACCCGAGGCACGAGTAACGAGACAAAGGAAAATAAAATAATAAAGAAATAAAAGATAATAATAACATTCTCATACATTCTGTACACTGTTCTGATACATACATAGGTCTGGTCCACTTGCTTACAACATGTAAAATGAAATAAGGTCTTGGGCTTATGCCCTTATACAATATCAAAAACAAACGCCCCTTGGGCCTAACACAGCCCCTAGTCAGATCATCTCCACGTCTCGTACTGCTGGGACATCATCTGAAATGTTGCCCCACTAAAGGGGTCAGCTCAACATGCTGGTACAATATAATGCTAATACAAGAAACAAAACCAAGGTCGTGGCATGTGCAAGTGTACAGTTATTTCTATATGGCATTCGATATCATGATGACAGGACATGAACAATGTACAGTATATAAGCAGTATGCGTGACACACCCATGTAACTCTATGCCCACCCATGTCTCATGATACGGTCCTTCCCCGTCGGCATGAGTACCTTGTATGTCTCGCTGCACGGTCCGGGATCCGTCAGGCTGGCAAGTACCTATTGGCCGATTTTGGGTTTTTCACCACAGGATCTGCACCCTCATAATGCAAAGCACCAAGTGCTTACCCACGCCATGTCCAAAGAATTTCACTATGCCAATATGCTCTGATCTCATCATGTCATGATGCATCTCATTCATACATAAAGCATGCCTTCAAGTACACAATTCATAATATCAACAGTTCTTCAAAGCATATTATTCACACACTACACTAACACATGCAGTATATCCATAATCATCATACAACTCAACAAGATAGCACGTAGCACATAAACATGTGAACACTCAAGCAAACATGTGAACAATTAATGCAGCGAAGCAAGTACTCCTAATCTCAATTCTATTTCTTACTTAGCACAATATATCGTACCTGGTAATCGATCTCAAACTGGAAAAGTGTACTCGTAGTAAAGTGAAACCACCGTAAGAACACCGAGGGCTAGGTCACCTTTTCTTTGCCTTTCCGTGTCCCTATAATTCATAACATGAAACTCAGTTTAATTGTCACTTGAATTATGCTATTCATCAAATTTTATGTCTTTAATTCATAAGCTTCTATTTTGCTAAATTAGGCCCTACCATTGAGTCCGAAACGTCAAAGAAAATAAGTTTAGGCTTTTGTAGAATTCAATTCGGACACCTGGGTTAAAAAAGGGCAAAACAGTCATTTTGCACTTTACACGTGTCCTCACATTTCGTGGCTTCTTTTCATAATTCGGACTCCACTGTTGAGTCTGGAATGCTCGAGATAATTAAGTTTCACTATTTGTTCACTAAATTCGGAGTTCATTTGACTGTATTTCAATTCAGGGGCATTTTGGTAATTTTACATGTCACTACGGGTCTTTTATTTTTTGGGACCCCGTCTCGTAAAACAGACCTCGCCATTGGCCTCAGAATGGCCGAGATAGTCAAAATACACTAATGACTTGTCCCATTCGAACTCCGGATTATTTTAGAATATTTAATTAATTAAATTAATTAAATTAATTAATTAATTAATTAATTTAATTAATAATTTATTAATATTTTATTCAGGAGGGTCAAATCAGAGTTATTAAAAGTTGGGGGTCAATTTATAATTTCCGTAAGTCTTGGGTTAATTTTCAATTATCAAAAGTTCAGGGGCAGAATTGTAATTTGAAAACCTTTATTCCATATTCGGATAACCAAACAAGGGATAGGGTTAAAACTGGGATAGGGTATCCCGATTCCCATTCCAATTTAAATTTCAATTTCTTAATCCGGTTGCCAAACAGCCCCAATTAGGTTTTTAATTTAAAACCTCCGTGCGACACGTGGCAGGGGCGGTTCACACCCGCCCGAACCGGACCCGGATCCGACCCAATTGCCCCTCCTTCTTCCCCGTTTTTCCGGCAACGAACCAGTAGGGTTCCGGCGCCTTTTCCGGCGCCGGCGACCGATCTCCGACGAGTTTTCCCAGTTTTCAAAATGTGTTTTTCTTTAGTTTTTCTCGTAGATCCCATATCTAGGTTTAGTTTTAGTCATAACCCACTCAATCTTCACGAAATAGAGGGTCAATCCCTCGGTCAAACCTCCGGCCGACCCTTCCCCTTCCATTTTTGTTATAGTTTGGTCACGGTTTTTCTCCCATTTTTATCCTAAATGATTTCTGCACTTCACCCCTTGAATTTCCCATCCTTTAAGCTAAGTTTTTCACATAAAATATCAAGACCCAACTCACACAACCGAGACCTGCAACCTAGGTTTTCTCCCTAGTTTCTCAACCATTTTCCTTCATTCTTTTTGCAAAACAATCCTCACAACACACACCTTAAAACCCTATGCATCAAATAAATTATCATGCCAAAAAAAAAATAAAACAGAAGGGGTGCACTTACGGATTTTCTGAGCTTTCTCTCTCTAGCTGTGCCTTCCTTCACCCTCTTGCTCCGAGCTCGAACCAAGCTTCAAACTCTCTCTCAGAGCTCTATTTCTCTCCCTCTTTTCTATTTCTTTCCTTCTCTTTTCTCCTCACCGAGACTACACTTATGCACACACACAAACCAAATCCCTCACGTCTCTCCCTCACAGCCACTATTCTTGACTTCCTTCACCTTGCATCAGCTCCATTGTTCTTCCCCAGGTGCAGCTTTGCATTAAATGCAAAGCTGCCCTATATGTTTGTCTATACACACACTTCACTCATTACACACACTAGAAACACACACTTCCAGCCGACACCTCTCTCCCTAGTTCGGTTGCAACTACACACACACACTCACATCCAGTTACACACACAATGCACTGTTATACTTACCTATACACACACCCAATTACATATACACATGCTACACATATATATTTAATCCATACACATCCACATATGTATACACATCTACATATAAACACATATCATACATACATTCATAAATTTTAAATTAATAATAATAATAATAATAATAAATATAATAATAATAATAATAAAAATTTAATTAACCAAAAACAATGATAATAAAAAAAAAATTCCATGTCATAACATCCTTCCCTCCTTACAAAAATTTCGTCCCGAAATTTAAAATGACAAAAAGCAAAAGAAAATACATCACTAATCAAACAACTCGGGGTATCTAGTACGGACCTCGGCCTCACGCTCCCAAGTAGCCTCCTCGACCCCATGATGGTTCCAACGAACCTTGACCAAAGGGATGGTCCTGCCTCGCAGAACCTGGTCCCTCGAGTCCAATATCTCCACTGGTCTCTGGTCATAGGAAGCGTCCCCCTCCAACTGGAGATCTACCCAATCTAATACATGTGAGGGGTCTGGATGGTACTTCCTCAGCATCGATACATGGAAGACGTCGTGAACCCCAGATAGCTGTGGTGGCAAGGCCAGCTTATAAGCCACCTCACCAACTCTCCCAAGAATCTCAAAGGGGCCTATAAATCATGGCGACAACTTCCCACCACGTCCAAATCTCCTCAAGCCCCGTCTGGGAGACACCTTGAGGAACACATGGTCCCCCACCTCAAATGCCAAGGGTCGCCGCCTCCTATCAGCATAGCTCCTCTGGCGACTCTGGGCCGTCAACAAGCGCTGCCTGATCACCTGTATCTTGTCCGTGGTCTCACGGACTATATCGGGTCCCAAGGCAGCTGTCTCACCTACCTCAGTCCAACATACCGGGGAACGGCACGGCCTACCATACAACGCCTCAAATGGTGCCATCTCTATACTGGACTGATAGCTGTTGTTGTAGGCAAACTCGACTAAGGCAAGGTGATCCTCCCAGTTACCCCTGAAATCCATGACACAAGCCCTAAGCATGTCCTCAAGGATCTGAATGGTGCGCTCTGACTGGCCATCTGTCTGGAGGTGAAAGGCAGTACTAAACTGGAGCTGTGTCCCTAAGGCTGTCTGGAGACTCTGCCAAAACCGGGCAGTGAAGCGCGGGTCCCTATCTGAAACAATGGATACCGGCACCCCATGTAGTCGTACAATTTCTCGAATATACAATCTACTAAGGGTATCTGATGAATCAGTCACTCTGATCGGCAAAAAGTGAGCAGACTTCGTCAGTCTGTCCACGATAACCCAAACTGCATCATGGCCTCTCGGTGACCTCGGAAGACCCATCACGAAATCTATAGTCACGTGCTCCCACTTCCACTCGGCCACTGGCAATGGCTGTAACAATCCCCCAGGTCTCTGGTGCTCAGCCTTCACCTGCTGGCACGTGAGACATCTCGACACGAACTGCGCCACATCTCTCTTCATCCCCGCCCACCAATACTGACGGCGCAGATCGTGATACATCTTAGTGCCCCCCGGGTGCACTGCCAGACGTGAGTGGTGGAAATCTCTAAGGACCTCAGCCCTAAGAGACTCTGGGACAAAAACTCTACCCGAATACCTCAGACTAAGGTCAGAATGTACCGTCCATCTCGCAAATCCCTCGGGACTAGCAATCCGTACCCTGATCTGATCTGCCTCAACATCCACTAGCTGTGCCTCTATCACTCTAGTCAAAAGGGTGGGCTGTGCACACAAGCTGAACAGAGTGGCCTGTCCCTCAAACTCAGCAATATCCAGATCAAACTCGCCAATATCCCCCATCATCTCCCACTCCCTGATGGCAATACTGGCAACTGTACCCCTCGATCTCCTACTGAGTGCGTCAGCCACCACATTGGCTCTCCCTTGGTGGTACTGAAGGTCAAAATCATAATCCTCCATGTACTCCATCCACCTCCTCTGCCTCAGGTTCAGGTCCTTCTGCGTGAAGATATACCTGAGGCTCTTGTGGTCAGAGAATACCTCGAATCTCTCCCCGTACAAGTAGTGTCGCCAACTCTTCAGTGCAAAGATGACGGCAGCTAACTCTAAGTCATGTGTGGGGTAGTTCCGCTCGTGGTTCTTCAACTGACGAGAACCGTAGGCTACCACTCTGCCATCCTACATCAATACACACCCTAATCCCTCTCGGGATGCATCACAGTACACAGCGTAGCCCACTCCCCTCTCAGGTATGATCAAAACAGGCGCTGAAGTCAATCTCCCCTTCAGCTCCTGAAAAGACTGCTCACAGTCCTCCGTCCATAAGAATCTGGCGCCCTTGCGCGTCAGACGAGTCATCGGTGCGGCAAGACGGGAGAAACCCTCCACAAATCGTCGGTAGTATCCGGCCAACCCCAGAAAACTCTGAATCTCGAATACACTGCTCGGCCTCTCCCAGCTCATGACCGCCTCAATCTTGGAGGGATCCACAGATACCCCTCCACTGGATACTACATGCCCTAAGAACTGTACCTCTCTAAGCCAGAACTCGCACTTCGAGAACTTGGCAAACAGGCGATGCTCTCTCAAAATCTGTAATACAGTCCTCAAATGATAGGCATGTACATCCTCAGCTGGTGAATACACTAAGATGTCATCCACAAATACCACCACGAACTGATCCAGGTAAGGACTGAAAATGCGGTGCATCAAGTCCATGAATGCCGCTGGGGCATTCGTCACTCCGAAAGGCATGACCACAAACTCATAGTGACCATAGCGAGTGCGGAAGGCTGTCTTCGCTATGTCCTCCTCCCTGACCCTCAACTGGTGGTAACCCGATCTGAGATCAATCTTCGAGAAGCATCCCGAACCTCTCAGCTGATCAAACAAATCGTCAATCCTCGGCAACGGGTACTTATTCTTGATAGTAACCCGGTTCAGCCTCCTGTAGTCTACACATAATCGTAGCGTCCCGTCCTTCTTCTTCGCGAACAGTGCCGAGGCACCCCACAGAGAAGTGCTAGGACGGATAAACCCCTTCCGCTGGAGGTCAGTCAACTGCTCCCTTAGCTCTCTCAACTCAGCTGGAGCCATGCGGTAAGGTGGTATGGAAATGGGTGTAGTGCCAGGAATGAGCTCTATAGTGAACTCGATCTCTCGTCTAGGGGGTAGACAAGTCAAGTCACTCGGGAAGACGTCGGGGAACTCATCCACGACTGGGGGTAGCACAATCTCTGTAGCCTCAAAATCACCCGCAATCAGACTAGCCAACATATAACTGTGGCCTCCCCAGCTCCTAGAATCACACACTGGTGGGATCAAGAAATCCCCCCGATCCCCGGTGAAATAAAAGCAGTCTCCCTCCGGAGTGCATACAGTCACCCTCCCCCTGTAACAGTCTATACTCGCCCGATAGGTGAACAACCAATCCATCCCCAGAATCACATCAAACCCAGACATATCAAGTACGATAAGATCAAAGTGGAGAATACGATCAGCTATCTCTATCGAGCAATCTCTACAGATCCTCGTCAGTGCTACTACACCCCCAACTGGTGTACCAACATGCAACGGAGGGTCCAACCAAACTATATCCAGACCCAATGACATGGCAAGTGCAGTAGAAATGAATGAATGTGATGCTCCTGAATCTATCAATACACTGGCCCATGAACTGGATATGAGAAATGTACCTCGGACTACTGACGGTCCGGCAGCAGAGGTCTCCGGGGTGGCCACTGCGTAGACTCGGCCCTGGGTGGTCTGGCCCTGTCGGCCTCCCCCTCTCTGAGTCTGCTGGCCTCCTCCCCTAGGTGCTGGAGCTCTGAGGCTCTGCGCGGAGGATGTAGGCTGATGATAGGGCGCTGGTAGTCCCTGGACTGACTGTGGCTGTGGCAGAGGCATCTGTGTATGCTGATAATAGTGTGGCCTCGGCGCACTCTGCGAAGTCTGCCCCAGAGGGCAGTTGGCCCTAACATGGCCAGGCTGCTGACAAGTGTAACAAATCGGCGGGGCCCTCTGACTCGGTACCGGTAGGGGTAGTGGAAATGATCCCTGACTGGATCCGACACCCTGTGGAAAACTGGGCCCCCTCAAAGGACAGTCGGCCTTCCTATGGCCAGGCAGCCCACAGGTATAACATGTGATAGGCCGCTGGGATCCCCCTCCCCTAGAAGTAGATGGTAAGGCAGGACGGGGAGCTACAGAATGGAGGGGCCCGGCCTGTGGCTGTGAGGAAGAAGTACTGGCTCGGTACCTCTTCGGCTGTCTATATGTCGGGGCAGGTACGGAAGTCTGTACTGTGGGTGCCCTGCCCTGTGCTCTAGTCTCTCTGATCCCTCTAAGATCAGCCAGCTCTCTCTCCACCTTGGAGGCCCTGATCACTGCCTCCTCATATGTCTCTATAATATGCCCAGCCAGTCTGTCCCTGATAGAGGTCTTCAACCCCTTGAGAAAATTGTACACCCTCAAATCCTCATGTGCAATAATGTGTGGGGCGAACCTCCCCAAAGCAGTAAACCGTGACTCATACTGAGCCACTGTCATGTCCCTCTGCAGAAGTGCCTCGAACTCCTCCCTAAACCCCACTCTGGCAGATATCGGGAAGTAGTGGTCATTGAACATGGCCACAAATGCATCCCATCCCTCTCCAAACCGATGCAGTCTGTCAGCAGCTACCTCCCACCACTGACTAGCCAGGTCTGTAAACTGAAATGTAGCGCACCTGATCCTCAGATGGGGCTCAGTGATCCCCTGTGAATCCAAAATTCGGGTAATCTGTCTCAACCACTCCTCTGCAATAAGTGGGTCTGGCTGCCCGGCAAAGGTAGGTGGTCTCATCCTCTGGAACACCTTCATCACGAAGGTATCCCTGGTCTCTCCGCCAGTGGTCCGCGCCTCCATCATGGTGCGGAGACACTCCTGCAAAAGGGCCGCCATATCTCTGGCGCCAACCATCTGCTCTACCTCCTGTGCTGGAGCAAGAGCAGGAATAGGGGCAGGGGCAAGAGCAACATCCTCCTCAGCTGCACTGTGCTCTGGTGTGTCAGCCGGGGCAACGACCTCCTCAACTATATCGGGAATAGGGGCAGCAGCTCTAGGTCTGCCACGACGAGGCTGGGCAGCGCCTCTAGGCTGGGTAGCACCTCTGGGCCTACCCCTACCCCGTCTGGGCGGTCCAGCTCCCGTAGGAGCTCGTCTGGGGGGCATATCTACAAGTTCAAGAGAAAAAATTCAATATCACCTTTTTCACATTCAATATATGGGCATTCAAGTGTGATCCTAATCATGTTCCTATCAATGGCCTATGCTTCTGCAGGTAGTACACATAGCATGTCATGATACATTTACCATTAACAAGTTTTTCACACATCACATCTGTCATGCCTCCAAAAATAGCATCAATCAGCACATAATCACAATAAGTCATGCATCAGGACATATAATCACATAGCACATAAGGCCCTACAGCATGCCACTAATAGTTCACACTAGGTCTCATTCTTTTCTCTAGGGTCTCATGGTGTTAAACAACACCCCACGGTCTCTAGGTATTCGAACCTAAGCTCTGATACCACGTTGTCACACCCCGAATTCCAGCGAACCCAAGGCATGAGTAACGAGACAAAGGAAAATAAAATAATAAAAAAATAAAAGATAATAATAACATTCTCATACATTCTGTACACTGTTCTGATACATACATAGGTCTGGTCCACTTGCTTACAACATGTAAAATGAAATAAGGTCTTGGGCTTATGCCCTTATACAATATCAAAAACAAACGCCCCTTGGGCCTAACACAGCCCCTAGTCAGATCATCTCCACGTCTCGTACTGCTGGGACATCATCTGAAATGTTGCCCCACTAAAGGGGTCAGCTCAACATGCTGGTACAATATAATGCTAATACAAGAAACAAAACCAAGGTCGTGGCATGTGCAAGTGTACAGTTATTTCTATATGGCATTCGATATCATGATGACAGGACATGAACAATGTACAGTATATAAGCAGTATGCGTGACACACTCATGTAACTCTATGCCCACCCATGTCTCATGATACGGTCCTTCCCCGTCGGCATGAGTACCTTGTATGTCTCGCTTCACGGTCCGGGATCCGTCAGGCTGGCAAGTACCTATTGGCCGATTTTGGGTTTTTCACCACAGGATCTGCACCCTCATAATGCAAAGCACCAAGTGCTTACCCACGCCATGTCCAAAGAATTTCACTATGCCAATATGCTCTGATCTCATCATGTCATGATGCATCTCATTCATACATAAAGCATGCCTTCAAGTACACAATTCATAATATCAACAGTTCTTCAAAGCATATTATTCACACACTACACTAACACATGCAGTATATCCATAATCATCATACAACTCAACAAGATAGCACGTAGCACATAAACATGTGAACACTCAAGCAAACATGTGAACAATTAATGCAGCGAAGCAAGTACTCCTAATCTCAATTCTATTTCTTACTTAGCACAATATATCGTACCTGGTAATCGATCTCAAACTGGAAAAGTGTACTCGTAGTAAAGTGAAACCACCGTAAGAACACCGAGGGCTAGGTCACCTTTTCTTTGCCTTTCCGTGTCCCTATAATTCATAACATGAAACTCAGTTTAATTGTCACTTGAATTATGCTATTCATCAAATTTTATGTCTTTAATTCATAAGCTTCTATTTTGCTAAATTAGGCCCTACCATTGAGTCCGGAACGTCGAAGAAAATAAGTTTAGGCTTTTGTAGAATTCAATTCGGACACCTGGGTTAAAAAAGGGCAAAACAGTCATTTTGTACTTTACACGTGTCCTCACATTTCGTGGCTTCTTTTCACAATTCGGACTCCACTGTTGAGTCCGGAATGCTCGAGATAATTAAGTTTCACTATTTGTTCACTAAATTCGGAGTTCATTTGACTGTATTTCAATTCAGGGGCATTTTGGTAATTTTACATGTCACTACGGGTCTTTTATTTTTTGGGACCCTGTCTCGTAAAACGGACCTCGCCATTGGCCTCAGAATGGCCAAGATAGTCAAAATACACTAATGACTTGTCCCATTCGGACTCCGGATTATTTTAGAATATTTAATTAATTAAATTAAATTAATTAATTAATTAATTAATTAATTTAATTAATAATTTATTAATATTTTATTCAGGAGGGTCAAATCAGAGTTATTAAAAGTTGGGGGGTCAATTTATAATTTCCGTAAGTCTTGGGTTAATTTTCAATTATCAAAAGTTCAGGGGCAGAATTGTAATTTGAAAACCTTTATTCCATATTCGGATAACCAAACAAGGGATAGGGTTAAAACTGGGATAGGGTATCCCGATTCCCATTTCAATTTAAATTTCAATTTCTTAATCCGGTTGCCAAACAGCCCCAATTAGGTTTTTAATTTAAAACCTCCGTGCGACACGTGGCAGGGGCGGTTCACACCCGCCCGAACCGGACCCGAACCGGACCCGGATCCGACCCAATTGCCCCCCCTTCTTCCCCGTTTTTTCGGCGACGAACCAGTAGGGTTCTGGCGCCTTTTTCGGCGCCGGCGACCGATCTCCGGCGAGTTTTCCCAGTTTTCAAAATGTGTTTTTCTTTAGTTTTTCTCGTAGATCCCATATCTAGGTTTAGTTTTAGTCATAACCCACTCAATCTTCACGAAATAGAGGGTCAATCCCTCGGTCAAACCTCCGGCCGACCCTTCCCCTTCCATTTTTGTTACAGTTTGGTCACGGTTTTTCTCCCATTTTTATCCTAAATGATTTCTGCACTTCACCCCTTGAATTTCCCATCCTTTAAGCTAAGTTTTTCACATAAAATATCAAGACCCAACTCACACAACCGAGACCTGCAACCTAGGTTTTCTCCCTAGTTTCTCAACCATTTTCCTTCATTCTTTTTGCAAAACAATCCTCACAACACACACCTTAAAACCCTATGCATCAAATAAATTATCATGCCAAAAAAAAAATAAAACAGAAGGGGTGCACTTACGGATTTTCTGAGCTTTCTCTCTCTAGCTGTGCCTTCCTTCACCCTCTTGCTCCGAGCTCGAACCAAGCTTCAAACTCTCTCTCAGAGCTCTATTTCTCTCCCTCTTTTCTGTTTCTTTCCTTCTCTTTTCTCCTCACCGAGACTACACTTATGCACACACACAAACCAAATCCCTCACGTCTCTCCCTCACAGCCACTATTCTTGACTTCCTTCACCTTGCATCAGCTCCATTGTTCTTCCCCAGGTGCAGCTTTGCATTAAATGCAAAGCTGCCCTATATGTTTGTCTATACACACACTTCACTCATTACACATACTAGAAACACACACTTCCAGCCGACACCTCTCTCCCTAGTTCGGTTGCAACTACACACACACACTCACATCCAGTTACACACACAATGCACTGTTATACTTACCTATACACACACCCAATTACATATACACATGCTACACATATATATTTAATCCATACACATCCACATATGTATACACATCTACATATAAACACATATCATACATACATTCATAAATTTTAAATTAATAATAATAATAATAATAATAAATATAATAATAATAATAATAAAAATTTAATTAACCAAAAACAATGATAATAAAAAAAAAATTCCATGTCATAACATTACTAATTTCCTTCCCCAAAGGAAGGTCAAGTATATGTTTAGAGCTAGCCTTAACAGAGATCCTTTATCATGATTGCATGCGCATGACTTGCACATGGTTGCAGAGTTAAATCACTGAGTTATAAGAAAAAATAAGATAATATTATTATAAGTTTGGGTACATATAAGATAAAGTATTTTTTTTTTTTTATAATGATATACTCAAATATCATTACTTAAAAGAATATAAAAATTTAAATTTAAAAATTTGTTATATAAATATGAAAAAAAATTGGGAAGGACCTTATAATTTTCAAAAAATAATTTATAAAAAATGATTAAAAAACTAAGTTTTCAAAATTTTTAAGTGGCTACATGTAAGACGTCAATGTTCAATGTTTCACATATCAATAGGATCACGAGGATCAATGTTTCAGCAAGGCTACTATTCTTGTATATTTTTAAAGTATATTTTACTGTCAAGAAAAATCCTTTCACTTTTAGCCATGTTTGTTTCATGGATTGGATAAGGATAGATTAGCTATCCCTTTCATTAATAATAATAGAATTAGTAATTTTGATTCTCCCCTCTTGCTATTTTATCCGCACTAAGAGTTATTATTTATTTCCGGTACTATTAGTGAGTTATTTCTTTTTTTATCTAAACATCGATTTTATAAAATCATTGGAGCTAATTTATCCAATCTCATTCAACTGAAACTAGTCTAGTTGACCACCATGGCCCCCTCATTAAGGGGAGATTGTAGGTTCAAGTCCCACTCCCTTCATTGAAGAATTGTGAGTATTATTTTCACTCAGTCATGGACTAAACTGCACTGATTTATTAGTCCAGGACCCATATTTAAGAAGCTCTTAGATTTAATGATTGAGTTGATTGATAATTTGTAATTATGTTAAGTTGAGTTTAATTGATTATAATATTTTAATATTCATGCTTCTTTCAAAAAAAAGAAAAAAAAATTTATTCAATCTTTTTTCTAAGTCAACAAACAAAAATAAAAGGGCATAATTGTCTTATCCTGTCTGATATACTACAAAGTGAAAGACCAGTCTGCATCTAACACGTGTAACTACATACTAGCTAGAGCTCAGCCATTTAGAGCAGGCTTCAACACTTCGCCTTTAGAACTCACAGGTCTGAGCACAAGGCCTTCAGAGCATCTCTCAGTATTCAGAGCTCGTCACCGCCTTTGGTATCCTACCGAACTAAGGATAAGGAAACAGTCTTCAACAAGGAAACTGCCACCCATAAATATCTCTTAAGCGCAGTGTCCAATCCTAATCAACTAAAGAAATATCTAGCCTATAAATAAAACCCTAAGGTACGCTTTACATTCATGCTCATTCTTTGGTTTACAATTGTAGTCTTTTAATTCAATTTTATGGACTTAAGTATTAGAGCGGCTACCACCGAAGCCAATCCGGTGGCCCTCTGATCCTTCTCTTTGAGTATTCCTCAAGAAACGAAGTTCAGAGCCCCTACCGACCAAAAAGTGCAGCATTAGTTGGCG
Organism: Nyssa sinensis; assembly: GCA_008638375.1. NCBI lineage: Eukaryota > Viridiplantae > Streptophyta > Magnoliopsida > Cornales > Nyssaceae > Nyssa > Nyssa sinensis. Next base: position 21,741,610 of record CM018043.1, read on the forward strand.
CCTTCTGTGGGAACGACAATCGTTCTTTCAAAGGTTCTCTTCTCTATAAACAACATTATTCCCCTTCTCATCAAAGAATCATGGCTCCCAATCTTCGCCCAAAAAGGAATGCTCAAACTCCTCAAAACCCTCAACCCCGGCAGCCTGCCGGAAGAGGAAAGGGACAAATTTCTGATCCCACGTAGCAACAACTTGATCAGGTTCAGCGACAGACTAACATGATACAGGAACAAATCTTTGCCATCTTTAAAACTCTGGTGCAACTCACCCAGAGTCCTAGGAGCAACCCCCATCATCCATCCGCCGGCATGATTGATGCCGGGGCACAACCCTCTGCCACTACCATGAGTGGATTGCCCAACGAGGAGGTCCCCGTCGAATAACCAGCACCTCTTCTGACACTGCACGTGTGGGAGGAGACCCCCAGCCATTGACTGTTGCTGGCAAAGGGGCACCAACCTTTAACCCAGTTGTTCACTACCAGAGTACCACAAGGATCCCAACTCCAACGGCTTCTGGGGCAAACACAGCACCCCCTGAGTTTTAACCACAAGCAACGCCAGTTCCTCCAATTCAGGAACACCAGAATCCTTTTCCAGCCCTGGGACATGTCCATCCCGTTCATATGGGAGCCAAAACTACAAGGCAAGACTCACAACAAGTCCCGCTTAGGGACCTACGAAGGGCTAAAGAAGTTGCGGACTCTATGGACCATACAGCTGTTATGAGAAGTATTCAAATCCCTCTAGAGCAGGATAAACTAGCTAAGCTGCTCGGAAGATTTGCCACGCCATTCACTCCAAGTATCATAGCTGAGGTTACATTTTCCATCCCTTATAATAATTTTGTCCTTAAATTTAGTAAGTCTTCGGGTTAAATTTCTAGATCGTTACAACTGGGTCGACCCACACCTGGATTCGACCTGCACTATTCATCGTTTTCTTTACCATGGTGGTTACTGTAGTTGTGTAACCTTAAAATTTTTAGTTCCATTTTCTTGCATTTCTTGCCCTTTTTTCGATCTTCGTTCCATCCCAATCAACATCTAGATCCTTAACTTAGGTTTTCTAGTTGTTTTCAAAGCTTGAATCCCACTGTAGAGCTCAATCTAAAGCTCAATAATGGTGGCTATATTCTTACTATTTTGGGGTCATTTCTTAACCAATTTAGGTGTAGTTTGTTTGGTTGTGATCCTTAGATCATAGATTTTTTTCCAGTTCTTGGAATTGAGCTTAGTGCTTGATTTCCACACGTTTCAAAATTGACTATTTATAGTTTTTAATCGATTCTAACTCATCTTAGGCTCTTTTATCCTCATTTTTCTTATTTTTGGAATCATTTTCTACCTAGATTAAGTTCTAATGCTTAGAAATAGGTTTGGTTCAAGTCATTTTTTGGGTGGTTCTTCTAGTTCCATTAATAGTAGTTCCTTCTTGGTTTAACCATTATAGAGCCATTCAAGCTCACTTAATTGGTCAAATAGGTCTAGAACTTACATAGAAATGTAAAGTAATAAAAAAGATTCAAGATCTAACCTTATTTGGTTGAGTTCCCAAATTTTCCTATTTTTTCTTTCTCATTCCTTCTCTCTATTTGAATAACTTTCTAGGCTCTGCACAGATGGATTTCTTTCACTCTCCTCACAATTTTAGCAAATCAGACTTAGGTTGCATATGTTTACACACACACACACACACACACACATATAGGACTTGCTTCATGGTTGAGAAAATTTGGGTCAACATTTGTGGCTAAAGGTGGCTATTGATGGGGGTAGTAAGGTTACTTATAAGCTGGTGTAGGTTGGGCTGCACATGAGGTTACAGTAGAGCTGCATGTGTATGCCTCCCTTTTTTTTAAATTTCTATAAATCTATATATATATATATATATATATATACTCATATGCAGACAGCAACACACATAAGTGTGTGTTTTTCGGCTTTTTCTTATCATCTGCAAGGCATGTGATGAACAAGAATAGTGTTTAATTATTTTTTCCTATTTTCCCTTAATTTTTCTTATTTTCCCAACATATATATTTTTATATATATGCACCTATATTCACACTTAATTGTGTATATTTGGTCCCCCTTTATTATGTATAGATCACATAATGTATAATATAATTTTATTTTATTTTTTCTTAGTATTTTATGTATTTATTTGTATTTTTCCTATTTTTTCATAATTATTAAATAATTATTTTATTTAATAGTCCTTAATATTTGATGTATATTAATGATGTACTAGTCACTTAACCAAATAGTGTCGTTAACCTTGGTTAGGTTAGGCTGATCCATGGTTAAGTTAAATTTTAACCTTACTTTGGATAATGGCCTTGCAAGGGTTATGGCCCACTGTTGGGTTAGATTAGTTACTAACCCTAGTTCAAGTCATGTTACTGCTTAGTAGTCAAAGAATTTTAAAAAGATTCTTTTATTGATGTAATTTTTAATACATGGCCCTAAATTTTCCAATTCACTAGGTGTGGATGTTATATTCTCCATTCCTTAAAAAAAGTTTTGTCCCCGAAACTCAACTAATATTATGAAAAAAATTATTCATACATTTGTGTCGTTAATGTGCTTCTATTGCACATTTGATACTACTTTTACTTGTTATTATGTAACCAGTAATATGGTTAGACTATTCTATCTCCATTATTAGAATGTACCGTGTAAAGATATGAAAAATCAGGGTAAAATTTTCATTTTTTGTCGATAGGGCACTATTCATGCGCTGTTTGCTGGTAGGGCGCTATACATGCATCATTTAGACATAAGTCATATTTAAAAGCATATTTGGAGTATTCCATAGAAGATAAATATGTTTATAATGTTAAAATACACATCTTGTATGAATTTGAGCCTAATTAGAAGTAGTTTGAAAAATTAGACCAAAAGGGCATCCCGGGTGGAACCGGCCAAACCCGCCCACGGGAGAAAATAAATTTGTTTGAAAATTTTCATTTAAAATAATTTTAAGAACTTTGGCTAAAGAAAAATGTCGAATTAAGGCATTTCGGGGCGGGTTGTAGTGTAACGGGGTCCCGGGTTCATTAAGGGCAAAAAGGTCATTTTGTCCCCTTAGCCCCTTGACTATAAATACAGCACTTAGTGTAAAAGAATCACAAAAATGGTCTGGAGAAGCAGCAGCAGTCGTGGATGGAAAGAAAAGTGAAAGAAACCTAGGGTTTTCCAAGTTTCAAGCCACCAAAACACATCCTTAGGCTAGGATTCTCAGAAGACTTCCTTCTAGGAAGTTGTTTCTCTCGTCAAGGGATACATTCTCATCGATTAGTTTCGCTGCACAACAAACATAACTCCCCAGGGTTGAGAAAAACCCTTTTAGGTATGATATTTTGCTAAGTAAGGAATAGGGTTAAGTTTAGGAGTAGTTTATATGTTGATTGAATAATTTATATGTTCACTTGCTGTTAGAAAGTCATTTAGTTGGTAGTTGCTTTGAAAACCTAGAGTTGGTAGTTTGTGTACCTATGTGTTCTTTGAGAATTTGTTAAAGTGATGAACATGTAACTTGTTTATATGTTTGATTCATTGCATTCTAACTTATGTTCATGTAAAGAAATTCTTGTGGTTTGAGAGTATGATTTATTCCATGTGTTGGTACTTTATGTATTTTTTGATCTTTGAGAAATTGTTAAGGTTGTGAATGTGTAATGTGTTTATATGTGAAATTAATTGAATTATATGTTAGGTTCATGTAGACAAAGTTTTGTGATATAAAAGCTAAAGTTGCTTTAAGTACATTGCATTGTTTAAGGCATATACCATATGTTTGATGAAATACTTCATTGGAATTGCATAGAAAAATCAAGGCATGTTGGCATAGTGTGAATCTTTGGAAACATGACGTGAGTTTAGCACTTTGGTGCTATACATTATGAGGGTGCAGATCCTATGGTAAAAAACTCAAAATTGGCCATTGGTACTCGCAAGCCAACGGGGTCTGAATCGTGAAGCGAGACATACATTGGTACTTGCATACCAACGGGTAAGAACCGTGAAGCGAGACATAGGTGTGGCATAAAGTTTGCATGGGTGTGTCACGCATATTGCCATTGCATTGTATTGATGAATTGGAATTCATGTAAATTATAAATGTACACTTGCACATGCCACGCCTTAAATCTTGCTCCTTGCATTAGCATTACATCATACCAGTAGTTGAGCTGACCCCTCGTGGGATATCATATTTTAGATGAGGCTCCAGGTACTTGAGACTTGTTAAAGTCTTGAAGAAAGGAAGGAAAATGGACCATGAAGAAGATTTGGCCCTTGGGGCATAAATTTTGAGTTGTATAATGGCATAAGCCCTGAAACCATGTGTGTTTATTTGTACACACCTTGTATATTATGAAAACAATGGGAAAGGCCCTATATATTGTAATAAGCATGAGATAGTGATGTTGTGAAACTCAAGTACATTTGTATATATGATAGATTGTATATTTAAATGATATATGTTCAGTTTCAATAAATTTGCGGCCATCAAGTGAGGGTGGATTATGCATATCCTTGTATAGATAAATTGTTGTAAAATATTAAGTGAAAAATGCTTAGAAAACAAAGGAGACCATGTCAAAATTTTGTGAGTTAAAAAGTGCCATTTGGTGTGTAAAATGCCCATGAATGAGTGATAAAAATGGTTAAAAATTTGGGGTTAAATAGCTTGAAGAATTAGAAGAACTGTCAAACGGCATACAACATGCCTTAATTTTGATTCTACAAAATTATTTCTGCAGATCAGCCCACTTTGTGAGACTATACGTCTTTGGTCCTTTTGAATAAATTAAAGTGCCTTATATTTATAGATATTTATAGATAGGTCTATCTCTTAGCTTTCTTTTTATATATCATGAACTTTGGAAGCTTTTAAAATGAGAAAGTTATATTGATTTTGCTTCAAGTGTGCAAAATCTGACCTATGGGTAGTGTTTTCATCATAACTTGAGTTCTACTTAAACGTTTTGAGTGATTCAAGATGGTATAGAAACTAGACTCAATAAGAAAAATTTTGGCACAAATTTCATTACATTTGGATCTGTAGATTGAGAGACAAATCAATTTGAATCAAAGGGTTCGGCGCAGCATTGTTTTTGAAGTTGAATTTTTGCTCCAGGTGAACAGTAACTTTCAATGTTACTGTTCACTTTTAGCTACTAGTTTCCAAATTACTGTTCATCCGAAAAATATATATATATATATTTTTTTGGTTCAAACTTTTCGATTTTAATATAAATTCATTGTAAATCAGAATTAAGTAATTCCAAAGTCTAAACTAATTGTCTTGACAAGTACTTTAGCTTAAAAATATTTGCACTTTGAGACTCAAAATATGTTTGGATGAAATTGAGCACGAAAGGTATAAAGGCCTTAACAAAGTTTTCAGAATGGATTTAAATGATTCTCAAATTTTATTTTTTAATGTTGGTTAATGACCTTAGAGTATGGAATAATAAATTTTTCTGCTAAGAATTAAATGATGTTTTAAATTTATTTATTTATTTTTCTAGTTAATAAAACCACTCCGGATTTATGAAAATTCGGGGCGTGACATACCGAATTTATTTATCCAATACTTCTAACTTTAATAAGGACTTGGTCTTTTCTTAGTTCACTTAATTTTATGTTCTTATTATATTTTTGTTCTGTGTTTAGGACAAAGTTCTTACCTTGTTCTTTCTAATTTCTTTTTGGTTGTGAATCCTTCTTTGGATTCATTCCATAAGTTCGGTTCTACGTGTGCCCATTACATGGGTTAGAAGGAATTGAGGAATTTAGTTCCTCTAGTTCTTCCTTATCATTGTTCAAACCTTTCACCCATTCGTACTTTTCTATAAGTTGAAACATAGTGGTGTACTTCACTAAGTCTAAACAGACTTATCAGAGGGTTCTTAAGGTATAGGAATACCCCATTTCCTAACGATCTTTCAAATTTTTTCATTAGTTGCCTTACATTATCTTTTGTTTGAGGTTATGCTTAGTTCTTCATTGAACTTTGCAGCTCATTATGGGTTTTCTATTTCGATTAGCCCTAGTCTTAAAGTTCTATAACTTTTGTTATCATCAGTTATTCCCTCAATCATTCAATTTGTAACAATGCTTAATTAAGGTATCCTTCATACCTTTTTACTTCTTAAACATGTCAAATTTGGTTTTACAATTACTATGCTTCTTAGAGTCATTCTTGTGCTTCGGGAGTTATCTCTTTAGAGAAGAAAATTGCTCGCCCACTCACATTGTCATTACTATGATCGTGACTAAATCACTAAGTTAAATCTCATTCACTCTTTCTCTTATCCTTATTGACCTTATCTATTAGAGACTTTAGCTCATGGATAAGGAATGTCGTGCATGCTTCCTAGCTCAAAAGTTATAGAATGAGGTGGTTGGCTTTACCCGTAACTAAGGTTCTATCAACACACTAGCATGTACCATTATCCTCTCATACTTTCCTTTATTTGGATATTCACCAATAATCTGAATCTCTTGTACACCTTAATGCATAAAACATTTCGATAATCAATTAGGCTTCATTCAACTTCAAGCTTTTTAAAAATGAAATTGTAACAGAGAATCACTTGCAACTTGTGAAAATATTAGTTACCAGTTTCATCCTTAAGCTATCTACAATGGGTAATCTAATTGACTCCATGAGTGATTCATATGATCACTTACTTTCATTACTATATTCCGATCTTATTCCTCAAATGCTCTTAATTCCTAAGGAATCATTACTCATGGAGTTTTAACACCGTCAATCATAATGTCTTAATCTTGGTATACTAGAAATCCTAACAATGGTACTTCGGTGGGGGATAGAATCAAATAACAGATAATCTAGAGGTTCATACATTTTTTTTTTATCCTAGAAGAAAATTTAGGAATAAAAAAATGTGTAGAACTAGAGTAAAAAATTATATACGTGAGAATACTGCGAACAAGAAGTGTACCTTTAACTATAGTGTTTGCTGTGGGTATCTCTACAAGAAGCAGAGCAAACACTGTTCCTAATATGGTTTAAACTCCATTGCCTACATTTTGAGCTTGTGGTACAAATACTGGTGGTGTCAATAGAGGTCAGGGTTGGAGTGATAACATTTTGGTTATGATAAAGGCATTCCTTTACCTTGTGGCCTACTTGCCCACAGCAGAAACACTCCCTGATACCTAATTTGCATTCTTTCTAGTTTTGTTTCTAGCATCTAGGACATGGTAATACTTCAACCTTCGCTTAGTTATTACCCCTGAGAGTTTTTACTTTGCATTTATTGGTTGTATCTGTTTTGTGTCCCTTCATAGAATTTCCTCTAGATTTCTTCTTTATCTGATCTCGATCTTGTCTTACTCATTTAGCTATTTCTAAATGAGCATAGCTTTCTTCAAAGTTTCAGCATAAGTGGGTAATGCAAACGTCGACACTCGAGTGTGAAGGCCATGATGTATTCTTTATTCGAATCTTTGGGCCTTGCGATTATCATCCTCAACCATATATGTTGCGAACCTAGATAATTTAGAGAACTTTGTAGCATAATGCACTACTATCATGTCATGTTATTTGAAATCTATAAATTCCCTTGCCTTTTGATCCTTTATCATAGGTCGAAAATAGAGCCCGTAAAACACGTCAACAAATTGACTCCAAACCATGTCAGGCTTCTCTCTTCGGACTATGAGCCATCATTGACACGTTTTGTAACGTCCCGTAATTTTGTAATATAAAATAAGTAGACTAAAATATTAATAATATATTATTATGACGTATAATTGATTTAATATATCAAATAATGGGCTAGAAATTTGTTGGAGAATATTGGAACTTATTTAAACCCATTAACTAACTTTAGGGGTAAGATAGTTATTTTACCATCTTCATGGGTCTATGTGAGTGAGATACCCAGGAAATACTATAATGAAATTAAAATGAATATTATAAAGGCTAATGAAATTAATAAATGAGTGGTGTATAAATAAAATGACCATAAGGGAAAAAGTAAAGGGAAGGAGAGCCACAAAGTGAAGGGAAAAAAGGTAAATTAGAGGAAATGGGAGTATAAAAGGAAGATTAGGGGTTAAAGAATTCATTATTCTCCAACACTTTCTTTCTCTATCATTTCCTCTCTCTCTTTCTAGTAGCGGCTAGGGGTTTTACTTTATCTTCCTCCCAATTTCTTCATGGATTTTCATGATCTAAGGTTAAATCTAAGAAACCAAGGCTAGGGTTTCTCATCTAGACGTTTTCTACCGCGATGCCAAGCTAGGGAAAGGAAGAATCAAGAGGAAAACACAACTTTCCATCTAGGTTTTCAAGATCTACTACATTTGATTTAGGGGTTTCTAACTTAAGGATGAGATGAGAGTGTGAATGTGCATGATATGTGACATATATGTTCCTCGTGGTGTGATATTCATGTTTATTAGGTTTTGTGGTGGTAAAAATCATAAAAATATGTCAATCTTGTGTCCTTACGTACAATTGGTTCTATTTTCTACCTTTTGTGGTCTTTTTTGTGTTCAAAGTCTTTTGGATCAATTATTAAAGGTTACGTGATGAGTAGTTCTTGATTTTTTGTATATATAAACCCCTAGCATATGTTATGCCTACCATATGTTTACTAAAATGTGTCTATGTGCTATATTTCATGTTTGTGATGTGTAATCTTGATAAATGAACTATCTTGTGAGTGTTATGTGACAAATACATATGTGTATGCTTGTTTCGGTAGAGATTATTGAAGAATAAATTATAAAGTTGAGATTAAGAATTATGGATGTGTGAATTGTGTTGTCATATATAACTTTTCATTACACGAGCACAAGAAGAATTCACGTGGCACTACTTAAGTTTCTCCTTTTGTTAAATTCCTCTATGGGGTAATTATTTTAACTCTCTACTAGATGCAGGAAATGGCGTGAAGCCAATGACTTGAAGGCATTCTTGGATGCACCTCCTTTTGGACATAACCCTTTTGAAGATTAATGCGACATGAATTTGGATTGAAGTGTTGTTTAGACCTTATGTTTTGTAAAATACGATACTTTATTTGTAAAGTTAAACTTATTCTAATTAATGACTTAATCTAGTATGAACTATGATAGGGCTTTGTATGTAGTAATATTTCAAAGCAAGGAACTCGTGTATGTACGTATGAAGATGAATTATAAACCCATGATGGGCAAAGATTGGGTAAATTAGATCTCTTGGTTCCTTGATGAAAATTGAACTAGCCTTATGTATGATTAAACACAGAAAGATATGCATAAAAGATGTGTCAATGTGATTGTAATCATCCCATATGGGTTGTATTAGTGTTTGTTAAGGAATAAATCCAAAAGGGATTGAAAAGATCCCAAAATAATAGGTTTAACATGTCTAACGACTAATTCAGTTGACTGGCGACACCATTAAGTCAACTAGAAATTGGAACAAGTCAACTGAGACTAACAAAGATTGAAGAAACCATGAATCCCGAACTATCAATCAACTGAATGGGAGAATTAGTCGATTGGTATATGGACTCAGTCGACTAAAACTCACAAAAGCTGAAGAACCCATAAATCCTTAAGTATCAGTTGACTGAAAGGAAGAATCAGTCGACTGGTATCTAGACTCAATCGATTAGAAGGTCGACTGAAACACACAAACTCCCAATTCTACTCTGCACTCTACTGCCTAGACAACACTATTGTTGTAATATCCCGACCCGGGATACGTCACGTATACCGAGGTAGGTCGGTTAAAACATGTAACTTGAATGATAAGATATGAATACCGTAGTATTCTCATGGAAATGAAAGACTGGAGACTGTAATCATGGAAATGAATGACCAGGGCTGGGTAACACCCGAGCATTACAGGGCATTGCATAATGACCAGGGCTGGGTAACACCCGAGCATTACAGGGCATTGCATCGAAATGCGTGCATGCACGCATTCCCATGCATGCATACGTGAACGTAGATACATAGCTTGATTAAAATCAGTGTATGTAAATATGATTTAAAATGGAATTAGACCCCTACATATACATGTATATACATGTATAAAAGAGGTGTATTTCATGTGTATATATGTATAAGATATAATGTATTATACATGTATGATGTATTTATGTATATATATATATATCTACATAAGAAACAAAAAGAAAGGAAAAAGGAAAAAGGGAAACTGCCCTTGGGCAGTATGCAGATACACTGCATGTGAGGTGTGTGTGTGTCGGCTAGGTGTGAAGTGTGTGTGTGTTATATATATATAATATGATATATGTATATATGAGTGCAACACAAGTCTCTCAACCATTTAATGCAAAGGCTGCATTTGGCAGAGAGAATACAAACCCTAGGTCAAGGAAAGGGGCCATAGAAGGGGGAGGAACCGAGAGAGAGAGAGAGAGAAAAGAGAGAGAGGCGGTGGAAACTTCTCTCTACAAATATGAGCCTACGGGTGTGGGTTTAAAGGCACAAAGGAGACCAAAGTTGAGAGAACACCTTGGCAAAGAATTCAGGAGCATAAACAGGAAAGTTTGGAGGGTCAAAGTGGGCTAAATCCGAACACCCAGGTAAGTGGTTTTAGTTCTGTTTTTACAATTTAAAGCATGAAGCTTGTATATAATTATATGGTCTAAACAAGCATGAAATATAGGTTATTTTGCAAAAAGAATCAGGTTAAATGGTTTAAAAACCATAGAGATATCCCAAGTTGCAGGTTATAGAGAATAATCGGCCATGTGATATTATATGCATTAAACCTTGTTTAAATCAACCCTAGCATGACCCTATGATATGCAGAAAGCTGTTAGAAGTGATTAGGGGTCAAAACCGTGCTTAAAACACCATGGAAATGAAAAATGTCACTTGGCTGGAAAGTCGGCCGGAGACATTTAGGCTCTATTTCGTGAAGATTTGGAGGGCTTCAATGGAAACCGAGGGTGGATTTGAGATCCTTGAGGAAAGGGGAAAAGAATGGCATTCGAAATGGGCTGAAATCTCATCGGAAAATATGTGACAGTCGCCGGAGAAGATGACTGTTCACGCCGGAACCCTACCGGAGCAGTGGGGAAGACGACCGGAAAAGCGTGGGTCTAATCGGGTTAAGTCTAGACCGGATCCGGGTTCGGGTCGAGTCGGGACCCGATCGGATATGAAAAGGGACCGAAACTGTGTCGTTTGGCTTTTTAATTTAAATGGGTTTTGGGCTGTTTGGTTGCATGGATAGTAAATTGGGAATTAGGTTTGGGGTTATCCAGACCAAGGATGGGATAGGGAATCAGGGTTATTGGAATCCGGTTCTCTGAATGGACTGAACCGTTTGGTTCAGTGAATGGGCAGACCGGTTTAGGGTTTTTAGGTCTGAACCAACTGGTTCAGACCGCAGCTTTTAGAAATTGTGAACCGGCCCCAAATGTTTTGAAAAATTACACTGTTGCCCAAACATAAAAATTAATTAAATATTAATTTTACAATAATACCCCTATTCCAAAAAGGGGTCAAACGAAGTCCAAACGATACGAATGAATAGTCAAAACCTACTATCTCGGACGTTATGAGTCCAATGGTGGGGTCCGTTTTACGAGATGAGGCCCCGAAGGATAAAATACAGTAAAAGTACAAAATGACCATTTTGCCCTTTTTAGTACAAAAGTCCAAATGGAATTCCGCGAAAGCCTAAACCGACTTTCTTCGGCATTCCGGACTCAATGGTAAAGTCGAAAATAGTATTTGAAATACTTATGATAGAAAGGCATAAAATTTGATGAATAGAATCTATTCTAAAACGTATTCACTGTTATATAGGAAACTCGAAAGGCAAGGGTATACTCACGGATTTCTGAGATAGAATCATGATAGAGGTAAGTGGATCACTTTCTCTTACATGTGGTGTTTCCACAAGCCAAGTTTATTCTTTTACTGCCAAACTCGTACTCTTGAAATTATTGATATCCTTGTGTTCCACATTTTGATATTTTCTATCTTGTGGACATATCATTGACTGATGTATCACTGTTATCATGTTTCATTGTGCTTTGAAAGCACATATGTTATTGCTATCCACTTTGAGATATTGTTCTATCTCGTGGACATTGCTTGAATGCTATATCATTGTTATCATGTTAAAACCACGCCTTGAAAGGCCTACTACTGTATCCTCATTGAATGAATGATATTCCATTTTTATATTCTATGGAATTACTATGATCATGACATGTTTGTGGACACGGGAGTTGTGCTCAGTCACAACACCCATCTGATGCTATCTGATTGAATGGGACCTACGGGTCAAGTCCGTGAACGGACAAATGGCAATTTACTGGAATTGACTGGGGGGTATGCCGGGCCCCAAAAGATCGAGGGTCTGCCGAGCCCTGAAACAGAATAACAGCATCTCGTATGATTAACAGAACTTGATTGTTGAATGGCACTATTCCTTATAATTCTTCAAGTCTCGAAAGACTTGCATTGATTGATTTGATTGTGATCAGTTCATTGTGGCAGTACTTCATTGTTGTTACATTTTCATACTTCTGATGGTGTATTGTGATTTCCTTTCATTGGCCCTCGTGGCATTTATGTTCATTGGCTATCACAGTATCTCCTTCCTTATGATTGGCTATCATTACCTCATTCATGGATTCACATTGATCATCGATACCAGTGTTGGAGATCTGTTTTACTTACTGAGCTTTGTAGCTCATTCCACCCCATTTACCCCCATTTCAGGTGATGACGCTGCGAGAGCCCAGTAGGAGTCTGAGAGCATAGGGGGATATTTTGAAGTATTGTATCAGTCCATGTTAGTTCTCCAATGTATTCACCACCCCCGGGTGCTGGTTACGGTTTAGTTCTCATTTTGAATTTTGTAGAACTATGTCATGTATTTAATAGATTTCCGCTGTTTTAATTTATTAAAAGACTTCCGCTGGATTACTGTAATTGATAAAGACTTCCGCTGTTCATTGTTTAAAATTTTTAGTACATTGCCTATTAGTACTATGATACAGGAATGGAAAAGTAGGGACGGCCTTCGGGTCGGCCCCGCGACACGAGATCCGCATAGGGTGGGTTTCGGGTCGTGAAAGCTTGGTATCAGAGCTATAGGTTCGATAGTGAGTCATGGGAGATAGGACTAGAGTTAAGACTGCTAGATATGACTAACATTTATTTTTGTCTTACACATTGACTGGTTACTTCATTGGTTCTTTCACTGGTTATCTCATTGGTTATCTCACTGGTTATCTCATTGGTTAGCTTCATTGATTCTATTCACAGTCATGGTAAACACGAGGCAAGGTCCGTTGCCCATGGATTGTTTAGATCAACTAGAAAGAATGATGCGGACTATCATTGAAAGTCTACCACAGATTCAGGCTGGTGCTAACCAACCAGCACAGCCAGTACAACAGGAGCAGCCTGTCAATGCAGGCGATAATGCAGGGAATCGTCAAGGAAACGAACGAGACGCTGCATACTTATATGAGCGGTTTCAGAAAATGAAACCCCCGACTTTCGACGGTACAGGAGGAGCCACTATAGCTGAGGAGTGGTTACTAGAGATGAACAGGATCTTCAAAATCCTGTTCTGCACTGAAGTCCAAAAAGTGGCATACGCCACTTATATGCTCAAAGGAATGGCACATAAATGGTGGATGATAGAGGAAGGTAAAGAGCCAGGCATGAATTGGCAACGATTCACTGATATCTTCAACAAGAAGTACTTCTCCCAAGAAGTACGAAACCGAAGAGTTGCAGAGTTCATGGTACTGCAACAGAGGGGAATGACAGTAGAGCAATACGAAGCCAAATTTATTGAATTGGCCAGGTTTGCTCCAAGTGCTGTCAATACTGAGGATCTTAAAGCTCGCAAGTTCGAGGAAGGTTTGAGATGGGCTATCAAGGATAGGCTGGTACCTCATCGACTGGCCACTTATGATGACGTAGTGGAGACAGCTCGAGTCATAGAAAGGAGTGGCGAGGAATTCGCCAAGAGGAAAGGGAACCTGAAGCAGGGCGGCAATCAGAAAAAGAGGCAAGGGCCTTCTACTTCAGAACATGGATCTACATTTACCAGACCTGGAGCCACATCACAGGCGACAGGGTCCGGTCAAAAGAAACAAGGCAACGCTAAAAAGGGGGCAGTTAAGTGCTCTCATTGCAATAAGATCCATAAGGGCTAGTGTCTCAAGGACAGCAACACTTGCTACTATTGTGGCCAGGAGGGACATTTTGCAAGAGAATGCCCTCAGAAGGATCAGGCCACGCCCAGTACTGCTTCGGTTAAAGCATCAACCACTGGAGTAGCACCACCTAGACCTCCAGCCCAAAGAAGTGGACAGGGGAACGTCCAGCAGCAGGTAGGACGGGTTTTCTCCCTTTTACCAGGAGACGTGCAGGCTACAACCTCTGTAGTCGCAGGTACTCTTTTAGTATGCTCACAGCCTGCTCATGTTTTATTTGACACTGGATCTACACATTCATTTATATCCCCTACATATGCTGCTAGATTGAACCTAGTGACGGAACCCTTAGGGTATTTACTGAATGTTTCTATACCATCGGGGAAAACATTGTTGGGGGATACCATGTATAGGAATTGTGGGATACAGATGGGGGATACACACTTATTGGCTGACCTTATACCTTTGGAAATTTGTGGATTCAATGTTATCCTTGGAATGGATTGGCTGGCTGCCAATTATGCTACGATAGACTGTACGGCCAAACGAGTTCTCATACAGAATCCATAGTTTTCGATGGTTGATTTTGAGGGGACAGGAGTGGCTTCCCCACCCTACTTTGTTTCCTTTATCCAGGCAAGGCGTCTGCTTCGAAAGGGATGCCACGGATTCTTATGTAGTGTTCAAGACACTGACTCTCAGCAGCCTGAGTTAGAAAAGATTCCCATTGTTAGGGAATTTCCCGGAGTGTTCTTGGATGATCTTTCAGGAATGCCCATAGACAGAGAGATCGAGTTTTGCATCGACGTATTGCCAGGCACTACTCTGATATCCAAGACTCCATATAGGATGGCACCGGCAGAGCTGAAGGAGCTGAAGCTCCAGTTGCAGGAATTATTGGACAAGGGTTTTATATGACCCAGCTCGTCGCCATGGGGTGCACCTGTATTGTTCGTAAAGAAGAAGGATGGAACTATGAGACTGTGTATCGACTATCGTGAGTTGAACAAAGTTACCATCCGGAACAGATATCCACTGCCCAGGGTGGATGATTTGTTCGACCAGTTGAAAGGGGCCCAGGTGTTCTCGAAGATCGATCTGAGGTCCAGTTATCATCAGCTGAAGGTCAGGCCCACTGACATTCAGAAGACAGCATTTAGAACACGGTATGGACACTACGAGTTCCTTGTTATGCCATTTGGGGTGACCAATGCCCCAGCTGCATTCATGGATATGATGAACCGTGTGTTCAAGCCGTACTTGGATGACTTCGTGATTGTGTTTATAGACGACATCTTGGTTTACTCTAAGAACCAGGAAGAACACGAGGTACATCTGAGGAGAGTGCTACAGAAGTTAGGGGAGCAGAAGTTGTATGCTAAGCTGAAGAAATGTGAATTTTGGCTTCCCAGTATAGCATTTCTGGGACACGTGATTAGTAAAGAAGGAATCTCTGTTGATTTCCAGAAGATCGAGGCAATCATGAATTGGCCTCAACCTACGAGTGTCACGGAGGTGCGAAGTTTCATGGGGTTAGCAGGCTACTGTAGGAGATTTGTCCAGGACTTCTCCAAAATAGCTACGCCTATTACCAAATTGACCCGGAAGGGTGTTCCTTTTGTATGGACAGAGGAGCAAGAAAAGAGTTTCCAAGAGTTGAAGGAGCGTCTGGTTACAGCTCCTATATTGACAGTGCCAGAAGGAACTGATGGTTTTGTGATTTACAGTGATGCTTCATACAAGGGCTTAGGGTGTGTGTTAATGCAGAACGGAAAAGTGGTAGCTTATGCTTCCCGACAGTTGAGACCCCACGAGGGGAACTATCCGACACATGACCTTGAGCTAGCAGCCATTGTCTTCGCTTTGAAAATACGGAACCACGTGCAAAATCTTCACCGATCATAAGAGCCTCAAGTATCTGTTTACACAGACGGAGCTCAATATGAGACAACGCCGTTGGTGAGAGTTATTAAAAGACTACGAGGTCAACATACAGTACCACCCAGGAAAGGCAAATGTGGTAGCTGACGCTCTTAGTCGAAAGTCATCAGGGAGTTTAGCTTGCCTATTGACAACACAGACGGAAATACTGAAAGAATTGGAGGACATGGAAATAGAGATAGTTCTGCCCAGTTCCAAGGTACTATGTGCCAACGTCACAGTCGGTTTGTCGATTGTGGACAAGATCAGGGGACAGTAGACTCAGGATGAGAAGTTGGCTAAGCTTCTTCAAGGAATCGAGACAGGCATAGATTCCGAGTACACAGTAAGAAATGGGATATTGTATTATCAGGATAGGATCTGCATACCCGACTTGCCTGAGATCCGGAAAGAGATTCTTGATGAGGCACACAGTTCGAAGTTCGCCTTACATCCCGGAGGCACCAAAATGTATCACAATGTTAAGGATACTTATTGGTGGTCTGGAATGAAACGTCACATAGCTGAGTACATAGCACGATGTGCCAAGTGCCAGCAAATTAAGGTGGAACATCAGAAGCCGGGAGGACTTCTACAGTCACTGCCCATTCCTGAATGGAAGTGGGAACACATCACGATGTACTTTGTGTCGGGATTGCCAAAGACAGTCAGGGGGAGTGACTCTATCTGGGTTATCGTAGACAGATTAACTAAGACAGCTCACTTCCTGGCAACCAAGACGACACAATCTCTTCAGCGACTAGCCGAGTTATACATCAGAGAGATTGTTAGACTTCACGGAGTTCCAGTATCGATTGTTTCTGATAGGACCCCCGGTTTGTATCACGATTCTAGAAGGGACTACAACAAGCTATGGGCACAGAACTGAGTCTTAGCACTGCGTATCATCCCGAGACCGACGGCCAGTCGGAGAGGACGATACAGACTTTAGAAAACTTACTGCGTTTCTGTGTCATAGACTTCGAAGGAAGTTGGGAAGATCAGTTGCCATTGGTCGAGTTCACGTACAATAATAGCTATCAAGCTAGTATTAGTATGGCACCATATGAGACGTTATACGGCAGGAAGTGCCGATCACCACTGTGTTGGACAGAGGTGGGAGAAAGGAAACTCTATAGGCCAGAGATAGTGGAACAGACCGCACAAAAGATACAACTGATCCGACAGCGTTTATTAGCAACTCAAAGTCGACAGAAAAGCTATGCGAATGTTCACCGGCGAGACTTAGAGTTTGCGAAAGACGATTATGTGTACTTGAAGGTATCACCCATGAAAGGGGTGGTCAGGTTTGGCAAGAGGGGAAAGCTTGGCCCCAGATACATTGGGCCATTCAGGATCATGAAGAGGGTTGGACCCGTAGCTTACGAGCTTGCCTTACCATCGGAGTTAGCACATGTTCACAATGTGTTTCATGTCTCGATGCTAAGGAAGTGTATACAGAGTGCAGATCAAGTGATCGAGCACGAACCGCTAGACGTCCAGGAAAATCTGAGTTACATAGAGCATCCAGTTCAGATTTTGGATCGTCGAGATCAGGTGCTACGGAACAAGACTATTCCATTAGGCAAAGTTCTGTGGAGGAATCACCGGATGGAAGAGGCTACTTGGGAGCGAGAAGATGATATGCGCGCCAAGTACCCGCATTTATTTTCATAGTAGTATATGCTAAGTTTGGGGACAAACTTATTTTTAAGGAGGTAAGAATGTAATATCCCGACCCGGGATACGTCACGTATACCGAGGTAGGTCGGTTAAAACATGTAACTTGAACGATAAGATATGAATATCATAGTATTCTCATGGAAATGAAAGACTGGAGACTGTAATCATGGAAATGAATGACCAGGGCTGGGTAACACCCGACCATTACAGGGCATTGTATCAAAATGCGTGTATGCACGCATTCCCATGCATGCATACGTGAACGTAGATACATAGCTTGATTAAAATCAGTGTATGTAAATATGATTTAAAATGGAATTAGACCCCTACATATACATGTATATACATGTATAAAAGAGGTGTATTTCATGTGTATATATGTATAAGATATAATGTATTATACATGTATGATGTATTTATGTATATATGTAGATCTACATTAGAAACAAAAAGAAAGGAAAAAGGAAAAAGGAAAAAGGGAAACTGCCCTTGGGCAGTATGCAGATACACTGCATGTGAGGTGTGTGTGTGTCGGCTAGGTGTGAAGTGTGTGTGTGTGTTATATATATAATATGATATATGTATATCTGAGTGCAACACAAGTCTCTCAACCATTTAATGCAAAGGCTGCATTTGGCAGAGAGAATACAGACCCTAGGTCAAGGAAAGGGGCCATAGAAGGGGGAGGAACCGAGAGAGAGAGAGAAAGAAAAGAGAGAGAGGCGGTGGAAACTTCTCTCTACAAATATGAGCCTACGGGTGTGGGTTTAAAGGCACAAAGGAGACCAAAGTTGAGAGAACACCTTGGCAAAGAATTCAGGAGCATAAACAGGAAAGTTTGGAGGGTCAAAGTGGGCTAAATCCGAACACCCAGGTAAGTGGTTTTAGTTCTGTTTTTACAATTTAAAGCATGAAGCTTGTATATAATTATATGGTCTAAACAAGCATGAAATATAGGTTATTTTGCAAAAAGAATCAGGTTAAATGGTTTAGAAACCATAGAGATATCCCAAGTTGCAGGTTATAGAGAATAATCGGCCATGTGATATTATATGCATTAAACCTTGTTTAAATCAACCCTAGCATGACCCTATGATATGCAGAAAGCTGTTAGAAGTGATTAGGGGTCAAAACCGTGCTTAAAAGACCATGGAAATGAAAAATGTCACTTGGCCGGAAAGTCGGCCGGAGACATTTAGGCTCTATTTCGTGAAGATTTAGAGGGCTTCATTGGAAACCGAGGGTAGATTTGAGATCCTTGAGGAAAGGGGAAAAGAATGGCATTCGAAATGGGCCGAAATCTCACCGAAAAATACGTGACAGTCGCCGGAGAAGACGACTGTTCACGCCGGAACCCTACCGGAGCAGTGGGGAAGACGACCGGAAAAGCGTGGGTCTAATCGGGTTAAGTCTAGACCGGATCCGGGTTCGGGTCGGGTCGGGACCCGACCGGATATGAAAAGGGACCGAAACTGTGTCGTTTGGCTTTTTAATTTAAATGGGTTTTGGGCTGTTTGGTTGCATGGATAGTAAATTGGGAATTAGGTTTGGGGTTATCCAGACCAAGGATGGGATAGGGAATCAGGGTTATTGGAATCCGGTTCTCTGAATGGACTGAACCGTTTGGTTCAGTGAATGGGCAGACCGGTTTAGGGTTTTTAGGTTTGAACCAACTGGTTCAGACCGCAGCTTTTAGAAATTGTGAACCGGCCCCAAATGTTTTGAAAAATTACACGGTTGCCCAAACATAAAAATTAATTAAATATTAATTTTACAATAATACCCCTATTCCAAAAAGGGGTCAAACGAAGTCCAAACGATACGAATGAATAGTCAAAACCTATTATCTCGGACGTTCTGAGTCCAATGGTGGGATCCGTTTTACGAGATGAGACCCCAAAGGATAAAATACCGTAAAAGTGCAAAATGACCATTTTGCCCTTTTTAGTACAAAAGTCTAAATGGAATTCCGCGAAAGCCTAAACCGACTTTCTTCGGCATTCCGGACTCAATGGTAAAGTCTAAAATAGTATTTGAAATACTTATGATAGAAAGGCATAAAATTTGATGAATAGAATCTATTCTAAAACGTATTCACTGTTATATAGGAAACTCGAAAGGCAAGGGTATACTCACGAATTTCTGAGATAGAATCACGATAGAGGTAAGTGGATCACTTTCTCTTACATGTGGTGTTTCCACAAGCCAAGTTTATTCTTTTACTGCCAAACTCGTGCTCTTGAAAGTATTGATATCCTTGTGTTCCACATTTCGATATTTTCTATCTTGTGGACATATCATTGACTGATGTATCACTGTTATCATGTTTCATTGTGCTTTTAAAGCACATATGTTATTGCTATCCACTTTGAGATATTGTTCTATCTCGTGGACATTGCTTGAATGCTATATCATTGTTATCATGTTAAAACCACGCCTTGAAAGGCCTACTACTGTATCCTCATTGAATGAATGATATTCCATTTTTATATTCTATGGAATTACTATGATCATGACATGTTTGTGGACACGGGAGTTGTGCTCAGTCACAACACCAATCTGATGCTATCTGATTGAATGGGACCTACGGGTCAAGTCCGTGAACGGACAAATGGCAATTTACTGGAATTGACTGGGGGGTATGTCGGGCCCCAAAAGATCGAGGGTCTGCCGAGCCCTGAAACAGAATAACAGCATCTCTTATGATTAACAGAACTTGATTGTTGAATGGCACTATTCCTTATAATTCTTCAAGTCTCGAAAGACTTGCATTGATTGATTTGATTATGATCGGTTCATTGTGGCAGTACTTCATTGTTGTTATATTTTCATACTTCTGATGGTGTATTGTGATTTCCTTTCATTGGCCCTCGTGGCATTTATGTTCATTGGCTATCACAGTATCTCCTTCCTTATGATTGGCTATCATTACCTCATTCATGGATTCACATTGATCATCGATACCAGTGTTGGTGATCTGTTTTACTTACTAAGCTTTGAAGCTCATTCCATCCCATTTACCCCCATTTCAGGTGATGACGCTGCGAGACCCCAGTAGGAGTCTGAGAGCGTAAGGGAATATTTTGAAGTATTGTATCAGTCTATGTTAGTTCTCCCATGTATTCACCACCCCCGGGTGCTGGTTACGGTTTAGTTCTCATTTTGAATTTTGTAGAACTATGTCATGTATTTAATAGATTTTCGCTGTTTTAATTTATTAAAAGACTTCCGCTGGATTACTGTAATTGATAAAGACTTCCGCTGTTCATTGTTTAAAATTTTTAGTACATTGCATATTAGTACTATGATACAGGAATGGAAAAGTAGGGACGGCCTTCGGGTCGGCCCCGCGACACGAGATCCGCATAGGGTGGGTTTCGGGTCGTGACAATTGTTGAATACCTTATTTACATTAAATGTCAGTATAATGTAAATAAGGAAGTACCCCCCATTTGGAACTAATAAAAATAGTCTCAAGGCCTAATTCCTTAAAAATAAAAGTCAGCTCTCCATTCCTAGCATAAAATTCAGAAATTTTGTAAAATGCTGCCTTGCACCATAGTTGGGTGGGTTACTCTATAGCTAAAATTTATTAAAAATCACTTTTAGACTATTGGATTCCTAAAGGACAATTACTGGGACTTTTGCAGGGCCTCCAATTCTAAGGATTTTAAATAGCTAGTTTTCTAGGCCTTAGCACGACGGCACCTTGGTCAAACCTAAGTGTTCGAGAGTCCGATTGACTGCTATTGACCTGGTCAGCTTGGGATATCATCTATTGATATTCCTTGGTAATTTTCCATCGCTTCTCGAGTCTTTGGAACTAGGGCCATGACACGCTTCTCCCTAAAGCATAAAGACTGCCAATTTAACTTTCTATTTTTTCGTACAAGTGAGTAATTCAAAAGTCTTTTCCATTCATAGGACCCATTCTTCGACTGCCATAGGATTTGTAAGCTTTTCGAAAGATCGTGGTTTCAACTTGTGGAAGTGATCAACTAATTCATTTGTAACGGTCACTGTTGTCGTCGGTGCTAGGTTCATTGCTAACACTATCACAACCCGAAACCTACCCTATGCAAATTAGGGGATGTGAGCTTACTTAACCAAAATCCATATGAATTACACATCACATCAAGCTCAAATATTATAGCAGAAGCAATCACACATGTTTACCATCATCCTACAAGTATTTAGACATGCTAATTTTTTTTAAACATTACATTCACCTACATTGTATTACTTCACATCAAGTTCGAATAGTTATTACAACATTTGTCCTTACAAGTCCCTAATCACATCAACTGTAGGTCCCATACCCCAGGTTCACATATGATATTCATACTTTACTCTAATTGTGAGTTTTATACCTCACGTTCACTTCACTTTATCACACTTCACTGTAGCTGTGGGTCCAATACCCTACTTTCTTATCAGATCCCCATAATTTACTTCTTTACCTGTAATTTCATGGGTAAAATACATGTGAGCTTTATGAAAATTTTATGAGTTATTCTAGTCCCTTGTCATAGGTTTTCAACATATATCATTTTAAAGCAGAAAATACTTCACGGTAGATATATGTCATCGATTGATCACATTTTCAATACAAGATGCGGAAACTTGAATCATAATATTTTACATAAAGCATTTAAACACATAATCTTGGAAGAGTAGCTTGAAACAAGAAGCATTTCAGGATGAATCAATTAAAGCATTTCATTTCATAAACACATAGCAGAATTGTCATTAGTAGCATAAAATGAAGACATTTTGTTCTTCATGCAAAACATGAGGGTAAAACCCTTTATCATAAAATAAGAGGATAAAATTCTTTTTAGAAAATTGGGGGTTCGAAAACCTTCTTCCATTTCTTAACTTTGCTTGTTTTCACTTTAAATGAGAATCCTTATCGATCCAGAACCTAGGCTTACATGAGGTCATATATTTCATGACCTAAACAAGAGAGATCTCTAGCCTTCTTATGGGCTTTACAAGAGTGAGTCCCAAAGGAGCCACTAAACACTAATTATCTTACATTACCATTTCGCAAACATTAAGCATTGAAAACATTGATTTTCAAATAGATGCTTTTTAAGAATGAGTTAGACATAACTTGAATGAGAAACATTCATTTTCAAAAAGAGATATTTAACATAACTTTACAAAGAGTGTAATAGGCATGCTTAAAATAAGAGTTGTATAAACAATTGACATTTAAATAAGCACTTTTGCAATTCACAATAACACTTTCAAAACAGAACAAGAAGCATGCTTAAAACGGGAGCTATGTAAATAACAGGAACTTGAATCACAACATTTTATAAAACATGGAGTTAAATTCTCCACTTCAAAGTACAAGATTATTCACCTCGAGTCCTTAGTTCTTGTTTCATATTTCACTTCTCACATTGATCTTCTTATCCTATATCCTTCCTTCATCTGGTAACCCTAGATCACATATCAAACTGAGCTTAATACCTAAATAAGTATATTATTTAATTTAATCATTACTTATTTAGCGTTCTTTGTCTTAACTGACTCCATTTTTGAATTTAGTGGCCTTCTAAACCTTAAGGAAGGTTCTATATCTTTTCCTAGGTTAAACCAATAGTTTATTTACCTATTAAGGATATTTTAATAATTTTTTCTTTTCATGTGTCCTATTTTTTGGTACTTAATTTGGTAATTTAGAATTTACCGTTGAGTCAAGAATATACAAAATAATCAAGATAGACCCCCTTTTAGGCTTAGTCGTGGTTAGGGGCATAATCATAATTTTACATTTTATGTATTCAATTTTTTCGGAGCTATATTTGCTAAAATGGACTCCACCGTTGAGTCTAGAATGTCAAAGAAAGTCAGAATAGTCCTTCTTCGACATTCAACTAGCTTCGGGTGTCACTAAGGGCAAAACGCTAATTATTGCATTTACGTGTCTAATTTTTGGGACTTTGCTTCGTAAAATGTACCTCACCATTGAGTTTGAAACTTCAAAAAAATTTAGGGTAGGCACCTTTGTTATTTTATTTGGCAATACATGGCTTTTAATTTAATTTAATTATATATATATATATATATATTATGGAATATTACCACAAGGCAACCAGTGGCCAAGTGCTTAAGATTTGGGGTTTCCACATGTTCAGTTAGGGGTTCAAGACTAAGGAGCTACTAATCTCCCTTTTTCTGATTTTTCGTGAGCCAAACAACGGTTAAGGGGTAAAATTGGAATAAGTTATCCCTATCCCTATATCGGCTAGCAAGTTAATTAACTAACTCAATGTCCAAACAGTCCAAATGAATTTTAAAACATTTAAATTACTAATAAAAACTGACACAGTATTGGTGGTCCATTAAGCGTCTGGGCTAGGTCCTGACCCGAACCGGCCCATTATTGTTCATTGTCTTCCCCAAGATGATAAATAGTAACCCGTAACCCTAAAATTTTCCAAGCCAATTTTCTAATTTTTCGGACATGGATTCTTCTAGTTTAAAATCCAAAATCGATTATGGAGGCTTTATCTACACCTCAGTATTCATTTTAGGGATCGAATAAATCTAAATAGCTCGGTTTAGAATTTGACAATTGTAGCTGCAACTTGTTGGTTCTCACTTAATTTTCAACCAAATTGGCTTTGGTTTGGCCTATTGTGACCCTTTTCCTCATGAGGGTCCTTTCCCTATGATCAAACACAAGCTTATTGCTTGTTTTGATCAAACCCAATTTGAAACCCATACCTACAACTTGGGTTTTCTCCCTTTTTTTTAATCCATTTAAGTTGATTTTTGTGGCTTTGTAATCCTAGTAACTACTAGTTTAAGTGCCAAGTGATAGGAACCAATTTGGTTCTTGTTGATTTAGACCCATGTTTCAAGGTTTATCAATGGCGGTTTAACCCAATTCTTAGGGTTTTACGGTTTTTCAAACCTTGTTCTCACATCTAGATTATTGAATATCATAAATAAAGGTTCATATCTACAATTTAATCTAGGTTAAAACTAAAGAAATCTGAAAATTCATAGAGAAAAAATTTGTATGTCTCTCTCTCTCTCTCTCTCTCTCTTAGGATGTTGCTTACCTGTTAGCCGCATCAGTTGTCTCCCCTTCTCTCACTCTCACTTGCACAACCCTTTTTTAAGGGTTTATGGTGTATATATATATATATATATATACACATATATCTCTTTGCCACAACCTCTTTCTCACTCACTCACTCACTCTCTCTTTCTACCTCCATTCTCTTCCAATGGGTTTCCTTTATTTAGGCGGCAGTCGCAAGCTGCTGCAGCTCCCTTCCCCATCCTTCTCTTTCTTCCTTAAATTGCATATGGGAAGCCTAATTTGCCTCATCCCGGGGCCCCCTTCACTCATATGAACACATATCTCACTTTTATGTCACTCACACATACCTTAGACACACACACACACACACACCTATCACCCACGCACTATTTTCCCTTTTTGCATGCACACACATACACTATATATATAAATGGATATATACATATATTTTATGCACATATACTTAATATATATCTATATATATACACATAATTATATTCATGTATACACACTTATATATTTTTCCCATATATATGTGTATCCGTATGTGCACACATGTGTTTTCTCACACTATGACCATCGTGCCCGCGATGTAACGGCTACATATATATATATATATATTCATATACACAGTGCATATTTTTTTATGTATTTTTTTTATGTTTATTGATAATTATTTATTCGATAATTATGTAATATTCGATGTTTAATTTTTCTCTTTTTAGGTTAGTGGTGTATTTGACCACCTATCCTTACTAACCTAGGTTACATCAGTTTTACTTGCCATTAGGTTAGACTACCTAAAATTTATTCTTAATGTCACACATTTGGCCCTAAAGGTTTTCATTCAAGTTGCTTCAATACATTGCATGAAATTAACTAATTCATTGGGTTGGGGTGTTACAGGCACAAGATGACCAGCCCTGCACTGGTGCAGGCTCTCTTACTGATATGGGTGGTGGAACTTGCTGCACAGGCACTGGTATTGGAGCAGACAGTGGAGCATGTTGAGTTCGTATGATAGCCTGTGCGAACCCTTCTATGGTGCACTTGAATTATGCCAAACTAGCTTATATTGTTTATAGGACTAGGTTCCCCTTGTTGTCCATTTCCCTGCACAGTTTTCTATGGGGTTCCACTTGCTTGTGTTCTATGTCTTCTTCCTTTCTATCCTACCATTATGATCTGGCAACCAAAAATTGGTCATTGACAGGTTAGGCATGTCTAAACATCATTTAAATATTATAGTTACTTAAAGTCTTCTTCTTAATGTTTCTAGATTTGAGACTTAAGCCAAATCTCACCAATCATAATTTATTATCTAGACTTAAAGATATTACCTTTTTAGAGTGTGTACCTAAATTTAGGTAGTCTAACATTCTGGTACCAATTCTAATGGTACCTTCGCTTGATACTAACTCTATTAGTATCCTTACTTCTAACCTAATGCTTTGATACCAACTCTGTCACATCTTAAACCCCACCCTATGCAGATTAGGGATTATGACCGGCCAATTAGGCACCTCGCTAATATACTAACCCTTTTGTAGCATATTGATGATATTTCCAACCAAAGACCTCTTCACTTAAAACATAAATCCATGCATTCATAACTATACATAGTAGTGGAAATAAAATATAGCGAAGCATAAACTAAGTTCTGATTCATTACATCACATTGATGTTCAAATATTACAGCTTGTAAAAATTTTTCTTAGCATTCTTAATATAAAACAGACTATGTAAGTCAAAAGCCAATATCTATTTCAAAATGGTTGTAATCTAAGGTCCATCTTCGTATGCTGAACTATCCGGGCTATCACTTGAAAAATATAGGATAAAACCCTGTGTGTCTTATGAAAAGCTCATGAGTACATGATGCCGAGGGATACCACTAGGATATCACTCGAAGTTCTAAAATGCGAATTTGACGTAGAAAGGGGGGTTTAATAAGTTGGTTCTAGAATCAAATTCTATCCAATGTTAATTTCAATTATTGTAAGGACCCGAAAAACTGTTAAAGGGCAATTTGGTAAATTGTCAGCATAGATTGAGGACATATAGGAGATAAATCAAAGATGAGTCAAATAAATTATAAAATGAATCAGTAAGTCATCAATATGATACAATGAGGCCAAAAATGAATTTTGGTGATTTATTCAAGATTGGCATGAGCCTGGGGGCCACAGAAACAGGGCGTAGATAAATATGAAAATCCAAACGATGGAATTTTGAAAAACAGACTGCATATTTGGAATTAGAGTGCTGAAATTAGCTAGTGTACCAAGTTTGGTGCAATTCTGAGACAGTTTTAATTCGTGCTAATGTGTGCATATAGTGGGCCAACTGGCCACGTGGAGAATGTGTGCAAAGCTTCTCTAAGAAGACAAGTGAGGTCTTCTAGAACATGACATATGGCAAAAATATGGTGCTAGAAGAGAGTGATTATGTGTGTGAGGGGGCACCTTAAGGGAACAAGGTTGACACATGATGGGACATGAAAGACAACTTTTTTTTTCTTCTCTCTCCTCCTTTTTTTTTTCTTCTCTCTCTCCCCTTTTGCGGATGAAGCAAGAAATCCTCCCCTCATTTCAAATTTTACTCTCATTGTTTCTCTCTTTTCAAACTCTCTCTCTACCATGGGTGGTTGCAAGTGTGTATATGCATATGGGATATATGTGTGTGCTGTGAGAAAGTTGGGAGAGAGGAAGAGATAGAGAGTGTGTGTGTATGTGTGTGAATGTGTTGTGTGTGAGGTGAAAAGCTAAGAGAAAATCAGTGAGGGGAAAGAGGAAGAAAATATATATGGGTGTGTGTGTGTGTGTAATAGAGTGTGTTTAACTCACAAAGAAGAAATGAATCAAAGAAAGAGAAAACCAGAAGAAGAAGAAAGGAAGAAGAAAGGAATGGAAAAAAAGGAAGAGGAAATAGGGGGCAGCTGGACACAGAGTGTGGCAGCCATTGAGGCTCATCGAGCTTTCTCTTTCTAAAAACTGAGCTCTTTCTCTCTAGCATGAAAGTGAGGTAGGCACTTTTGAGACTTTCTATTTAGTTTCAGAGGCTGCAAATAATGAGGGCATGCTTGAGTATGTGTATGTTTTAGTGTGTGTATATATATATGTGTGTGTGTGTACAGACATATATATATATATAGGATGAATTTGGGTTTCAAAAAAAAATGGATTTGGGGAGTTTTGGATGTTGGGAAAAGTGCATGAGAGTTCCTGAAGGCTGAAGGGAGAAAAAATAGGATGAAAATAGTGGCTGGAAGTGGGGGAAAACACGGGGAAAACACAGGTTACAGACCTTGGCCTGAAAAACGATCTCTGTTGAAGATTCATGATTTTGGGTCCTTTGATTGATAAAACCAACCTCAAATGATGTTTTGAAATGTGTAAAATGATTTAGGAAAAAAAAAGAGTGAAAATGACATAAGAAATCAGTGGAGAAAAACCTAGAAAAAAAAAAAGGTTTCCAGCGAACTTGTAGGAGAAGGTGACTGAAAAGTTCACCGACGACGAACATCGACGATGTTGACTAGTCAACGATTGACTGTTGACTAGTCAACGGGTTAACTAGGTCGGGTCACGGGCCTATGTACCTAGGTCGGGTCAGATCTCGGGCCTAGTCTAGTAAGCTTGGGCCTAAAAGTCTGTTTAGTATGCAGGGAAATTGTGACATTGATTTTGAATTGAAATTAGAATAGCGTTAACCTTATTCCAGAAATTAGGAATGAAATCCAATTCGGCCTGTTTAGTTACAAGTTTAAGAAACTGAAATTTTAGAAATTATAAAAGGGCAGATTCATTTCAATTAATTATGAATTAGTGGACAAATTTTAGAAAATTATAAATAAACCCACTTACTTATAAAATTGAATATAAAGTCAATTAAAATGAATGAGGGGTCACTCTTAAAGTTTTTGAGCATTTCAGACTCAATGGCAGAGTCGGTTTGGACATTCGGGGATCCGAGGTGGTCCCACATTAATATGGAAAATTACAAAAATGCCCCTAATGGTGTGATTATTATGTTGCATGCTATGATATTGGATATTTATATGGTGGTATTGGATACATGTGATTGCCATGTTGATGCTTATCATGATTTCTATTTCTGTCATGGATACATATATGACCATTGTTGCTTTTATATCTAATTATTTATCTAATATTCTCTCTCATAGTCATTATTGTGGACTTAATGATGTTGTTAATTGTAGTCTTAAACATACCTGAGTAGTGTGAGATTTGAGAGGATATTGATATTGACGAGTACCATTTGCAGTGTGGATTAAGATATTGGGATTGTGGAAAAGAATATTTATGAGAAAATGACTTGGGATGAGAATTAGTCACATCTTTTATGTGCTATTGAGTGTGGTGAGATTTCACTTTACCCGGGGTTCCATTTATGATAGAGATAGTGTCTCCCTTTGGCTTGCGAGCCATAAACCCGCGCGGGTAGTCATTTGTATCCATCGGGTTAGTAGTCCATAAAACACTCAGGCTTACTAAGAGCCAAATTAGGTGAATACTTATGGGATTAAGATTATTGAGAGAATGGAATGAGATGAATAAGGCTTTATCCCTTTTGCTGTGGATTGAACTATTTGTGATTATTTCCTTGACACTCATGTGATAGTTTCTTATAATTATTGATGGATTGTCTATTGCCAGTTTGTGGTACTATGGCATTTGTGAATGGTTGCTTAGTTGTGAATGTATACATTATTTTTGTGGCTTTGAACAGGAAATGGAAGTGTTTTATGGAGTTGGTAAGCTTTTACTTACACCTTGTGATTGGTTATATGTTGATATATATTGTTCTAGTGGTATTAAAATAGGAAATTGAGGTGCTTCATGAAATTATATGTTTAGATTTACGTCATGTGTCTGACTCTCCATATGCTAACTATCTAGCTATTATTGTCAAACCACGTGTAGTGGTGCGATGCCCTTTTGATACTTATGCTTATGCCTGTGTTTTGAACATGATGATCTGGTGTGCTTGTGATGTATATCGGACTATAGGGTGTGTCCTTTTTGGACTTGCCTAAGTTTTTGGCATGCTGCTTGCTTGTGTGTTTTAGGAAACCCTATTAAGCGTTATGGCTCCCACCTGCTATATATAGGAATGATAGGAATTGACTTGATGGATGATTGACGGGAAACAGTGAGAGATGGATTAAAGTCATTGTATAGCATTTAGTTACCTTTATATACTTATTCATTTATATTTATTAAGGGTGCCTATACCCTTCTCAGATATTCATGTATATAGGATGTACATATATATATTAGACTATAGAGTCAACTCTGGACATTAACACATTGTACTCTGTGATTGGACAATTGGTAGAGTGTCCTTGGTTGCAATCAATTTCATTTAATTCCATTATGGGACTTGAACAAGTTAAATTAGGAAAGTGAACCAAAACTAATTAAAGGAAATCATTAAAAAAAAATATGGCCTGTATTTTATGTACTTGACTAGGATGGTTAGTCCTATTACCCTCCTTATCGGGGTCCAACGACCCTTAGTTTGGTCTTATAGGTCAGGGGCATGACAATTCTTGTCCACAACAAAAAAAATCACTTAACATGATTAATCCAACATGTATGCCTATCCACCAATGTAATAGCCAAGAATTATTCAAAACTATAAACATACCAACATACACCTAATTGATCAAGTAGTTCAATTTGACATTCAATTTTATCAATTCAATGCAAAATTTAACTAAGTGATCAAATGTCAATTCAATTTAATTTACACTTTCAATTACTCAATTAAGTTTTCAATTAATCAAATTGGAGCCCAATTATGAAATTCATAAAAACTTAATATCAATATCAATATTCTAGCAAAAAAATTCAATTAAAACAATTATTAAATTGAAAGAGATTAAGTAAGAGAGATTTACAAACTGATTGATGATGAAGGAACCACTAAGAACAACAATCCTTGGAGTAAAACTCTGAAGCCAAGCCAATGCTCAAGGAAGACTTCCATTATGATGAAAATTGAATTACAACGTAGCTATAAATGAAATCTACACCCCAAGCTCCGTTCTACCTGATCATGTCTTCAATTTCCTCATGAATCCTCCAACTCCTCACAGTCGGAATCCTGATATAAGCAGAATCCTCGGTGGTCTCGGACTCCTCTGATCAAGCTACTCCACAATTATAAATCCTCACAATCTCGGTGTCCACCGATCGCTCAATGTCAAATCCTCAAGCTTGAATTTCATATTTCATCAATGGTGAAATTGACATAAACAAAAGGCTCTTAGATCTGATTTGGATCTAGTGTATGATCTAAATCAATCAATGAATGAGAATAAATAAATGTATGAATGACATTTATAATTGATCTCCCATGAAAGGTTTTGATCTCTCAAGAATTTAGCTCTCATAATTGAAAACTCTCTCTATTTTTCATTGCTTTCAGCTGAGTTTTCGTGTATTTTTGTAATGAACTTGTTCAATACAAAAATGAGCATGAAAATATATTATAAATCTATTTTCTGCCCAGTGTTCATTCGAACAAACTGGCATTCGTTCAAACGAGCCCTCATTCATTCTAACGAATAAGGAACAAATATCAAACAAGCACAATTTTGAGGTTATAGCTCTTCGTTTGATACAGGTATCTTGAACGAATGAAAACAAATTTTTTATTATTCGTTCGAACTTGCCAAGGTTCGTTCAAACGAGCAATAGAGAGTTACTCATTCATTTCTTGTCATGTGAATAGAATTTTCCCTTAGGTTTTTAAAGATGCCTTTTGGGAAATTTTTTCACAATCACAAGTCTAACACACACATGCTGTTATGATAAAAATTATATGCATCTTAGAGTAGACCGGGCATTGAGGTTCGTACTCTTAGGACTTACGTAATGATTAGACATAAGGCATGTTTAACCGGATTAGTCAATTACATTATCAGAACCCTTACTCCTAACAACTCCCCCTTTGGCAATCCATGACAAAACTACATAAAATACTATAAGAATACAATACATCAAAATCTATAACCTCCAAAGATTCAAATAGAAAAAAATTATATATTTTGACTTAGTATCCTATACTAGAGATATCACTTGAGCAATGCTCAGCAAGTAGTCAACTTGTATCTTGCAAAACAAATTCAACTATACTATATGGGATCACATTAAAAAGGAAGATCAATAAGGAAGTAGAAAATCAAGCAAGGTAGGCATACATAGTGAGATAACAGAAAGCTGATAGTAATAATAATAGACATAGTAAAAAACACCAAAGATATCATAACAAAATAGTGAGTCTATCATCAATCCCAAAAAGATAAAATAGGAAGCAATAAGGGAAAAACTATCAATCAAAATGAGTACATGTAACTGATGAGTAGAAAGATATACAGGAAAACCTAACTACAAAAACACTCATCACTCATGTAGTTTAAAGAAAATTGAATCACTGATCATTTCTAGG
The DNA here is from genome assembly GCA_008638375.1 of Nyssa sinensis. Classification (NCBI taxonomy): domain Eukaryota; kingdom Viridiplantae; phylum Streptophyta; class Magnoliopsida; order Cornales; family Nyssaceae; genus Nyssa; species Nyssa sinensis. The sequence goes on from CM018043.1 coordinate 21,773,957, forward strand.
TGGTCGTGGAAGAGGAAAGGCACGTGCGAGAGCTTTGTCAAAACCTGCATAGCACCTCGAAGATGGGTCGTCTCCTCCATCATCGGCACGAAGAAGTCCAATCGTACCCAAAGATAGTGTTGCTCCAGCTTGTGATCAATGTGAGCAGTGATCTGATCATGATGCAGTTATAGACTTTCCTCTAACTCATCTCTCATGAGCAGTTGACCAGCTGAAAATGAGGAGGCTTCTACTGACATATGAAAGCCTTCACCTAATAGGGTACATAACTTCAATGGAATCTGGTCAACATATAAGTCCACGACATGAATCTGATCTTCGAACTACTATTACAGCATTAACAAATGTGGTTGTTGTTGTGGTGCCGATGCTAGTGACTGCTGTTGTTGCTGCTGCTGTGCCTCTTGATGCTAAGCATCAACATGGTCCTCATCGAGAGGAGCGATGGCATGTCCCCAGGGACCTGGCTAAAGTCTGACGTGTAAATAGACCCTGGTGGAAGAACGAGCATGTCAATAGTGTAGAAAGGTACTTGCTGTGTAGCATAAATCCTAGTGATCAAGTTGTCGAATGGCAAAAACGTGATGCATCTAGTACCAGTGGTAAAAGAATTGATAACTCTAAGAATGTAGGATGGAGCATCGATCGATAAGGCAACACCGTTGACATATAGAAGTGTAGTATGGGAGAGAGTCAGCGTGTTCGTGTGGCTGACTAGATGTAAAATGCTACACACAATAAGATTGAGGGTATGATAACCCTCATGCAAATATCCCTACTCTAAGGTGGCGCCCCTCGTGGTGAAAACTATCGAATTGTCGACATGAATGATGGATGCAATAAGATAGGTAGATGGAAGTACAGCACCCTGAGGGAATGGGAAGCCTAGCTGCTCGACTCTGGGTAGGCCAAGAGCCTCAACAATCATATCTGCAGTGAGAGAAAAAGGAACACCATGAACTGTCGCTAGGTAGGCTCCCTGGTCATCACGAGAACCTAAGTTTGAGTAAAACTCTCAAACTAGGGTCTCATTGGCCAGAGCTGTGACTGACAAGAGAGGTAGCCAACCACGTGAGTTAAATAGCATGTAAGCTAGACTCTCACGTATGTCATCGATAAAGTATACTCTCTTAACAAGGACTAAAGGTGACAAGACAGACACTACCCGAACCTGGGCAACCTTGGGTCAAAAAATGAACCATGACCTGAGGTGCTGCTCCTAGACTAATGGCACATGAAAAATATCGTCACTCTATGGGAACCAACTTGGATGACATGACGACATAATATATATCAAATATAGAATGTAGGATAACCCTAAGATAGTACTACATCAAGTTTATTGAACTACAAACCACATTAATCCTACGTCTAAATAAAAGATCAATTAAACCAAAACAAAGTGAAAAATGGACTTCAGGACTTACCGAACCAATGAACGGATAGAATCATAAAACGATTAGTGAAAACGACGCCCTTGATGAGTAGAACACATTAACCGGAATGAAAACTAAGAATGTGACCCGGGGTGAATATGTCACAAAGAAATATGAGGATTTCAGAGAAAATCAGAGAAAACCAATGAGGAATTTGATCAATTGGTGGTTTATCGCGTGTTTTGAATTGAGCAGTTGTTCATTTGAATGAATAAATGACCCTTCGTTCGAATGAGAGTTTCATTCGAATAACAGCCGAGGCTGTTATTCTCTTAGAAAAGCTGAGTATCCTATTCTATTTGATAGTCCTTTGCACATTTCAATTACTAAACAGGGGAAAAATAGGGATTTTCTAGTGAAACTTCAGTTTTTAGCATTAACCAATTTTGAGAAGAATTCTTTTTATCAACAATGCTAAAACCAATCCGAATGTTTTTGAGTTGAAAACTAAATTGTAAGAACATTTTTGAGTGACTTAAAGAGTAGGAAATATGTATTCTAAAATCAATTAAAACATTCAATTAGCCCTAGAACACTTAAGTCCATAGAACCTAACGCTCATTTCACTGAATTATAATGTGTAGACATATGTATTAAGCTTCAATCATATGATGTTCTTATATCAAGATTGACTTTATGGTGTTGAATGATTTACACAACAATATTAGCAAACAACTATAGTCAATCTACATAGGGATTTTTGACCATTTCCAATCAAAACTCCCTCTCAACTTTAATGCCAAATTTTTTCAATTTGAATTGCACATTTCTCACTTTTTGCAAGGCGGATTTCACACAGTTGAGTAGAGTACTCTTTTCAAAAGATTTCCATTGATAGGATACACATTAGCCCAAAGGTAGCCCTTTCCTTCCACTTTTGATTTTTCATTTTATGTGTTTGCCTATTATCTTTTAAGGTTTTTTCTTTTGGTCTTTTTTATTTTTCCAACCTAAGTTACTCTTTCTAGCCATGGACTTATTGATGCATAAACATAGAACCACTAAGTCCAAACTATTTACAAGGTAATCTCATGCATGAAAATAAACAAGACTAAGCACCATGAGAGTACATTGAAAGATTGAATACATTCAAGTGAATATGACTAAGTGAAGATAGTGATAAACTAAAGTACACACATCATAATTTTAAGCACTACAATGCATCTCAATTCACTTTTCTTTTTTTTTTAAAAAAAAAGAAAATAGGAATACAATTAGCAACTGAAAATGAAAGAAAATGATTTTCAATTATTAACTTCACAAAGGTATGAAATGCACCTAACTATGAAAACTAAAAAATCCACTAAAAAATTATCCATAGACCTAGAATAGATTACTAAACTAAGGGACACCTAGACTATGAAAAAGAACACAATTTACTCAAAGATGATTTTCAATAAGAAAATAGAGTAAGATGTGATAGAGCAATTCATAGGGATACTCTAGGATGTGAATGAAGAGTAAAATCCCTAAATTGCTATAGAATCTCTTAGTTATCTAAGAGATGAATTTGCTCTTCTTGAGGAAGAAGCAAATTGTGAAGTGTGATTTGCACACTCCTTCCCAAGACCTTTCAATTTATACTTTTTTACCCAAATTTGTCTTATAATTCTTTTGGGAGTAGGAAGGAACATTTTGGGTGTCAACCTTACCTCTAACTAGGGGTGTCAATTCGTGTTATCGTGTCGTGTTTGGGTTGTGTCAAAGTATACATATTTGAAAATATGTGTGAACCCAAACCCGACACTATTAACTAATCGTGTCAAGTTTCAAAACCCAAACCCAACCCATTTATTAAATAGGTTACACGTGTCGACACACTTAACCCGTTTATTTTTTAAATAAAAAAATTTACCTATCTTTTAATATGTATGGATAATTTTCAAGTTTAGTAACTTTGGATATGGGCCAAATCAAAGTAAAAACCTCTTTTATAAATAAAAAATCTCAAAACCTTGATAAATATTTAATGTGAGATGAATTACCTTAACTCATGATATATTTTATAATTAAACGTGTTAAGTCATGTCAAATGGGTTGACACTAGTAAAACCCAAACTCGACCTGTTTATTAATCGTGTTATACGTGTCAACCCGTTTATGACCCAAACCCGTTTATGCTAAACCTGAAACCCGTTAACTTCAGTGTCGTGTTCGAGTCAGTGTTGTCATGTCGTGTTAAAAATTGACACCCCTACCTCCAACCTTGGAGTGGGGAATTAATTTAGGCTTTTCAAGGTTGAAAATTTGAATGATCATTTGAGCTATGCTCTTTGATTTTTGAATATATGTATTTATTTGTTACTTTAAGGTAGTAATTTTCAATTTGTGCTCTAAGATCATGGTGTAAGATTTTGTTTGCTTATTCCTAAAAAACCTACACTTCCTCCTATAATGTCTTTCGACCATGCAATCAGAACAAGACAATGGTTTTGGTTGAGGTTTGGCTTCTTGTCTAGTTTGAGGTGGAAGAGAATGTTCTTAAGGCTTTGGTTGTGGTTAGGTTTGCCTCTTAGGTTTAAGTGGTTCAACACTTTTAGATTTTGAGGACACAAACATAACCGACTTGAGTGTGAGAGATTGACTTGAAGTGGATGTGGAAGGCTTGTTCTTATCTGTAAACATTTCATAGCCCAAACCACTTTTATCATTATTGATTTAGATGGTATTAAGTATTTTAGAAAGCTTATTTTACCTAACCTCAAGATTGAATTTTACATTCCTAGCTTGTGTGAGTTATTCACTAAGAGAGTGAACTTTGGAGTTCAATTCATTTTTTTCAACCTCACAAGCATCTAGGGATGCCTAAAGTCTTCCTACTTCAACAACCAACAAATTTCTCTCTTTTTCTAAGGTTTCAACCTTCTTCAAGAGAGACAATTTATCCATATTTAGTTGATTCAATAGGGATTGATCAACTATTAAGGAACTTTTCTCCTTTTCACAATACTTGAGTTTAGTGATAAGCTTTATGTTTGACTTCTTGATATTTACAGATTCGTTGAATAATCTTTTAAAAGCAATCTCAATATTGTGTTCAATATCACTAGACACGAGGTCTTTGATGTCCTCATGATCTCTATCCTTAATGGATAAGGATCATTTATGGACATTGGTGACACTTGTGAAAGCCAAGAATTAACTTTCCTCACTTTTGTCTTCATCATCATCATTCTTATTCCCTTCTTCCTCTCCATCCTCTTCGAAAAGAGATGATTTCATTGCTCTCGTATTTCATAAATTTTCCTTTCTTTTATTAAGGTAATCGGCCGCCATATGCCCAAAATTGTGGCAATCATAGCACTTAATAGGTTTAAAGGAGGATTGTGATGTAGGTCTTCTTCTATCACTACTAGAAGAAGATTTTTGGACTTGGCCTCTTGAAGAGATAAAATTTCCAAATGATCTTTTACTTGAGCTTTGAGATCCCTTGGAGTTAGGCATTTTACCCTTGAGGTACTTGTTAAACCTCCTAACAAAAAGATCTAAGTCCTCATCATTCATGGATTGGGGGTAAATTTTAAAATCCCCTTCACTTTTTCCTGTGTTGATTTCAAGGCAAGACTTTTAGTCTTCTTTGCTTACCTTAGAGTTAGCTCAAAAGTTTGAAATGATCCAACTAACTTATCGACAAAGAGAGAATCCATATCCTTACTTTCCACAATAATGGTTATCTTAAGTTTGAATCTCTTGAGGATAGATCTTAATATTTTCCTTACAATCTTGGTCCTCTATAGCTTCGCTCCTAGGTTGAATGATGAATTGACAATGTCACTCAATTTAACATAGAACTTGAAAAAGGTTTTCGATTCTTCCATTCTTAAGGCTTCAAACTTAGAAGTCAATATTTGTAATATTGACCTTTTTACTATCGATATACCCTCATAAGTAGTCTCGAGGATATCCCAAGCCTCCTTGGATTTCTCACAAGTCACGATGTGGTGAAACTCATTAGGAGATACCGCATTAAAGATGGCATTCAACCCTTTGGTGTTGTATCCACTCATTTTTAATTCTAACTCGTTTCAAGTGTTTGAAGGCTTGACTATGGAAGGAATTGTCATAGTTACGATTGTGACTAGAGGGGTCCAACCTTCTTGGACGGCGAGCCATACTCGCTCATCTACGACTCTTAAGAATGCTCTCATTTGAGTTTTCCAATACGCGTAATGAGAACCGCCAAAAGGGATGGTCGTGAGATTAAACCACCATTTCCTAACCATTCCAGGGTTTAAACTACCCAAGATATCAATCAAGTGCCTTTGGAAAGAGGCCCTAATACAACTTTGATACGGAAGGATACCACTAGGATATCACTCAAGGTCCTAAAGTATGAATTTGACCTAGAAAGGAGCGGTTGAATAGGTTGGTTCTAGAATAAAATTTTATCCAATGTTAATTTCAATTCTTGTCTACAACAAGGATGCCACAACAACAAAATTACTTAACATGATTAATCCAACATGTATGCCCATCCACCACTGTAATAGCCAAGAATTATTCAAAACTACAAACCTATCAACATACACCTAATTGATCAACTAGTTCAATTTGATATTCAATTTTATTAGTTCAATGCAAAATTCAACTAAATGATAAAATGTCAATTCAATTCAATTTATACTTGCAATTGCTCAATTAAGTTTTCAATTCATAAAATTAGAGCTCAATTATGAAATTCATGAAAACTTAATATCAATATCAATATTCTAGTGGAAGCATTCAATTAAATCAACTAGTAAATTAAAAGAGATGAAGTGAGTGAAAGATTTGCAAACTGATTGATGACAGAGGAACCACTAAGCACAACAATCCTTAGGGTAAAACTCTGGAGCCAGGCCAATGCTAAAAGAAGACTTTCACTATGATAAAAATTGAATTACAACATATCTATGAACGAAATATATACCTCAAACTCCGTTCTACCCTGATCATGTCTTCAATTTCCTCTTCAATCCTCAAGCTCTTCATAGCCGGAATCCTCATAGAACCAGAATCCTTGATGGTCTCGGACTCCTTTGATCAAGCCACTCCACAATTGCAAATTCTCACAATCTCGGTGTGCACCGATCGCTCAATGCCGAATCCTCAAGCTTGAACTCCATACTTCATCAATAGTGAAATTGACATGAATAAGTGCCTCTTAGATCTGATTTGGATCTAATGTATGATCCAAATCAATCAATGAATGAGAGTATAGAAATGTATGCATGACATTTACGATTGATCTCTTATGAAAGCCTTTTGATCTATCAACAATTTAGCTCTCACAATTGAAAACCCTTTCACCCTGTTTTTCACTACTCTCAACTAAGTTTTCATGTATTTTCACAATGAACTTGTTCAATACAAAATGAGCTTGAAAACATATTATAAATCTGTTTTCTGCCCAGGGTTCATTCGAACAAACAATCCCTTATTCATTTGAACAAATAAGGAACGAATATCAAACGGGCACAATTTTGAAGTTGTAGCTCTTCGTTTGATACATGTATTTCGAATGAATGAAATCAAAATTTCTGTTGTTCATTCGAAAGATCCAAGGCTTGCTCGAACGCACAATAGAGAGTTGCTCATTCATTTCTTGTCTTATGAACAGAATTTCCCCTTAGGTTTTTAAAGATGCATTTTGAAAAAATTATTTCACAATCACAAGTCTAACACACACATGATGTTATGATAAAAACTATATGCAATGCATGCAATGTGTGAGTGTGTGAGATCCAAATCAAACACAAAAGTCGAATATACCCTTCGTGAACCAAGTCAACTGACAGTGATGCACAGTAATGTCTCTTAGATGATCTTTGAGTAGAACGGGCATTAAGGTACTTACTCTTAGGACTTATGAAATGATTACACACAAAGAACATTTTGTCAAACCGGATTAGCCAATTACAATATCGGAACCCTTGGTCCTAACAACACAAGTTCCCTATCATGGGTTTTTTAGAAACCTGTTCCATAAACTTGTATAACTTTCATAGATAGCAGTTAAAAGATGTTGTACTAAAAGCTACTTACATTCTTTAAACATAATATCTGATTGAGATTTACAAGATTATTTTCTAAAATCATGCAACAGTTTATGCCAAATAGCTTTGAAAGATAAAATGTCATATCATAAATTCTGACACTCGAAAAGTAGTGATCAACACCTTTAGATTTTGAGGACACAAACACAACCATCTTGAGTGTGAGAGATTTACTTGAAGTGGATGTGGAAGGCTTGTTCTTATCCGTGAACTTGTCATAACCCAAACCATTTCTATCATTTGTTATTTGGGCAGTATTAAGTATTTTAGAAAGATTATTTGACCTATCCTCAATATCAACTTTCACATTCGTAGCTTGTGGGAGTTGTTCACTAAGAGGGTGAACTTTGGAATTCAATTCTTTCTTTTTAACCTCACAAGCATCTAGGGATGCTTTAAAGTACTCCTACCTCAACAACCAACAATTTTCTCTCATTTTCTAAAGTTTTAACATTCTTCAAAAGAGACAATTTATCATCATTTAGTTGATTCAATAACGATTGATCAATTATTAAGGCACTTTTCTCTTTCTCACATGACTTGAGTTTAGTGATAAGCTTCTGTTAGATTTCTTGAGATTTATAGATTCATTAAATAGCCTTTTAAAAGCATTTCAATATTGTCTTCTACTTTACTCTCATTATCACTAGACACAGGGTTTTTGTTGTCCTCACGATCTTTATCCTCAATGGATAAGGATCGTTAATGGACATTGGTGACTCTTGTGAAAGCCAAGAATCGACTTTCCTTACCTTCATCATTCTCTTGATCCTCTTCGGAAAAAGAAGGATTTATTGCCCTCATATTTCTAGAATTTTCCTTTCTCTTGTTAGGGCAATTGGCCGTTATGTGCCCAAAATTATGGCAATCATAGCCCTCAATGGGTTTGAAGGAGGATTGTGACTGAAGGTATTCTTGTATCACTACTAAAGAAGCTTTTTGGACTTTGTCACTTGAAGAGTTAGAATTTCTTAAGGATCTTTTACTTGAGCTTTGAGATCCCTTAAAATTAGGCATTCTACCCTTGAGGTACTTATTAAACGTCCTAACAAAGAAAGCTAAGTCTTCATCATTCATGGACTTGGGGTTAATCTCTAAATCGCCTTTACTTTCTCCTTGTGTTGATTTTAAGGTAAGACTTTTAGTCTTCTTTGCTTGCCTTAGAGTTAGCTCAAAATTTTGAAGTGACCCAACTAACTTATCAAATAAAAATAGTCCACGTCTTTACTTTCCTCAATGGCGGTTATCTTAGGTTGAAATCTCTCGGGGAGAGATCTCAATATTTTCCTTACTATCTTGGTCCTATCTAGCTTCTCTCCTAGGTTGAATAACGAGTTGACCATGTCACTCAATTTAGGATAGAACTTGAAAAAGGTTTTCGATTCTTCTATTTTTAAAACTTCAAACCTAGAAGTCAACATTTATAATTTAGACCTTTTTATTATCGATGTACCATTATGGTTAGTCTCGAGGATGTCACATGCTTCTTTGGAGGTCTCACAAGTCATAATCTTACGAAACTCATCCGGAGTTACCGCATTAAAGATTTCACTTATCCTAAGTTCTAATTCATTCTAAGAATTTTAACTAAGGATGGGACGTCTGAAGTGGTAGTTGTGATCGAAGTGGTCCAACCTTTTTGGACAGGCGAGCCAAACCTGCCTATCTATAGCTCTCAAGAATGCTATTATACGAGCTTTCCGATAAGCATAATTAGAGCCGTTAAATAAAGGTGGTCGTGAGATCGAACTCCCTTCTCTTAACCCCTTCCATAGTTCACACCAAGGATATTAATTAATTGCCTTCGAAGGGAGGCTGTAATGCCACTTTGTTATAGCCTTAGCTTTCGGTGTAAAACTAACCAAGAAGGGGGGGTTGAATAGGTATTTTGATTTTTCAATATCTTCAATTCTTCAACCACAACACTACCAACTACTTTAAATGAAAAATAAAGGAATTGCAGCTACAATGTAAGTTCAACTAATGTATACAATTCTATCAATTATACCAAGCCATTCAAATATGCTTTCATGTAGTGTTGATCAATACATACTATTCAACTAAGCCCAATTAAATCACAAGTTTAATTTAGATATCAATCTGTCAATTCAACTCAAATTCAACTATGCGATCAATCAACAAGTCACCAATTCAATTCGCCTAATTGAGCTTTCCAATTATCAATTCAATATTCAATAAACAGAATTATGAAAACCTAAATTTTCATAGTAAACGGAAACAATTATCTAGCAAATTAGGAATTGTAAACACATAGAGAGGGAAGAGTGCAAACCATAATGATGATGGAGAAACCACCTAGGAAAACTATCATTGGTGGAAAACTTCAGAGCTGGCCAATGCTCATAGAAGCAATTCACTACAATGAAGATTGATTACACATAAACTAGACATAGTCTAAATACCTCTAGCACCGTTCTACGCGATCACACCGTCAACCTCCCTTAAATCCTGTAGCTCTTTATAAATGAATTATCTATAAAACCAGATCCTCCTTCGGTCTCGGAGTCCTCCTAATCGGGCCTCTCATAATTGTGAATCCACACAACCTAGGTGTCCACCAATTGCTCAACGTCAAATCATCAAGCTTAAACTCTCTTCTCCAATTGTGAGATTGTGAATTGGGGGCTCTTTGATATGATTAGGATCATGTGGAATTAATGGAAATCAATCGATGAAATCAATGGAGAAAGGCATGATATGCAACATATATGAAATTCTTCAATAGAAGCTCTTAGATCTAGCAATTATAGGGCTCTCACAATGATGAACTCTCAGTGTTCTATTTTCTCTTTACAAAAAATTAAATTTTCATGGATTTATTGTGTGAAAATTAGATCTCAAATAGTTTGAAAAACTATTTTACTCAGTGCTTGTTTGAAAGGTATGCTCATTCGAATGACCAACTTACTCATTTGAACGACCATGGAATGAGCTTCAAACAAGTAAAAACTTTGAGGTTACAGCTCTTCGTTGAATTCAGACATTTCGAAAGAATAAAAATGAGCAAATGGCCTTTTTGTTGTTCGTTCGAACGAGCCACTAGGTTCGTTCGAACGAGCAATAGAAATTACTCATTCTCTGCTTGCCTTATGAAATTAATTTCCTTAAGTGTTTGAAATTTTCATGTTTGAAAAATCTATTTCACAATCAAAAGACCATTTCACACATTATGACATAAAAACAAACTATATGCTATATAGGCAATGTGTGAGTATGTGAGATCCAAATCACAACAAAAGTCTAAATTACCTAATTACCCCTCAAGTACCAAGACGACCGATAGTCGATCACGACAATGAAGCTTGAACCTTCTTGGTGTAGAACGGGCATTGAGCTACTCTAAAACCTAGGACTAATGTAGTGATTACATTGAAAGTACGTTTTGTCAAACCTGGATTAGCCAATTACAACAATCGACCTTGTGGGATTGTATATGTGCCACTTAGCATCGGGAGTATGCTGAAAGTTATACTTAGTATTAGAAAATATTGTAGTGTCTGGTGAAGGGTGGTAAGTGTCGGATTGGTGATAGGTTTGATGTTACAAGTGATGGTTGCGCACCCATCACCTAGTAACTTAGGAGTTGAGAACCTAGAAACCCACTTTTTAGATGCCGAATTGAATGTGTGTCTGTTTTGACTTGGATGGAGACTAGCCAAGTAGAACCGATTGGAAGTATAATTATGCATAAAAGAGGTTTAATGGCTTTGTGACGGCGTAGGTATATGATCATTGATTAGTGTTTGATTTCATGAGTATTGGATGTATGGAGTGAAAAAATGGTTGTTAATTGGTGATGTTATAATTTACTTAATTGGGGAAATGCATAAGGAGTGTGGAGCATTACAATGTAAAACTTGTGGGAATGCCGGGTGTGAATTGTGTTTGAGAAATACAATTTTGGCTATTTAATGCGAACCCTAAGGACACTTCGTTTTGTGGAACGTGGTATTCGCTAATTCTTTTAGAATGAATGTTATAAGAATTTAGATAAAGTCATAAGACGTAATGAGGATCTACCATTTTTCAGAATTGGTTGATGTTGCTAGTAAGTCACTAAGGAAATATTGGGGACTATTGATGTGTGTGGTATACCTTAAGAGTACGAATGTCTAGTATACAGAATGATTATACTAGTGTCTTATTCCTTTTATTGAGATTAGGGGCTAAACTTACTATCGTGTTTTTCTTTATGATTCTTAGGGATAAAACAAGATACTCCGTATGTTATGTCACCTTGTGGGGTGATTTGGGTTTCATTGTAACCAACGTGACTGGTAAAGAAATTTATGAGGAATTAATTTGTGTCATCCATTGCCAGTACGAATTTTTAAAAGCAATAGTGAAAATATAACGTGTATCTCAACAAGACCTAGGAAGCTATAAACCTAACCCTTATTAATGTTATTATTTTATAGATGTATCGCAGAGATGTGGTGTTTGGGATTCCACCGTTATTGACATGTAATTAACCTGAGTAGCTTGATGATGTGTCATAATTTTATGGATTGCATTGGCGAACATAAGATACAAAAGCCAATGTAGTAAATCTTATGAATCAATATCTACTTGTCTAAAGATAAGGACCAAGTAATTGAGGCACGAAGGGTTATTTTACATATTATCGACTATCAATCTGAAGTGTGGGTGATGAACTATAAAAATTGGGATAGGTGCCTAAAACATGGCAATGATGTGACATCATTTTTGGACATTATAGATTGACCTAGGAAATAATTATTTCCTTCTTAGTTAGGTGATTAACTTAGGTAGTATTTGTGACTATATACATACATATTTGGAACATTGTTCTTCCATTTGGCGTATTGATATTGATCATCTCTAACGGTGACTGTTATCTGTGATATGATTTTGATAAAAATTCTCATGATATCTTGAGGACAAAGGAATGGTTTAATGTAGTGTTCCATTCATAGATTAACGAACGTACGGTCAAGGTGTATTAGGCCACTAGAAATCCTTGAGAGGAGTAGAATAGTAAAGGAGTCGCTTATCGATCCATATTACTATTATAGTTATGGAAAGTTGATGATGTGTTTCATGTGTTGTACTAAGTAAGTATGAGTCAAAATTTCTATAGGATTTGGATTTGACTGAGTTAAACATTAGGAGTGACGCTTCTTATGAGAAGCAAACTATCATGGTATTGTATGAACCATATGGGATGTAAGGACGAACTCACTTTGAATGTATGGAATCTTTTCTTTTTTGTGTAGAGGTATTACTTAAATTTTGAGGATGAAATGTTTTTAAGGAGGGAAGGTTGTTGTCACGACCCGAAACCCACCTTCTGCGGATCACCGGATCGCGATCGCCGCCCCGAGACCCGAGGGCCCCGAGACAAGGCTCGCATATGCAGCGGTATCGAATAGATGTGCAACATACGTTTTGCGGAAGCGTGAAAAACTTTTTCTTTTCTTTCCTCATTTTTAAATTATGCACATCCGTTCGGTACTGTCGCTCCATACATAGCATACATGGTTACACATTCAGAGTATAACTAAAAACTTAAAGACTTATAACATTAGATACAATACATGTTCGATTGCCCAGAGGGCTTATTACATGTCCTTACAATGTCTACTAATACAAAAAGTACTATTAGAGTTCATAGATTTATCAAAAGAAACTATTTAACCATATCTTCCCAAAATCAGTAGATTCGTCATCGTCGTCCTTAAGTCAAGACTGCTGCTAATTACCTGAAAGGGGGGTCCGAACAAAGTCCGGGTAAGCTAATCTAAGCTTGTGAACAATTCCAGTATTCGTCATGGGGTTTTCAATTAGCAGTGGTTTAGTACATAAGAGTTTGTAAAATAGTCACCGCCAATTGTTCATATACTAGAATACAGAATATATGCATTCATTAAAACATGTAGCTTTGAAACATTTAAAGTAATCAAGCTAAACTTATACATATGAACTTTAAAACATACAACATGTCATGTATTTCTTAATTAGAGTATATAAAACTCAAACATATGCATATTGAAAATGAGAGTAAAAACTTGCTTCCATTTTCAAATCATTTGTCATCTTATCACTTCCATTAGTGGAATCCGTTTCGAACCGGACACCCGTTTTACTTATAAATGGAGATATCTCATCTGCCTGGGGGATTAGATCCTGTTACCGGGCATTTTACAGGGCAATTGAGTTCCGTAAAACCCAAAATCCTGCCTATTTTACAGGGCAATTGAAAACTCAGAATCCTGTCTAAGTGCTTATGCACCATTCATCTTATAAAACATTTATCATGTGACTTGTCTCATAGATACTTTTCATAAATTCGTAATAAACATTCGTATACTTGAAATAAGCAAATTCAAAATATTTAACAATAATTGCATTTTAACTAGACATGCTGAAAAGTATTTGAAGGAAAAACTGTTGCAGAAACCAATCACTAAGCATGTCACAATGGGGTTATAAAATAGAACAATTAAAAACTGAATCATGTAAATACTGAATTTGAAATTTCAAATGCTTTATATCTTTAAACTTAAAACCTTGTCAAATTCATGGAGTTAAATCTCCAATTCAAACACAGGGTTACTCACCTTGTACTTCTAGTCCTGCTCTATTTGGGCGCTTTTCCCTTGGCTTTCCTTAACCTTTGAAGCCATTCTTGCAACGTTTCCGTATCCTCCTGTTTCTTAAGCTTTTTCGCTGCTAGTTGCTCCTTAGTTATAGTCTTGTAAATAAAGGGGCTAACACAGCACACTTCGTTCGTTTTGGAAATCCGAATGCAATTTTGAATCAGCTGGAGCTGTTTTTCTAACTTCTCCCGGAAAACTTTCTGTTTGGGATCATTTGCTAGTTGTGCCCTCGTCATCATAGGAGTAACTTCTCGTTCTTGGCTCATTTTTTTATTTATTAAATTCTCTGTTTAAAAACACAATTTACCGTGTCAAGAAAATAAATTTCTATAATCATACTCTTCTGGGAGTTCCATTAACTTTAATTTAAAGTTATTTACTTAACATATTTACGTGTCGTGTCTTTTCGTATTTCATTTCTCGTACTTGCCTCAGTTTAGTTCTTTGGCAATATTTTAGTTCATAGTCATCTAACAGATGCTATTCATCAAATTTTATGTCTTTTTATTTTAAACATTCTTTTGGTCGAATACACTCTACCAATGAGTCCGGAGTGTCCAAGAAAGTCAGTTTAGGCTTTCCTAATATTTAATTCAGACTCTTATATGGAAAAGGGCAAAATGGTCATTTACCGTTTTACATGTCATATTTTTCTGTACTTCGTTTCGTAATTCGGACTCCATTATTGAGTCCGGAATGTCAAAGAAAGTCAATTTAGACCTTCTCTGATTTCATTTTGGCTTTAGGGGTACCAGGGGTATTTTGGTCTTTTTATCCCTTTACATGTCTTTATTTTTTGGGACCCTGTTTCGTGTCGTGGACCTCACCATTGGTCTCAGTGGGGTTGAAATAGTAAGAATATATATATAACTTATCCCGTTTGGACATCGGGGCATTTCGTGAGTATTTAATTTAATTAATTTAATTAATTTGATTAAGTATAATATATATATATATATATTATTTTGCACTAATATGACAGGTTGAATAGGATGGCACGCTGGCCAGCGTGCCATCTCCCTCCCCATACCACGCACGTTCGAAACTCAGTAGGTGCAGTTGCACCTTTTAGTTTTCGGATTTAATTACTGTAATATATATATATATATATAATGTGTTCGAGAATGGACACACGCATACGCGTGGCCGAGTGGAAAAAGAGGGCTTCCCACGCGCGAGGGTCAGGGATCGAAACCCTGGAACCTCGGTTCCTTCCCTTTTCTTCCAAAATTTGAACTTTTAAATGTATAACATATATACGACTCAAAACGACGCCGTCCCAATTAATCGGTGGCAAGCCCAGAGGCTACCACCTGTCCGAGTCGACTCAGCCCCATTTTAAAAACGAGTTGACTCGTCTTCATCTTCCCCGCGAGACCCGACTGAAAAACCCTAGTTGCAGCCTTCCATTTTCTCTATTTCGTGGGTTTCTACTCAGCCAAATCCCACTGTTTCTAACCTAATCCATTTCTGGGTAATTCATTAAGTGTTTGGCATTCATTTTAGACTTTAAAATTCCTTCATCTATTCGGTTTTAAGCTCGATAATCCGAACTGTTAAACCTATGGTTCATGCTTATTTCTTAACCAAAACGCATGGGGTTTTGTTTGTTATGATCCCCTCTTCATGGGGATTCATATCTTGTTCCTAAACATCGATTTAAACTAAGTTTTAAAAGGGTTGGGGTGTAAACCTGCAACCTGCAACTCGATATTTGAGGGCCATTGTTTGTGATTTTTGGTCGCGTAGTGGTGTTTTTAAGTTGTTCATGGTCTCATCTCAAAGCCTTGGGAAGCCAAAAATGGTTTGGAACAAGTTGGTTCAGACCTGCTTCAAGCAAGGTCATCAATGGCGGATGCTTCGGGGTCTTATGTTTTAAGGTGTTTTAAAGCTTAAATTTCATGCTTATTACACTTCTAAACATATATATAACATATCCTACGTATATAACAACTTAAAACAGTTCATATCAATCAAACTTTTAGAGAGAGAAAAATGTAAAAATTGGAAACTTTACCTGTTTACACTTGATTTCTCCCTTGTTCTTCTTCCAATTCTCTCTCTCTATTCTCCTTACTTCTTCTTCTTTGGTTTCTTTTGCAAGGAGAAAGCATGACTTGCATGCTTGGGATTTTTATAGAGAAGGTGACCGACCTCTCTCTCTCCTCCAAATCTCTCCCTACAGCTCTCTCTCTCTCTTCATTCTGATTTCTAGCCCTACATAGCCTTCCCATCTCATAAATTTTGCTTCTCTTCTTTCCTACTTTACATTAAATTTTCAAGATATTTTTACATATAATATATACATAT
Organism: Nyssa sinensis; assembly: GCA_008638375.1. Lineage (NCBI taxonomy): Eukaryota > Viridiplantae > Streptophyta > Magnoliopsida > Cornales > Nyssaceae > Nyssa > Nyssa sinensis. The sequence continues at coordinate 21,790,379 of CM018043.1, forward strand.
ATATACATATACACATATACATACAAGACACACACACACACACCAGCCGACACACACACACACACACCTTTAGATATTTTCACTTTCTTCATCTATATACATGTATACATACATGCTTCCATATACATACATATATATATATATATTTCACTTTATACATATATACATATTATTTAATTAATATATATAACATTCCTTTACCTTAATTAATTAATAATTAAATTAATTAATTATTTTTTATAAATTCTCGTAATACGTGTCATATGCCCCGGTATCCCGGGTCGGGATATTACAGTTGTAACATTTCATAAATTTAGAGAATATGAAAAATGAATAAATAATGGGTAATATTAATTTAAACATGATTATAATAACCACAAACATATGAGAATGTGAAAAAAACTAAATAATTTAATATGGAGTATTGATGATGCATGTGGAATGAATTGCGAAGGTATACATGGAGTGTAAAATTAGAAAAGAGGGAGGAAGTCAAGTCTCGATTCTTCATTCGAATGAAGAGGAGTTTGTTCAAACGAGTACTAGTAACGCTTCATCCGAACTTCGTTCGGATGAAGGTAGCCTTGTTCAAACGAGGCCTTCTTCGTTGGAACGAACGTTCGATAGATCACTTTATGTTGCAGGTTCAAGAGCTCATTTTCTCACAACTTCACTATCTTCCTCTTTTCCAAACTCTCTCAAGCCAAGAGGGAGTTAGAGTTTTGAGATTTTCATGCGTTTCTAAGCCACACAAACAAATCCTACTACAAGGATTCATCTTTAGGAAGATTCTTACCGATTGAAAGCTAGGTTTTCAAGGATTTCATAAAGAACAAGTGATAAGATTTGGCATTTCCTTTTCTTTTAAAATCTCTTGATGTTTTTCATGGATTTGGTTTGATTAAGTGATATAAACAGTGTAAATATTTTCATAGAGATTGGGAGCAAAGATTGGAGTGTAACATCTCTCTCTATAACATAAATCCATTTTTCACAAGCTTTGAGTTAGTGATTTCTAACTTGGGTTAAAGGTTGAGTGTTACATGACGATTTCATACATTAAATCTTATTCTTTTTGAATTGCTTTGTACATATATATATATATATATATCATGTGTAGATCTTTCTTAGAACCATGATAGAGATTGCAAATGTTATGTATCCATATCTTTCTTGCCATGTACATGTTAATCATGTGGAGTATGTAACGGATACCAACATTGTCTCTAGATTTATGAAATTTGACCATTTCATTTATGTATTGCGATTCTATTGATGTGAACTTACATAAGCACACTACTCTATGTGGAAATTTCTTAAATAATTGAACACCATTGTCTTAGAACTTGTTTTGAATATCTTGTTCTCATGGTAGTAAATGAATGATGGAAATGTGTTTGTCTCTTGATGTACTTGTGACTTGAGTTATGAAGATGTGAATATTCTCTCTTTGAAAATGGTTGAACTTGGTGAGATTATTAATACTAGGGATGAGAAGGAAAAGAAAGACTTGATTGATGGAATAGAGAAAGTTGAGCGCTTATGAGATTATGCTATATGTCGGGATATATATTGTGACGAGAATGGTGTTTTCCTTCAATTTTGAATCGTAACCCTATGCAGATGGTAGGTGCCTTTCCAACAGGTTAGTAGCCCGTGAAGTGTCAAGCTTTTCTAGGGGGCTATTAAGCATTAAATTTGTGGTGATATATTCAAACTGAGACAAATGGAATTGGAATTTTGCCTATGAATTACGTGATGAATGCCTACATCATTTTTGTGAATTATGTGCCCTTCATTCAAGGGTATGACTTACTTGATAAAATTTATAATCTCCTTGTGATACATGTGACATTAATTTGTGCTTTTGAATTACATGGCACCCATTTACATGTATTGTTCATTGTATCTATTATATGATTGAATTGATAAATCAGGTGTATAATGATATGATAAATATCTAGATTATATGATGCATACGTATTCGTGAGCACTTGGTTGGCACTACACAGCGTCACATGCCTACACCTTACACTGCCTTAACCTTCCCTATTTTAGAATCTCTATTGGGTTGTTGTTTTGACCCTTAACATATGTAGTAACGGTAAAGAACTGGCGACTTGATGACATGAACTAGAAAAACCACTCATTTTGTTATTCAATTTTGGATGTAAATGACCTTGCGGTCTTAATGATGTAAATGTGAAGGCTATGGAAGCCAAAACTTGTATTTGATGGGTAAATGTATAATGATCGATGCATTCCTTAGGAATAAGGCAGGGTTGTCTTGGGGTGATCTCGACCACTTTAGTGATTGAATGTTTGTACACTCTTAATAATGATAAATGAAATATATAAAATAACTATTGGTAACATGAAGATTCTAGTGAAAATACATGAATTGAGAAATGAAATAAGAATGTATTGGGACTATATTAGTCATTTATGTAGTTGACTTTGTTCTTCAGGGTCACCCACTAGTCTTTAAGGCACGAGACGTGACAAAAATATCTACCATTCAAAGATGAAGTCACTAATCTCAACTTTATGTTGCAAACAATCCAATGCAAGGTTTTTATTGACCTATGGTTAACTTTATCACTTATGATTTTTTCTAACCTTTAGTAAAAACTAAAAATACCATGGTCATGAATTTAAAATCAAATCCAACCATCTTAAAGACTTAATGAAAGATTAATTGACAATCTATCTAATGTATGCAATGCACATGTGTGTATGTTTGTTTATACATTTCATCAATACAAGAAACTTTGAAATCTTTAATGTAGGATTTAAAACTTCATTTTCAGAATACACTATAATTCAGTCAAGCTGAGTTGAAGATTATACTAGTATAACAAAGATTAAATGAAACTTAACTAGCCTGACAATTATAGACCCAAATCTTTTAGAATAATTTTCCAACATACAAAATGAAAGAATTTTTTCTCATGTCCCATTACTTCTTCTTATCATTCTATGCCATATTTATTTAAATCATCAAATCGATCTGTTTCTCCACTAGTAATGTCTAGCCAAACACATTCACAATCATGATAACTGACTCACTCAATCCCAAGTGTGCAACTTCATACTATGAATGCACGTATAAAGATTCTATAAACTATCCTAATTTACCCAAAGAATCAATTCCTCACACTTAACAATATATACTTCCACCTAGCAATCCCTAAGATTTTTATAATTGAACGACTTTATGAATCTCTCCAATATAATATTTCTCAAGGTGTTCAATGCGTTATTCGCATTCGCATTCACATTCAATAATTCTTTAGAAACTTCAAAAAGACACATTAAATTGGCAATCTTGAGCTCTAAGTAAACTAGGAAACAAATTCATCTATACAGTTATGAAACACATACACACATTTGAATGAAGGACCTTGTGGGTTTGAACAAGGACCATGTGGGTTCACACGAGGACCAAGCTTTTAAAGGATCCTTGGATGCTAAATGAGCCACTATTTTGGCTAGCCATTCATTAAACCAATTTGGTGCAAAGGTCCAAATATCAAGGAAATATAAAGCCAATTTCAAATGTACTTTTAACCTATAGTCAAAACTAAAAAATAACATGCCATGAATTCACATGAAGTGTAACTCTTTTAGACCTAATAAAAGCCAAAAAAACTGCCAAATACATGAATGAAAATAGCACGAGTGTTTATATATTTCATCATGCAAAAAATTTTAAAATACTATGGATATGAATGAACTTGTTCATCAAAATTGTCATTATAATTTACTCAAGCTTCTTCTCCAAGTCTAACAAATTTCTCATGAGACCCGACTTAGCCTAATAATTAAAAACTAATGTAGCACATATATGGTACTTTTAAGAGAATAATTAATTAATTTAATGTAATTAATTAATTAAATATAAGAAATTAATTATTTAACATAATTAAATAGAGTATATGAAATACATACAATACACACACTAAAGGTGTATTGTGTGTGTGTAGTCAAGTGTGTATATATACATATACATGCACATGTGTTTACATAAGTATAAATGTGTATATATATATATATATATATAACAAAAAAATATCCTTGTGTGTAGAAGTGTACAAGCAGTAGTGTGTGTGTCGGTTGTACATGTGTGTGTGTGTGTCTTGGTGAGTTAGTGTGTGTGTATATATAATATACATATATATTACAAATATCCCTCCCCTAATTAATGCAAACTGAAAAGAGAAAAAGCAAAATTTATGAGATGGGAAGGGAAGTTGAAAATAGGGGCTAGAGTAGGGTTGAGTTGTGTAGAGAGAGAGAGAGGTCGGTTGGATTGATTATAAGAGCAAGGGTATGCATTGCATGCTTGCTCTATAAGAAAGAGATTAAGAAGCTAAGGAAAATAGAAGAAGAATCAGAAGTAGATGGGAGAGAGAGACCACTGTAATAGGTAAAATCTAAGCTTTTCATATTTTTCTCTCTCTAGAATTTTTCTACATATGAACTGTCTTAAGCATTGATTATGTATATATGATAGTTAGAACATGTTTAAACTAAGATAAGCATGAAATTTGGCTATAAAAATAGCCTGAATACACAACTGTACACAAGACAGCCATGGGAGGACCTTGCTTACAGCAGGTCTGAATCCATCACCACCAAACCATGTTTGGCTTATCGAGATCTTAAATAGACCCTACAAGCATGCTAACAATCTATGACTGCGATCAAAATTCAAAAGAAATGACCTCCATAACGCGAGTTGCAGGTTTTGGGTTTTAAACCCAACACCTCAACTACACCTCAAAACTAGTTTTAAGGAATGAGATATGAAACCCCATGAAGAGGGGATCACAACAGAATGAACCCCATTAATTTTGACTCAAAAATGAGCGTGCGCGATCGAGTTATAGGTTTGATTATCAACCCTTTAACCGAGCTAGTGAAACCAGTTTGATCCCTCAAATGAATGCCGAACCCTTACACGATGGCCCAGAAACGTTTTAAAACGAAAACAGTAAGGATCCATTGATCCAAACTTCACAAAAATGAAGAAGAAGAAAACCTGTAATTAGGGCAACAGGGGTTGAAACGATGAAGAAGAAGATGAGTTGACTTGTGACTCGTTTGAAACTGGGTGGGGTGACTCGGGACACGTGGCATCATTTAAAACTGCCACCGAATAAATGAAACTGTCTCAGTTTTGTTTAAAGGTTTTTAAAACCTGAATTCGGCCTGTTTGGTTACGCGTTTAAAGCCAATTTAATAAACTAAACGCGGACAGGGATAGCCTATCCACGTTTGAAGCCCTTATTCGTCGTTTGTTTCAAAGAAAATCAGAAAAAAATAAGGAACCCCAGTTCCTAGGGTTCGAACCCCTGACCCACAGCGCCAAAACCAAGGCTCCTTTCCACTCAGCCACGCGCTCATGTGTGATACATCTGGGGCAAGATAAATATATATATATATATATATATGTATATTATGAAATTAATATTTATAAATTCAAAAAAATTAAAAAGTGCACTGCGCCTATGGAGACTCGAACATAGGATCAACTGGAGGGGAGGTGACATGCTGGCCAGCGTGCCACCTTCACACCCACTTTTTATGCAATAAAAAAAAGTATATATATATATATATATATATGTAATGCTCAATAAATTTAATTTAATTAAATTAAATAGTCACGAAATGCTCGGTATCCAAATTGGACAAGCTATTAGTGTATTCTTATTATCTCGGACCTTCTGAGTCCAATGGTGAGGTCCGCGTCACGAGATGAGGTCCCAAAAAATTAAAGACCGTAAAGATGCTAAAATGACCAAAATGCCCCTACTGCTACCAAACTCAAACAGAGTCCCGTGAAAGCTTAAATTGACTTTCTTCTATGCTCTGGACTCAATGGTAGAGTCTATTCGACCAAAAGAAGTGTCTAAAATAAAAAGACATAAAATTTGATGAATAGCATCAATCAGGTGGCTGTGAACTAGAACATTGCCGAAGTACTAAACTAAGGCTCGTACGTGAAAATAAGATACGAAAAGACACGATACGTAAACATGAGAAGTAATTAAAATTAATTTAAAGTTAATGGAGCTACCCGAAGAGTGTAGTTGAAATGAAATAATTCCTAATACGTTAGATTTGTGTTTTAGGTTAAAAACCCGAAAATCTCTAAATGGATAACAAACAACAAGATTTCAGGGACGAACTAGATTTGCAACATAGGGTGATCCACAAGAAGATAAGGATTTCCAAAACCTGTGAGATCATCTCCCTTACGCCATTCAGATATTGGACCCCAATAGTCCCAATGGGACGATTTATGTCACGCCTCGAATTCCAGCGAACCCGAGGCGCGAGTAACGAGACAAAAGAAAATAAAATAATAAAGGAATAAAAGATAATTTAGTGAAATTACAAACATTCCGTACGCCATTCTGATACATACACAAGATCTAGTTTATTAATTCACAATATACAAAATAAGATACAATCTCGGGCTTATGCCCTTATATAATATCAAAAATGCCCCTTGGGCCTAACATAGTCCCTAATCAGATCATCTCCACGTCTCATACAGCTGGGACATCATCTGAAATGTTTGCCCCATTAAAGGGGTCAGCTCAACATGCTGGTACAATATAATGCTAATGCAAGAAACAAAACTAAGGTCGTGACATGTGCAAGTGTACAGTTATTTCTATATGGCATTCGATATCATAATGACAGTATATGAACATTATGCAATATATGAACAGGATGCGTGACACACCCATGCAACTCTATGCCCACCCATGTCTCATGATACGGTCATTCTCCGCTGGCATGAGTACCGCCACGTATGTCTCGCTTCACGGTCCGGAATCCGTCAGGCTCGCAAGTACCTAATGGCCGATTTTGGGTTTTTCACCACAGGATCTGCACCCTCATAATGCAAAGCACCAAGTGCTTAACTCACGCCATGTCCAAGGAATCACACTATGCCGATATGCTCTGATTTCGTCATGTCATAATGTAATCTCAATGATGCACCTCATTCATACATAAAGCATGCCTTCAAGTACACAATTCATAATATCAATAGTTCTTCAAAACATATAATTCACACACTACACTAACACATGCGATATACACATAATCATTGTAATACCCCAACCCAGGGTGCCGGGTCACACGGCACGTATTACGAGATTTACAAAAAATAATTAATTAATTTAATTATTAATTAATTAAGGTATGAGAAATATTATATTAATTAAATATTATATGTATATGTATAAAGTGAAGTATGCATGTATGTAAAGTGAAAGCATGTATGTATGCAAGTATGTATATGAAAAAGTGTGCAAGTGGGTGTGTGTGTTGTGAGTGTGTGTAGATGAGTTTGTGTGTGTATATATATAATATACATATAACACAAAAATATCAAGGGCCATTTAATGTAGGTTGCCAAAAATGAAAAAGTGGAATTAATGGAGTGTAAGATGGGTTGATAAGGTCAAGAATAGAGGCTGCAACGTGTAGAGAGAGAGAGAGAAAATGAAGAGAGATAAGGGTCGGTTTCTTTTCTTTTAAAAGAAACCAATGCATGTCTTGCATGCTTGACCACTTAAGGAAGCAGAGAAGGAGAAGAGAGGAAGAAACAGAGAGGAAAAAGGGAGAAAAACAGCAACCTAAAAGGTGAGAAAACTCAAAATTTCCATTTTTCTCTCTCTAGAATTATGATGTATTAGGAACTGTTTTTCAATTATATACACACATATGATGATAGATATATATTTATAAGCATGTCAAGCATGATTTTAGGCTTCAAAAACACTGAAAAATGACCAACCCAAGAACGACTGCCATGGATGACCTTCAAAAGAACAGGTCTGAAATGGGTGAAATTAAATAGGTTCTAACCTACCAGGACCCCAAGATAAAGTCATGAGGGTTATAAAAACCTATGTACGCGATCAAAAATTCCAACAAAAGCCCCTCAAATAATCAGTTGCAGGATTCGGGTTTGGGGACCAACTTTCCAAAATCGCCCCAAAACGAGTATATCAAAATGAAAACTAAAACTACATGAAAAATAGACCACGACAGAAGAAACCTCAATGATTTTGGCTCAAAAATGAGCACTTACAAGCAGTTTACAGGTTGGGATTATCAAACCCAAAACCGAGCGCATGAATCAGTTTAATCCTCCAAACGAATGCCAAACTAGTTGTTTCTGTTCTAGGAACAATTTATGATGAAAACAGTGAAGATTTGGTGAACAAAAAGTCACGAAATAGGAAGAAAAGGAAAACTGTAATTAGGGTTTCAATAGGGATGATAGTGGGGAAGACGATGACGGGTTGACTCGTTACAAAAATAACCGAGTTGGCTCGGACAGGTGGCAGCCTCTGGGCTTGCCACCGAATTAATGAAACGACAGCGTTTTGGCATTTGGTTTAATTTAAATGAGACCTAGGGCTGACGTCACATGTAAATAAACCGACCGAGCCGGTTGGTTTATGACTGAACCGGACCGGTTCACTTAAGGTTCAATTAAACCCTTTGGTTTTCAAGTTTTTTTAAAAATAAATAAACCAATACTTTTGGTTATTACGAATTGACCCCTGGGCTTCAGAAAAATTATACTGAGGCCCAACTGAGGGAAAATTTATGCATTTAGACCCCTAGAAAAATAATTAAATAATTAATTTAATTATTTAATAAATAAAGTTAAATTACTATTTTGCCCTTGTGGCATAAATAGAGCAAATGAAGTCCAAATTAAACATATGAATAGTGTATCCTTACTATTTTGGATATTCTGAGACTAATGGTAGGGTCCTGTTTTACGAGACAGGGCCCGAAAAAATAAATACACGTAAAGGAGTAAATGACCAAAATACCCCTTGACCAAAAATTAACAAGTTATTAGTATATTCTTACTATCTTGGACCTTCTGAGTCCAATGGTGAGGTCCACAACACGAAATGGGGTCCCGAAAAATAAAGACATGTAAAGGGGTAAAAAGGACCAAAATACCCCTAGTACCCCTAAAGCTGAAATGAGATCAGAGAAGGTCTAAATGGACTTTCCTTGACATCCCGGACTCAATAATGGAGTCCAAATTACGAAACAAAGTATGGAAAAATGTGACACATAAAACGGTAAATGACCATTTTGTCCTTTTACATATAACAGTCCGAATTAAATGTTAGGAAAGCTTAAACCGACTTTCTTCGACACTCCAGACTCAATGGTAGAGTCTATTCGACCTAAAGAAATGTCTAAAATAAAAAGACATAAAATTTGATGAATAGCATCTGTCAGATGACTATAAATTAGAGTAATGCCAAAGTACTAATACTAAGGCAAGTACGAGAAACGAAATACGAAAAGACACGACACGTGAACATGTCAAATAAATAACTTTAAATTAAAGTTAATGGAACTCCCAGAAGAGTATAAATTGAAATAAATTCAATTTCCAACACATTAAATTATGTCATAGGATACAAGTACGAGTTAAATTAAGTACCTATGAAATTATGAAATCGTTTTAGGATCTAATACGATTTAAGCATAAGTTAAGGAATATCGAGATGATATTATAATGAATGTGAAGTTGATGAGATGTTTATGAATTGTTCTTAGGAACTACAAGGAAAGTGGGAAAGCGCATTTTTAGCACTAACCCTAAAGAATCAAGGTGAGTAACCCTGTATTTGAATTGGAGATTTAACTCCATGGATTTGAAAACATTTTAAGTTCAAAGATACAAAGTATTTGAAGTTTCAAATTCAGTATTTACATGATGCAGTTTTAAATTGTTCTATTTTATAACCCCATTGTGACATGCTTAGTGATTGGTTTCTGCAACTGTTTTTTCCTTCAAATACTTTTCAGCATGTCTAGTTAAAATGCAATTATTGTTAAATATTCTGAATTTGCTTATTTCAAGTATACAAATGTTTATTACGAATTTATGAAAAGTATCTATGAGACAAGCCACATGATAAATGTTTTATAAGATAATGGTGCATAAGCACACAGGCAGTATTTTGGGTTTCTTCGGATCCCATTGACCTGTCAAAAATCACATAGTCAGTATTTTGGGTTCTTATTGTAACTCAGTGACCTGTCATGTGAAATGCCCTGTAGCAGGATCTAATCCCCCAGGCAAATGAGATATCTCCTATTTATAAGTAAGATGGAGAGTCCGGTTCGAAACGGATTCCACTAACGGAAGTGATAAGATGACAAATGATTTGAAAATGGAAGCAGGTTTTTACTCTCATTTTCAATATGCATATGTTTGAGTTTTATATACTCTATTTAAGAAATACATGATATGTTATATGTTTTAAAGTTCATATGTATAAGTTTAGCTTGAATACTTTAAATGTTTCAAAGCTACATGTTTTAAGGAATGCATATATTCTGTATTCAAAGTATACGAACAATTGGCGGTGACTATTTTACAAACTCTTATGTACTAAACCACTGCTAATTGAAAACCCCATGACGAATACTGGAATTGCTCACAAGCTTAGATTAGCTTACCCGGACTTTGTTCGGACCCCCCTTTCAAGTGATGCAGCAGACAGGGTCTTAAGGACGACGACTATGAGTCTAGCTAGTCTTTTTGGAAGGATATGTTAAGTAGTTTCTTTTGAAGAACCCATGAACACTAATAGTACGTTTTGTATTAATAGACAATGTAAGAATATGTAATAAGCCCTCAGGGCAATCGAATATGTATTGTATGAATGTATGAAGTCTTTAAGTTTTCATTATACTCTGAATGTGTAACCATGTATGCTATGTATGGAGCGGCAGTACCGGACGGATATGCATAATTTAAAAATGAGAAAAGAAAAGAAAAAGTTTTTCACACTTTCCGCAAAACGCTATGTTGCACATCTATTCGATACCGCTGCATATGCGAGCCTTGTCTCGGGGCCTTCGGGTCTCGGGGCGGCGGTCGCGATCCGGTAATCCGCAGAAGGTGGGTTTCGGGTCGTGACAATCATTATCCAACTTAACAAGATAGCATGTAGCATATAAGCATGTGAACACTCAAGCAAACATGTGAACAATCAAGGCAGCAAAGCAAGTATTCCTAATCTTAATTCTATTTCTTACTTAGCACAGTATATCAGGACCTGTAAATCGATCTCAACTCAAGGAGGTGTACTCGAAGTATGGTAGAATCACAGTGGGAATATCGAAGGTCAGATCACCTTCTCCTTGCCCTCTCGTGTCCCTAAAATCATAACAGGTAATTCAGTTCATTGCCATTTGAATTTATTCTATTCATCAAATTTTTATGTCTTAAATTCATAAGTTTCTATTTTGCTAATTTAGACTCCACTATTGAGTCTGGGACGTCGTAGAAAATAAGTTTAGGCTTTCATAGAATTCAATTCGAACACTTGGGTTCAAAAGGGCAAAACAGTCATTTTGCACTTTACACGGGTCCTCACATTTCGAGACCTCTTTTCATAAATTGGACTCCACGGTTGAATCCGGAATGCTCAAGATAATAAATTTTCACTATTCGTTTACTAAATTTGGAGTTCGTTGACAGTGTTTCAATCTAGGGGCATTTTGGTAATTTTAAAGGTTACTACGGGTCTTTTATTTTTTGGGACCCCATCTCGTAAAACGGACCTCACCATTGGCCTCAGAATGGCCGAGATAGTCAAAATACACTAATGACTAGTCCCATTTAGACTCCGGGTTATTTTAGAGTATTTAAATAATTAAATTAATTTATTAATTAATTAATTTAATTAATATTTTATTCATGTGGTTCAAAACATAATTATTAATGGTTGGGGGGGTCAATTCATAAATTCTGTAACTTCTTGGGTCAATTTATAATTTTTAAAAGTCAAGGGGCCAATTTGTAATTTAAGAAAGTCCTATTCTCACCATGGATAGCCAAACAGTGGCTATCCCTTAAACCTGGAATAGGACATCCCCATCCCCCAATTCAATTTCAATTCTAATTCCCTACCCTAGGAACCAAACAGTCCCATTTTCTTTTTAATTTAAAACCTTAGCTCGACACGTGGCAGGGTGGTTCGACCCAAGCCCGACCCGAACCCGAACCCGAACCGACCCGACCCAGGCCTGGAACAGCCCCCCTTCTTCCCCGATTTTTCGGCGACGTAGTACTAGGGTTCCGGCGCCTTCTCTGGCGCCGGCGACCGATCTCCGACGACTTTTTCATGTTTTTAAAATGTGATTTTCTTCCATTTTTCACGTAGACCTCACATCCATCCTCCATTTCCCTCAAAACCTTTCCAATCTCCTCGAAATAGAGCTCAAAGGCCCATGGCCGAATCTCCGGCCAACTGAAAAATTCGATTTCATGTTCATTTTCCCACCGTTTTTCATTCTTTCTTTTTCTATTCTTTTTCTGCACTTCGGTAGGATTATTTTAGGATCATTTAAAGGGAGTTTTACACATAAAATGATAAGTTCCAATTTCCAAAATCGAGACCTGCAACCTAGGTTTTCTCCCTAGTTTCTCAACCATTTAACCTCATTCTTTTTGCAAAACAATCTCTACAATATGCTCTTTAAGCCTCAGTGCATCAAATAAATTATCATGCCTTTAAAAAAAATAAAACAGAAAGGTTCACTTACGGGTTTTCTGAATTTTCTCTCTCTAGCCGTGCCTTCTTTCACCCTCTTGTTCCGAGCTCAAACTAGGCTTCAACTCTCTCTCAGAACTCTATTTCTCTCTCTCGCTTTCTGTTTCTTTCCTTCTCTTCTCTTCCTACCCGAGACCACACTTGTACACACACACATCAAATCTCTCACGTCTCTCCCTCACACAGCCCCTTTTCTTGACTTCCCTCACCCTGTATCAGCCTCATTTGTTCTTCCCCAGGTGCAGCTTGTATTAAATGCAAAGCTGCCCTATATGCATGCCTATACACACATTTCACTCATTACACACACACTAGAAACACACACACACAGCCGATACCTCACTCTCTAGTTCGGTTGTAACCACACACACACACACACACACAGGTCCAGTTACACACACACAGTGCACTGCTATACATTCTTCCACATATCCATATACACATGCATGCACATATAATATTTCACACATACCTACACATGTATACTATGCATATACATAATACTAATGCTTCAAAATTAATAACAATAATAATAATAATAATAATAATAATTTTAATTTAACCAAGAACAATAAAACAAAAATTCCATGTCATAACAATTTATGCATGAGGCTGTAACAAGGAGACTTGCTGAGGCAAAGCTTAAAGAAGAAAAAAAAGGAAGAAGAATGAGAGAACACCGAAACCCTAGCTGAAATGCGCCGCAGGTAACATTTATTATCATTAAAAACATAAATGACTAGACTATAATACAGCTATGAGTTAGAGTGATTTTAAGAATTTAGTCTTGCACAGTCTAGACATGGGTAAGATCATGAATTGATTAGAATATATGAGATTTACGAGATTTTTCATAAATTATGATAGGTTAAGGAAAGGCAAAGAGAAGGCACCTCAGTAGAGCCAACCTGGAAGTGTAAGGTGAGTAACCTTGCATTTGAAGTGGAGATTTAACTCCATGGATTTGAAAATGTTTTAAGTTCAAAAGAGACGAAGTATTTAAATTCCAAATTTAGTATATTACATGATTTCAGTTTTAAATTATTTCTGTTCTTATAAACCCTATGGTGACATCCTTAGTAAATGGTTTCTCTACAGTTTTTTAAAAAATGTGTTTTCAGCAGTGTCTGGGTTAAAATACAAATCTGGTTAACTATTCTGAGTTTGCTTATTTCAAGTGTATGAAGGTTTATCACAAAGTCATGAATGTTATGTTTTAAATTACTCACGTAAAATATCTATTTGACATACTCATCTGTTAAATATATTTTTAATGCAAGATAAATGGTGCATAAGCACTTAGACAGGATTTTGAGTTTTTAGAACTCAATTGCCCTGTAAAATAAACAAGATTTTGGCTTCTTCGGAATTCAATTGCCTTGTAAAATGCCAGGTAGCAGGATCTAATCCCCTAGGCATAAGATATCTTCACTTATAAGTAAAATGGGAGTCTGGTTCGAAACGGATTCCACTAATGAAAGAGATAAGATGTTATGTTGAAAATGGAAGCAGGTTTTACCCTCATTTTCGTTATGCATATGTAAATGTTTTGAAGTTATATGTACATGTTTAGCTTGAATACTTAAAGTGTTCCAAAACTATATGTTAAAGGAATGCATATATTCTGTGTTCAAAGTATACGAACAATTGGTAGTGATTGTTTTACAAACTCTTATGTTCTAAACCACTACTAATTAAAACCCCATGACAAATACTAGAATTACTCACAAGCTTAGATTAGCTTATCCGAATTTTATTCGGACCCCCACTTTTAGGTGATTCACGGCAGATCTGATTATGATGTTGATGATGATGAGTTTGGCCATCTTTTGGGAAGATATGTTTAAGCAGTTTTCTTAGGAAACCCTATGAACTCTAATAGTACATTTTGTATTAGTAGACAATGTAAGAATATATATTAAATCCCTCGGGGCAGTGGACATGTAATATTATAAAGTTTTTAAGTCTCATTATGCTCTGAATGTATAATCATGTGTACCGCAATGTAAAGAGTGGCAGTACTAGACGGATGTGGGTAATTTAAAAATGAGAAAAGAAAAGAAAAAAGTTTTTTCACGCTTCCGCACTCACAGGTCGCACATCTATCCGATACCGCTGCTTATGTGAGCCTTCGCCCCAAGGTCCTCAGGCCTAAGGGTGGCGGTGGCGATGCGAGATCCGCATAGGGTGGGTGACACTTTACGTTGGATATCGGGACAGGTTTGACCCGAACCTATAGCCATTTTGTCATCCACAAGATTTAAATGAGAGTTGTGATAAGATTAAAATTGTTATCATTTTCTGGTTGGTTTTGTATTTCAACCAACGTAGATATATACCGCAATTTTGGTTGTGTAATGGGTGTGGGAGGATTTTTGGTTATTCGTCAACTCTCTGGATCCTCTTTCCATTTTCTCTCAAAGATACTTCCGAGGTTACTATAGCGAGACCTCTAGACTTGAATTGTAAAAATACATAGGTCACTCGATTTTGTAGCCATCCTATTGACCAGAAAGATTTCTATATCAACGTACATGACAGAGAAGCTCGTAACACAAGCTAGTTCCTTTCGCTTCTACGAACCTGGACTACAAGAGGTAACCGGATTCGGCCCGATTGTTATTTCATATATTTCCTTCAATCTATAAATATGATGTATGAGACTTCCATTATTTAGTTTTAATCAATAAAATACACACTTTAAACTTTAGAGAATTTATTCTATTACTGGGGAATTGATTGTTCCCGTTTTAGATATCAATATTGGGCGTATCCATCCTATCACATTTTGTGTTGTGTCAGTTGGTATCAGAGTAAAGACTCATCTATACTTGATACTCATTTGGAGTTCACAGTCAACCTATTCATAGACACGTTTTTACTCGAAGAGCTTTATGAAGTTATGAAAGACTTCTTAATTTTAATAGTAATTTTATTCTGAAAACTTTTTGATTGGATAGATGATTTGAATATATGGGACGTTCAGAGGGAAAAAATATTTTTGGGATAAAATAAACTTATAGGATTAGAAAAAAAAAGTGGTAGTTTTATTTACAAAGGCATAGACAATTACATGGAAAGAGATGTATTTGTTCATGGCCAAGAATGATGAGGCAAATGATGAATAGATTTTTGCCAAAAATTTATTCACTGATTTTTTAAAATGAATATAGACCAATTTGGAATTATTCTAACGTGGTAGAACATATTTTTTAGAACAAAGAAGAAACTTCAAAACCAATTATCCTCACTAAGGGAAAAGCACAAGAAAAATATGAAATTGTTGAGAAGGACTTTCTTGTCATAGTAAACACAATCAAGTTATTTCATCAATTGAAGACAATCACCAGGAGTCAAAAGAAAATATAGTAGAATATATCTCTATTGATGGTGGGAAAATGGTGCGAATGATAAATAAAATGAATTGATTGAAAATTTTATTGTGAATGAAGAAGAAAAAGAAAGTTCAAAATTATCGTGGAAGATAAAGACAATAGTAATTTAATCATTGTTGCAAATAAAGAAAAAATTCTCATAGAAGTAGTCAACATTGCAAATTAGAACGAACCTGAGTTAGTGAAGGGTAATTTTGATACTTACAAGAAGATTGAATTCGTAGTGTTGGGTTAACAAGATGATTATTATTATTTTATTATTGGAGGATTATTGTCATCAAAACAAAGGCTTAAAACAACAGACTTCATGAAAGATGCGAAAGAAGAAATCTTTGAGTAATCAATTTTTTTCTTGAAAAATTTAAATCATTACTACTGAGTTGTGAATGTGTTTAAGGTCATATACATCCAACTAACTTGAGAACGAGTTCTTTTCAAGTGTGGGATTACGATGTAGAACATATATTGTACCTGCTAAAAACATAGATACATGTTACAAAGTTGTTGTAGGATTTTTTAATTTCTTAATTTGAACTTATCTCAAATTAATTATTTTTGATAAAATATTTATTATCGATATTATTTTTTATCCGAAATATGAGTTTTTAAGTTTTTATTAATAAAATACTTATTTTGAATTTTAGAAAATTTATTTTTTTCTTTGAATTGATTATTTTTCATTGTAAATATTGACATTGACCATATCTTTTGTCACATTTCGTACTGTATTAGAAACTCATATTTTGAAATGAAAAGACAAAAATGAATATACCATTTTTTTGTTATGGAGCTTAGGGTGATTTGGGCTCTTTTTAAGAACACATGTTGAAAAGTGAACATTTTGTACATCCCATTTATTGTAGCTAACAATTGAAAAGCAATCGGCACACCCCTTGATGGGAGTTGCGTATGATTTGGATTTCAATGCCTAAACTACAAAAACAAAATAAAGTGGACCCCATGTGTATCTTTTCAATGAATAAAGAAAACTACTTGCAGCAGCTATGGTCCATTTTAGGACCCAGCAAGAGAGACACTCACTTTTCTCTCTTTTTCCAAAAATGGTAAGTTGAAATCTCTCCCCCCTAAGCTAGTCATTATAGTTCAGACTCTGAGGAGCCATAGTGTTGAATTTCAAGACCCTTTTCTTCTTTTTGTATGGTGGTAATGAATGAATGAGAATTCAGATCTGATTCAATCTTTCTTGTAACATGTTTTTCCTTTTATACCAACTGCAAATAAAGTTTTTCTTTCTTTGATAGGTAAATCACAAATAAAGTCAAGTGACTTGTGATGAGAGTTTACTCCAACTTTTATGAACATTTGGACCCCTTCATATGCTTTTCCTGTTTTCTCAGTTGGGACCATAATCTGATTTTTTTTTTTCCGAACGTGGTTACACGGATCTACTGAAACTGATGTCAATATTCAGTTTCTAACTCAATACCAAGCACAAAATATTGTACTATCTACTTCAATTTCTGTGTTTAATTCCTCTTAGACTTGAAGCTTCCACACGCGTAGAAGTAAAATTTTTGGTTTCAAAAGACATTTGACAATGCGACAGCATGAAAACTTGAAAAAATAATTCATCTCTCAATGCAATTTTGAAAGTTTGTAATTTTAACACTACTCTAGGGAACATGTTCTTTGTTTTATATATGTGCTTTCATGATTTAGACTATCGTGTTTGTTGTTTTCACACTTTGTTAAGAGCTAAACCTTGAGTGAAAATGATATAAGGCTTGACTAGGTTGGGTTTGCCCCTAAATATATACATATATGAATATGTATCAATCCTGATTTAAATTCCATATTGCATTGATGATCGTAGTCTAGGCTGTAGTTCTTAATTCACAATGCATGTACACTCTCATGCATGGGGAAATCAGTGGCTTGATGCATCCCATTTTGAGAATCTTTTTCAGACAGAAATCGGCCTAAGTGATTGTAATTGTTAATGGTCACATATAAGCAATCATATATACATATAAATACATGATTCATGCTCATGCCATCCCTCAGAGTCAACTTTTCTACACACACAAAATACAAGGTCATGCCATGCCTCAATGACAGACAAACAGCTCACTAGCTAGTTTGTGAACCAAACTATGTACAAAATATGGTTGTACGTGTGGAGGTATTTACCATCGTTTTTTTTTATTATTATTTTCCAAGGTAAATCCATGCACAAAAAAAAAAATTTTATTAATTTTTTTTTTTTTTTTTGGGAATACAAAGTGAAACCTAAATTATTGCTTTGTGCATGGGCAAGTGTAAAAAAAATGAATAATACTAAACTTACTAAATTCTTTTACCAAAAAGTGTTTTTGGTAAAAGAATTTGGTATGTATAGCACTGCTCTTTACGAAACCACTTCACATTAATTAGGGCAGTATTCATAATAAGGGAAAGGCTCTAAAAATTGTAACTAGGACTTGACGTTGCCCTAACTACAATGTTTTAGCATGAATTGTTCTCCCTAATAAAACTACTTTTAAAGGTAATTAATAAAAGAACCTGTTTAATTCTAGGGAATATATGAATTAATTCTATCACTAAAAACTAGACAACTTCAAAGCTAGTAATAACTACTCCCAATGGAGTCTTCCTCATAGCCTCATTAAGAGTGTGGGAAAATGCATCAAACATGCTACTTAGGCAAGTACATTTTTTAGCTTTAAGTCATTATCAGAAGTCTAAAAATGGCCAATCAGTTTGGATCTTTCCATTAGAATTCTAGTTAGTAAGCTTATTTATATGGTGACATAATTAGGTTGCTACCATAACGCACCAAATCAACACCCAAAGTTTATCCTATGAGACACATTGATCAGACGCTCTTGATAGGATGAGATCAGCTTTATCTTTTTTTCAAAGATTAAATTCATTGGGCTTCAATTACAAAGTACTGCATCGGTCAAACAACCGAAGATTAACTTCCCTTGAGGAATATCAAATGTCAATGATGTTGATGTATCTGTTAAAATATGTCTCCCATGAAAGGGTAATATAGATATTATTTAGGACTTAATGAAATCAAGGTGACTATTGACTTTAAGAGTTATACACGGTTACTTAATTAGTGAAAGATAATAGGGAAAGTGATTTTCCTATCTACCTACTTTTATGGGGAGTAGGATAATAGTTTTATTTACGTAGGAATTGTTCTCTCTCTATCCACATAATTTTAACTAAATTTTTTCATAACATTCTGGCGCAAAAAAGGAAAGGGGTTAAGTGAGAGAAATAATTTCTACAAGGCCTTTTTCAAGAAGGTGATTTCATTATGGCTGATTCCGGTATGTATTATGAAATACTTTTATTTCCGCATAAAAGATGATTATGTGATTTTCTTGGTAGTTGAAGATTCTTATTTTAGTAAATTAAATTTTTTACATGTGGTATCAGAGCATGGTTGAAACTATCATGATTTTCCTTTTAATATAGAAATCGATTTCATTAATATTTTTCATGATCCCATATGTCACTACTGTCGCCGCCACTACAAAAAGAAAAAGACTATTTGCAACGCTCATTATTTGCAGCGCACGAAAATCGTTGCTAAAAGGGACATTTAGCGACGCACATCTGTGTGTCGCAAATAGTAGGAAAAAATTAATAAAAAAAATTGATTCAGGCATGAAAAATTAGGCGCGAAACTATTAGCGATGCACATGTGGCCATTTGCGACGCACATGGGCATCGCTAATATGGGTGACGCTCGTTTCGGTCGTCGCAAATATCAAAACTAACTGAAACGGTGGCATTTTCTATGGAATTAGCAACGCACAGGACCACATGTGCGTCGCTAATAAGTCCCTATAATACCCAATTTGATCTTGAACTCTGTCTCAGACGCACTTGATCTATTTCTCAAAACCAACTCGGTCTCCGATCTCCGTCCGTCGATCTCTCACTGCCTCTCCGTCCGTTGATCGCTTTCTCTCTCCAACTCACTGCTTCTCCGATCTCTATCCATCGATCTCTCGCTGTTTCTCCGTCGATTTCTCGCTGCTTCTCCGTCCGTCGAACCCTTCCTCTCTCTGTCGATCTCTTGCTGCTTCTCTGATCTCCATCCGTCGATCTCTCACTGCTTCGCCATCAATCTCGATCTCCATCTGTGTTTGATAAAGGTTAGGCTTTGTAGTTTATTTTTGTTTATTTTCTTCTTCTTCATTTGAATAAACACCTTTTCCTCCATCACGGTAACTGATTTGTTGGATACTACTGATTTGTTATAGATTTTGGATGTATTTGAACTATTTTTTTTTTTTTCAGATTTTGGATGTTGGATGAAATTGTGTGATGTTGTTGTTACAGATTTGGATGTTAGATGAATTGTGTAATGTTGTTGTTTGTAAGAAGGTTAAGGGAAGAATCATTGTCAGAAAAATTTAATTTATCACTTTTCTTGGGTTAAAACTCCATGAGATAATCAAGAAATTGTAAATTAAAATGCATTAGAAAATAAATAAAATTTCATTAAAAACTAATACAATACATTAAAAAAGTAAAAATAAATTAAGAATAGATGGAGTAAAAATGATCTTGAGGATTATTTGAAACTTACTGAAAATTTAATTTAAAATATTTTATTTTATTTTTATTTTCAATGAAATACTAAAAATTTAATTGGTATTGAAATTTTTAAAGGCGATGATAGGTTTATAATTTTTTCTACCATATTAAAATTAATTTCAAAATAAATATAGATGGTGGGGAAAAAATGTTACTGATTTCTACCCCTACTTTGATATAAGTGTTATATTTCTGTATATTGTTGTTTTAAGAGCTATAACATGCGAAACATTGTGTAATTTCCAAATAGACAAATAAATTTTTGGTTTTAAGAGTCCATGCTTGATCATCCTTGGATATTCAAATTTAGTCTTGAGACATAATTTGGGTGCTTGGATGTTCCCTCTGGGAAAATTCACTTTTAATGGTTACTAAATGAATGTTTTTCAATGTTTTGTTTTTTTTTTTTTAATTTATTTGGGTTGTACTCTGAAATTCCTTTCGAAAATTCTTGAAAATGGAGGCATTGCAAATAGAATGAATGCTTTTCAATTGTTTTTTTTAGCTGCGGTACTCTGAAATCCCTTTCAGCAATCCTGAAAATGTAGGCATTGCAAGTAGCACTCTTTTAAAATGCAAGAATATTTTTTATATGGAGAAAACTGAAAACTAATCTATACTGCCTGTAAATGTAATCTCCAAATAGCATGCTCCAAAATAGGAGAATTTTTTTAATTGACCTAGCTCATGAACTCGGTTTATTGATCTGATTTATGAATCCATCACATCTTGTTATGTAGCCAAGAAGTTACTTTTATGTTTCTTAAAAATAAGACATTTTATCTAAATAACATGATGTTATAAGTCGGGTTCATACCATGTCAATGTATTCGATCCATATAAAATTTTTCCAAAATAATATGCTCAAGACATTTACTAGTGAAAAATCAACTAGGGTTAGCTTAATTGGCCACCATGTCTTCTTCCTTAGGAAGAAATCATGTATTTAGGTCTCATTACTTTCAGTAGGGCAGTGAGTATTATTTTTATAAAACCATAGATTGGGTTGGTTTGTTCATTCGATGCCCATATTTGAAAAAATCTTATTATTGTTAAATTGTGTATTCTTCTATTAAGATGTGTTGAATGATTAATTATAATACTCCATTGTTTTCAAAATAAAAAATAAAAAAACACATTTATCAATGGACAAAAAATTACAAATACTGAACACATTTATCAAGAAATAGTGTTGCTCTTTATCAATGTGATTGAATACTGTCAAACCTGCTGATTCAGCAGTGTATGTTATTAGTAATTTTGTTTTGATATTGAAATAGAATTACTCCTTTCTCTAAGAAAGTACAAGCATAAATTAGTGTTGATTCCATGAATTAACCCTTTTTTTTTTTTTATAATTAAACGATTAATAAACCAATTATGTAATTGCATTTATGTAAGTTTAGCCCCTGTTCAGGAGTCATTTTCATCACATGTGAATCTTGTCGCAAAATTTATTCGCGATTGGGCTCGTGTGTATAAAAATCGATTCTTGAATTGTCTAGAGAGGACAGTTCGGGAATGCATAAATCTGCATTGCAATTAATAGCGCATATGCTTGAATATTTCACTATGATAAAATTTTAGCACGATCTCCTATTAGTTCTCTAGGTATTTATTTAGGTGTGCTAACGTCTATCTCGTATACTTGGAAAACCGTAGGGAGATGCTGCCGAAATTTTGTCCGAGTGGAATCAAGCATTTGATTTGCTGCTGATTGCAATATAGATTGTGCATTCACAAATGGGATAGGACCACCTTACTCTTTAGAGAGAAGTTGGAGGTGATAGGATTCATGTTTCATATTTATAATGAGTATCATTTTTGACCTGTATTAGGTAGGCAAAAATGGATAAGAGTTGGATGGAATTGAGGGACAGGCATTTGTCAAGGTATGTGAAGGGGATCAAAGAATTTATTGAGTTTGCTTGTGCATCTGCAGATGGGAGAAATAGGATAAGATGTCTATGTAGGAGGTGCAATAATAGGGATTATATGCACATAAGACAGACCAAAACCCCGAATATTGGCCTACCAACCCCGAAACCCCATCACACAGCTCCCAAATGATAAAATAAACTAGCACGAACTTACGGCACTCAGTTCGGATGCCCGGTTTGAAACTTATGCAAGTTTCAGCTCCAAAAAGGCCCATTTTGGGGTTTTGATAGACCAAAACCCCGGATATCGGCCTACCGACCCCAAAACCCCATCACACAGCTCCCAAATGATAAAATAGACTTGTACGAACTTACGGCACTCAGTTCGGATGCCCGGTTTGAAACTTATGCAATTTTCAGCTCCAAAAAGGCCCATTTTGGAGTTTTGACAGACCAAAATGCCGGATATCTGCAAAACTACATCGAAAATGCATCATACACCTCAAAAATAATAAAATAAACTTGCACAAACTTACGGTACTCGGTTCGGATGCCCGGTTTGAAACTTATGCAAGTTTCAATTCCAAAAAGGCCCATTTTGGCGATTTGACAGACCAAAACCCCTGGATATCAGCCTAACCACCCTAAAACCCCATCACATAGCTCCCAAATGATAAAATTGACTTGCACAAACTTACGGCACTTAGTTCGGATGCCCGGTTTGAAATTTATGCAAGTTTCAACTCCAAAAAGGTCCATTTTGGGGTTTTGACAGACCAAAACGCCGGATATCAGCCTACCAACCCCTGAAACCCCATTACATAGCTCAAAAATAATAAAATAGACTTACATGAACTTACGGTAATTGGTTCGGATGCCCGGTTTGAAACTTATGCAAGTTTTAGCTCCAAAAAGGCCCATTTTGGGGTTTTGACCGACCAAAATACCAGATATCAACCAAACAAGCCCAAAACCCCATCAAACACCCCAAAAATGATAAAATTAACTTGCACGAACTTACGGCACTCGACTAGAATACCCGGTTTGAAACTTTTGCAAGTTTCAGCTCCAAAAAGGCTCATTTTGGGATTTTGATGAACCAAAACACCGGATATCGGCCTACCAACCCCAAAACCCCATCACACACCAAAAAAATGATAAAATTACTTGCACAAACTTACGGTAATCATTTCAGCTGCCCGGTTTGAAACTTTTGCAAGTTTTAGCTCCAAAAAGGACCCATTCTGGGATTTTGACCTACCAAAACACTGGATATTGGCCTACTGACCCCGAAACCCATCACACAGCTCAAAAATGATAAAATATACTTGAAAAAACTTATGGTAATCGGTTCGGATGCTCCGTTTGAAACTTTTGCAAGTTTCAGCTCCAAAAAGGCCCATTTTGGGGTTTTGACCTACCAAAACACTGGATATCGGCCTACCGACCCCGAAACCTCATCACACAGCTCAAAAATGATAAAATAGACTTGCAAAAACTTACGGTAATCGGTTCAGATGCCCGGTTTGAAACTTATGCAAGTTTTAGCTCCTAAAAAGGCCCATTTTTAGATTTTGACCGACCAAAATACCAGATATCAACCAAAAGAGTCCAAAACCCCATCAAACACCTCAAAAATGATAAAATTGACTTGCACGAACTTACGAAACTTGGATAGAATGCCCGATTTGAAACTTTTGCAAGTTTCAACTCCAAAAAGGCCCATTTTGGGGTTTTGACGGACCAAAACACCGGATATCGGCCTACCAACCCCAAAACCCCATCACACACCAAAAAAAATGATAAAATATACTTGCACAAACTTACGGTAATTGGTTCGGATGCCCGGTTTGAAACTTTTGCGAGTTTCAGCTCCAAAAATGCCCATTTAGGGTTTTGAAGGATCAAAACACCGGATATTGGCCTACCAACCCCAAAACCCTATCACACACCTCATAAATGATAAAATAGACTTGTACAAACTTATGGAAATCAGTTCGGATCAGTGGTTTGTAACTTATACTACTTTATGTCGTTCTTACTATTTATGCATGCAAAAAAAAATTATTCACATTCTATATTTCATATATATTTAATAATTGTTCTAATATATACCATTTGATCTTTATTTCAGATTGATCGGGATTATTGCGACGTTGTCTTTATGTTTTGCATCGAAATTTATTATTTTTATTTGTTTTTTTTTTCTTTTCATGGACATCTGTAGTTATATGTTTTGAGACAATTTTTTATTTTTCTATTTATTGTTAAATTGTACTTTTCCAAATATACGTAATTAGTATAATATATATATATATATGAATGTATTTTTCTTTTTTAATATATTTATTTCAGAATGTTTGGATTTTATTGTATATCAGGATGATTGATAAAGGTTTAAACAGGAATAAAACAACAAATAAAACAAAGCAAATATGGTTGAAAAAAAAAAAAAAAAAACTTTTAGCAACGCACAGAAAGGTGTCGCTAAAAGTCAAGAAATAACAATATTAATTCACTATTAGCGACGCACACTGAGCGTCACTAATATCAACCTTTAGCGACGCACACTTTGTGTGTAGCTAAAAGCTACTATTAGCGACGCCCCTGTATGCGTCGCTAAAGGTTACTATTAGCGACGCTCAGTGTGCATCGCTAATAGTAGCTTTTAGCGACGCCCTTTGTGTCAATTTATAATATTTGCTACGCCCATGCCCAATTATTAGCGACACCATTTGTGCGTCGCTAACAGTTACTTTTAGCGACGCCCAAAAGTGTGTGCGTCGCTAATACTATTAGCGACGCGTCTATTTGCGGCGGCGTTAGCGATACCCATTTGTGCATCGCAAACGAGCTTTAGCGACGCATTTGGCCACTATTAGCGACGCACGCGCTAATAATGCCTTTTCTTGTAGTGCGCCCAGTAGTTGTTTTCCTTGGCATGAAGTTTTATTTCATGAACTGCCAAAAAAAAAAAACACGTACAAAGTCGCAGCTGTTTGATTGGTGAAGCTTAAATTTTCTTTTCTTAGAGATGGTCTCTCTTGGGTTTTAATTCGTCTGTGGTGGTCTTACCTTTATGGTCATTGTCCTAGTTTTTAGGGTACTTTTAATGTGGGATTCCTTATTTACTTGAGAGACTACCTACTTACTGAGATGTTTCATACTGTAGAGTTTTATTCGTTCAAAGGACTTTTATTGTGTTACAGGTGTGTTGAGTCAGGTTAATGAATGCTCAATCAAGCTTCTATGTTTTATTGCTGCTTTATGGGTATTGGAATGTTGGACTTTTCGATATTGCTGAAATAAATTATAGCTTATATGATATGATTCTACCTTAACTACTAGATTTTAGAGCTTTCTTAAGCACTGTCTGTTTGATCAACGTTGCCAACCAAACAGTGGTGATAGCTGTTAGGTCATCTATTTTGTGTTATGGGCTGAACTGTTATGGGCCTAGTAAATTAGTAATGGTGGCTATGTTATGGGCTCACTAGTATTGGGTTAATAATTGTATTTATGCATGCATGGGCTGAATTGTTATGAACTGGACTTTACATGTAATTAAAGAAAATTAAAAGATTATTTTATTATTTATTTATTTTGCTTGGTTATTTATCAATCAAAATTTATATTATGGTTAGCATGTTGTCACCAAAGTGATCTTGCTGGAAAAAGTTATAAATATTGAATTGAATTATGACTTTGCAAAATTATTATGGAATGATTATTTTATTATTATGGTTTGACCCAAAGGTACACCAACTTTCAAGTAATCATTAAATTAATTAGAATAATTGAAAGAATGATAGTGAGATTGGAATTGATGCCCAAAAGTGACAAACTAGTCAAACTTGAAGTGTTATCAATTATGCCTAAGTGAGTGAAAATCACTATTAAATTTGAATATTAGTATATTGCATTAGTTAATATAAAGATTGAACGCAATATTCCTAATGGAACTAATTTTTTCAAAGCATTAATGTTGTGATGTTTTTATTGCAGTGTTAGTTTCTATGTCACTTCATTCACTAGCTTCTTCTGTTCCAATCTTTAATGGAGCTAATTTTTCTGACTGGAAGGAACAGATCTAGTTTCACCTTGGTGTTTTGGATCTTGACTTAGCATTGCGAATTGACAAATCGACTGCTATTACTGAAACAAGCAGTTCGGAGTGGCAAGCTTTGTCTAAGTCATGGGAAAGATCGAACAGATTAAGCATCATGTTTATAGCAAATGTATATTGCAAACATTATCAAGTCAAGTACGCTTCCTCAAATTGAAAATGCAAAGGAATATTTCAAGGCTGTGGAAGATCAATTTCGTTCAGCGGACTAAATCCCTTAGAGGGAGATTAATGGCTGAACTTACCACCATAAAATTTAATGGTAGCCGTGGAATGAATGAGCATGTCCTTGAAATGACTAATCTATAGCTGCCAAACTTAAATCTCTAGGTATGAATGTTGATGAAAGTTTCCTTGTTCAGTTTATTCTAAATTCCTTGCCTGCTCAGTATGGGCCATTTCAGATTCACTATAACACTATTAAGGAAAAGTGGAATATGAATGAATTGGCGAGTATATATGCTAATTCAAGAAGAGGCAAGACTTAAGCAACAAGAACAACATTCAGTTAATGTTATGAGTCATGGAGTTAGAAGCAAAGGCAAGACACACAAGAAGAGTTTCAAGAAAGATCCATTGAAGGTTGCGGGACCTTCTCATGTCAATGGAGCTTGCAAGAAGGAACATAATGGACCGAAATGCTATTTTTGTAATGGTTATGGGAATTTAAAGAAAAATTTCCCGAAATGTAGAGCCTGGTTCGAAGAAGAAAGGTAAGCTATTAGCTTATGTATGTTTCAAATCAAATATGACTCAAGTTCCTTCTAATACATGGTGGATTTACTCTGGTTCTACTATTCATGTTTCAAATTCGATACAGGGATACCTTTCGATCCAGAGCATAAAGGAAAATGAGCATTTTATAGTCTTGGGAAATGGAACTCAAGTACCAGTTGTTGGTGTTGGGACTTTATGTTTGTTTTTAGAGTCATGCCACTGTTTGGACCTATTTGATACTTTTTATGTTCCTACTATTTCTAGAAATTTAATTTCCATGTCAAGACTTGATTATGATGGTTATGTTTTACATTTTGAACATAAGGGTTTTCGTTTTTATTGAGAAATGACTCATTTGTTGGTTCTGGTGTTTTATCTGAGGGGTTATATAGATTTAATCTTAACAAAAAATTTTGCTAAAACACTCCTCACCCTGCATCATGATGTTAGAACTAAACGTAGTAGAATTAATGAGAATTCTTCTTTCTTATGGTATAAAAGACTAGGTCATATATCTAGAGAAAGAATGGAGAGATTGGTAAAAGATGGGATTCTTTCAAATTTTGATTTTACTGATTTTGATGTGTGTGTGGACTACATTAAAGGAAAGCAAACCAAACATACAAAGAAAGGCGCCACAAGAAGTGGAAAACTTTTGGAGATTGTCCATACTGATATTTGTAGACCTTTCGACTCACCGTCTTTTGGTGGAGAAAAGTATTTTATCACTTTCATCGATGATTTTTCACGTTACGGTTATGTCTATTTGTTGCATGAAAAGTCTCAAGCAATAAATGCTTTAAAGGCATATATTGCTGAAGTTGAGCGACAATTAGATAGAAAGGTGAAAATCATTCGATCAGATAGAGGTGGTGAGTATTACAGAAGATATGATGAAATAAGACAATGTCCAGGATCATTTGCTAAATTCCTAGAAGAGCATGATATTTGTGCACAATACAAAATGCTTGGTACGCCTCAACAGATCGAATGGTGTGGCTGAAAGGCATAATCGTACTCTTATGGAAATGGTTAGAAGTATGTTAGGAATTGTCATCTCTCTACCCACATAATTTTAACTAGATTTTTCCATAAGATTCTGGTGCAGAAAAGGAAAGGGGTTAAGTGAGAGAAATAATTTCTACAGGCTTTCTTCAAGAAGGTGATTTCATTATGACTGATTTCAGTATGTATTATGAAATACTTTTATTTTCGCATAAAAGATGATTATGTGATTTTCATGATAATTGAAGATTCTTATTTTAGTAAATTAAATTTTTTACAGTATCAACTACAACAAAAATGTTTTTTACCAATAAAATTTTTCATCGTTAAAAATTATGATTTTATTGCAGAAAAAAAAATAGCTGCAAAAATCATTTCATTGGTATGTCATTATTGAAGTGTTTACCCAACAAAAAGTAATTTTGTTGATAAAGATGTACTATTTGCAACAAAATTGATTTTCATTGCTAAAACTTATATATTTAGCAACAAAAAAATTTGTCACTAAAAGTTTAAAATTTTCATTATAATATAATGATTTCATTGGTAAAAAGCATCATTTAGTAACTAATCTAATTTCATGGCTAAAATTGATACATTACGCAATCGTTGCTAAAAGGCAATTTTTAGTAACAAATTAGGTTTGTTGCTAAAACTAACGCATTTGCCAACAAAATATTTTGTCACTAGAAGTTTAAAAAAAAATGTATGTAATATATTGCTTTTGTTGACAAAAGGTAGCTTTCAACAGCAAATTTTTTTTGTCACGAATAAATATTTTTTAGTAACAAATTTTGTTTCGTCTACAACAATATTTCTTCACTCTAGGGACGACATTATTTCATCGGCATTTATAAATTTTGGCAACGAATTTTATTTTGTCGCTTAATGTTATGAAGAAATGAGCCTTTAGTAACAAAAATTTTCTGTTAGGCTTGCATGCTTTAAGTTGATGAAATTCATTTCATTGCTAAATATATTTTAAATCAAAATCAAAATTTCCTACATCAATATTGGTGTTGCATTATTAACCTGTAAGCACAATAAAAACAATGACTTATATATCTATCTATATATATTGATATACCATAAAAGAACAGGCCAATCAACACTTGACACGTGTAACCACAGTCCGACCTATGCTCAGCCAACATGATTCTCAGTCAGCCAATGATGAAAAACTCAAGCATCCAGATCATCATACAAGGTCAGAAGTGGCCGAACATATATATATCCAGAACAGATCACAGGGTCCAGACCAACACTCCAGAACTCGTCACCGCCTTAGCGGATGCCGAGCAGGGAATAAGGAAGCGGTCTTCAATAAGGAAGCAGTCTTTAACAAGGAAACTACCATCTATGGTTATCTCTATACAAGGTAGCTGCAATCTCCGGTAATCAAATCCCTATATTCAGGGCATCTATGGTTATCTCTATGCAAGGTAACTGCAATCTCCGGTGATCAAATCCTTATATTCATGGCTTCGAATCCTAATCAACTTAGGAAAGCCACAGCTTATAAATTAAACCCTAAAGGTACGCCTTATTTTTTATGCTCATTCTTTGGCTTTCAATACAGTCTTTTCAATTCTTTTACTTACTTAAGCATCAGGAGCGGCTACCGCCGGAGCCAACCCGGTGGTCCTCTGATCATCTTTCTGAGTGTTCTACAGGTCACGGAGTCCATACTTATTGCGAGCCGAAAAGTGCAGCATCATATATATATTCTCATCCATCCATACAAATATTACAATAACAAATTCTACAAAAAAATTAAAGTATTTAAATATCAAGCAAATGCATAACGTATTAAACTTCATTTACTACCAGTCAAAAATCATATAGCATTAAAGAAATTGAAAAGTTCAACATTCGAAATCCAAATCGATTCAATTTTTCAAATTCAATATTCAAAAATGCTTTATCTCAAATTTGGGGTGTCAATCATGTCATATCGTGTCGTGTCAAGGTATGGGTATTCGATTATATGGGTTAACCCGAATACGATACGATTAACTAATCGTATCAAAACTCTCGACCCTAACATGACACGTATAATAAATGGGTTGACACGACACGACCCATATAATCCATTTTATAAATGAGTTGTATTAACATGTGTTACACGACACGATCCGTTTAACCAATTTAATAAATAACCGGGCTAAAATTAACACGATTAACACGTATAACGGGTTTTGACACGTTCAACTCATATAACCTGTTTAATAAATGTACTTGTTAAGATGTTCTCTTTCTTTTATTGTACTTTTTCTTGTACATTTTTATTAAATTAAAATATAATACCTTTAAATTTTTATATTAATAGTTATAATATAAAATAATTACTCTTTTTTCTTATACTTATAAAAACTATTAATAATTACATATAAATATATAACATATTCCTAATTATTCGTGTTTATTTGTATTAATCGTGTCAACCCTAATCTAACTTGTTTAATAATCGTGTCAATCGTGTCAACCCGTTTATGACCCAAACTCATTTAACCTTGACCCAAACCCACTAACTCCGTATCATGTTATCGTGTCGTGTCATAAATTGACACCCTTATCCAAAATATATATTATTAATAGGAAACTGAAAGCGTCTAAATCCAAAATGATTGTTCGGCATGCTGTTTTGAAACATAGTAATCTGTCAAAAAATATATAATATTAGCAAATATTTTTCTATAAATTAAATACACACACACACATATACATATATATAGCCTTACAATATATGCATCCTGAACAATACAGATCCAAACAATAGAGGATCCATTCCTAACAATATTAGAAGTCGCCTCAGTTCTGAAACATGTTTCAGTCCATAATGTTTGATCACTAAAGATCAACATAACATGCAAGCTATAATTTTAATAGCATATGATTGATTGCACATTTAACTATCCCTATTCTAGTCAATCTGTAAAATAGGCCAGAACAATCATATTGACCTCAGTAGAAAATTATGTTATAGGATGGTAGAATCAAAACTCTATTATGTGGTTGAGGCTTATGGGATCCAATAGCTTACCAATGATGGCGGAGTAATTTTGCTTCAACAAGTACGAGCAAGCTACACGAAGGAAAAGAGTGATATCATCTAACCTAGGGGAAGAAATCTCTAAAGAGACGCCCGAACAGTTTAGAAACTTAGGGAAATAAATCTCTAAAAGGAGCAAGAACTCTTATTGAGGGAATGATTCCGAAATTTTAATAAATATTACAACAAAATACAAATTACGTTGCTATTGGGAAATAATATTTTTCCAAACAAAATAAATTTTGTCCCCTAATGTCTCATAATTCAATAATTTCTGCTAAAATACCAATATTTATAGAAAAATATTATTTTAAAGTCAAAAAAATTATTTATAAAGAAATTCATTTTTTCATTACAAAATCATTTAAATTATAGTGGATATTTTTTTCTTAAACGCACAAAACTTCTATGTCTTGAAACCTAATAAAATTATAAATTAATCAAATTTAAAGTGAAATTTATGAAATTAAAAAATACCTACCTAGTCCATCACTCCTTTCTATTAAAAACCTAGATAAAAAAATTTAATTTGTATAATTTATATAAAATATAAGAAGAGTTGCCAAGCATCTTATTCAGACAAAATTCGAAATGGAAATGACACCTCTATGGCATGACCCATGGCATCCATTGGGCATACTATTCTCGATTAGTGAAGGCAATATATCTAGGGAAATCTTTAGGCTCTTCAATAGTCAACTACTTTCTTCCATGATCTAACTACTCTGGATAGAGTTGTTTGGAAAGCTAGTTCTAATGAGTAATACTCTGACCTCTGTCTAGCAAGCAGTGAGGAAAAGACTTCCAAAACTACAATTGAATAATATAATTTGGTTCAAACAACATTTTCTTGGACGTAGTTTTATTCTATATATAGTTAAATTGGTTAGGTAGACTCCCTACTATGGACAAACTGCACAAATGGCATATTACAGAACATACCTTTTGCTCCCTCTACACCATTGGTCGTGAAGATGAAGACCACTTGTTCTTCTTGTGCTCTTATTCCTCTCACATGTGAACACAATTATGGAATGCTGTAATATTAGTAATTCCCTAATAAATGTTATAATATTAAGGATTGCTCCGTTGTGCACCAAAGTGGCAATTCCTTCACCAATAATTATCTTTTTCTGCAACAAAAGTAGAAAATTTGTTGAAAAAAGATACCTATTAACAACGACAGCCAAATTTCATTGCTAAAACTTGTAGTTTTTGCAAAAAAAATAAAACATTGTTGGCAAAAAATACCTATTAACAACGAAATCCAAATTCCGTTACTACAACTTATAATTCCTGCAAGAAAAGAAGAAAATTTGTTAGAAAAAGTTACCTATTAAAAATGAATTCCAAATTTTGTTGCAAAAAGTTATATTTTTTGGCAACAAAAGTAGAAAATTTGTTCAAAAAAGATACCTATTAAAAATGAAATCCAAATTTTGTTGCAGAAAAATTATTACCAACGATACCCAAATTTCGTCGCCATAAATTATATTTTTTAAAAAGGAAAGTCAAAAGTTTGTCGCAAAAATATCTATTACCAACAACATACAAATCTTGTTGCTATCAAATATATTGGTTCGGCAACAAATTGTATTTTTGTTGGTAAAAAGTTAAAATTCCTTTCGTAACGAACGTATTTTCATTATAAAATAAATAATATTATCAACCATTTTCATTGACAAAGATATGTAAGGTCTTTATGAACCAACAAAAAATGTTCATCACTTAAAGTTTTTTTTTTTTTTTTTTGCAACGCAAAGTAATTCATTTCCAAATTTAAAAAATTTTTGAAACATTATTTCTTTCCTTAAGGCAGGAAACCATAAAACTTGGTGAGTAGGATTTGTGACGAAACTCATTTCGTTGGTAAAAGTATGTCATTAGCGAATGAAATTTTTATTTTGTTGGTAAATATTATATTTTAGCAACAAATTTTTGCTTCTGTTAGTAAAGATTGATTACTTACAACAAAATTTGTTTCATTGCCAAAACGTTCATCCCTAAAACCACAATTTGTTGTAGTGAATCATATTCCATGTTGATGTCCCTTGAAATAGCCATGGTTTTATTTAGTTTCATAAAAAGAATTTAAGCGGTAATTTTTTTTTTTTCATCATCATAATATGCAACTTTACATTCGGTCAAAACATATTTTAGGGTATTCTCTATCTTGTTATCTAGTCACTTCATGACTTTGAGTTCATTACCAGAGAAAAAAGGCAACAAATTCATCCAATTGTATATTTGCAAATATTGTTTCTTACATAATTTTAGTTTGATTGAAAATACATACTTTTCGATGATCATTCTCATAAATATCCTAGTAAGTAGAGATTTTAGGGTTTAATTTGTGTGTTTGAGTGTTTCTAAGAGAGAAGTTAAGAACTTAGTAGTTAGCACAAATTATTAGTGAATTTAAGGTTGAACAAGTTACCAAGCACAAATTATAAGCGCTACACTATTTCCAAAGTTTACTTCTCCATTTTTTTTTGGCAGAACTGGTGAAATATTATAGACAAAATAAACGAAAACCCTAAAAAACCACAAGGAAGCAGGGCAAGCAACCAAGGGGGTAGCACGGCTACAAAGTTGTGACATTATTGGGCACTAAAAATCTCCTCTAGTAATTCACATTATCATAAATGGTTTGCAGGATGTAGATCATCTTTGTTTCATTTCTCTTAAGTTCATTTCCTTCTAAAGGAAATAAAGAGAAGCTGAAAGGGCGACATTGGTAATTGAGGAGTGGAAAAAGTTGAACTTAAAGGTGTTGATGGCCCAATCAAGTTTGAAACTCCACTCCCTAATCTGTTTATTAAAGCTACGCATAGCAAGAATTTCCTTCCAATTGCCTTGGGACATGTCACATTTGAAGAATAAGTGTTGAATAGTTTCTAGATGGGAGTTGCAAAGGGGGCATGAATCATAGTTGTCAAATTGTCCAAGCGACTCTAGGTGATGGACCTATGTCACTGCCCAAGCGACCGCCCAGCCCAAACATACTCTACAACAGTGACCTAATCATTTATTTATTCATTATTTCAAACAATAAATTATATTTATAAGAAACTAATTCTATAAAGAAAAGATATAATTAAAAACTAATCAACCAAAAGTTCCATAACAAAATTTGAAGTGCATACAACCTTAATAGAGAAGTTTCAATTTAAAACTAATCAACCAAAGAGTTCCATCACAATCTAAAGTGAACACAACCATTCAATAAAAGTTCCAACCAACTACCAAAAGACATAAAATATGCAAAATCAACTAGCATAAAGATCATCAAGAGGAACAAACTCCAAATCCACATCTAATAAGGAAGCACCCTCTAGCCCAACAACATGTGCTTTGCCACTTCCATATTTTTCATCTTCCTTAACATACACATCCTCCTCATTCATCTTATCAAAATCTATCCATTCAGGTTCTTCCGATTCAGGAGGTAGGGTTGCATCTATGTCTTCCTCAACAGAAATGCATTAACCTTTGTCACGTGTGGCATTTTTGTTAACCTTGCAAGAAGTGCCTAGGGCTCTTCCCCTGTAGATGTATTCATTCCTGTCTATGTGAGGTCTCCATCATAACCAAATTGCTCATCAGGATCTAAGCATGTTAACCATTCACTATACTCATCAACTTCATCAAATGATATGGGATCATATGCATGTGGGTTTGCTTACCTTGCTAGAAACCTTTCTCGAAGACGTTGATTGTATTGAACAAATACAAGATCATTCAATCTGTTTTGCTCAAGTCTATTCCTTTTCTTTGAATGAACCTTAATATAACTGTTGGACTTTGAAAAAAAAAACCAAAATTTTTAATAAAGGCCCAAATTTTTCCAAATTAATAAAGTTATTGCCCAGACGAATTGGGCGCTCGGGTAACCGCTCGACACAATAAGGCAATCGCCTAAAAATATGTGTCTAGGCGATCATCGCCTAGGCGATTTTGTTGACATGGGGTGCCTAGACAGCCGCCCATAACAACTATGACATGAATTATCTTGGGTGACTCTTCATTAAAATAGTTTATCTTTTGTGTTTAAAGAGTCCTTACAAATGAGCCATTGGATGACGGCCATCTTGGAGATGTGGCCTTTGAACTAGATAATACTCACATAATGAGGTTTTAGGGTTGGGGAATGTGGTTCTAAGTAGAAAGAAAATAGAAAAGACCATGCATAGAGTTTTCAAAACTAGTGTTAGGTTGGAATTCATTAGGAATGGAATCTCTAATAATCTAAATGTTATTAGAATGGTATGTAGGCCATCTGCACCCTCCCCCTCTGAAACTCAGGTAAGTCTTTCAAAAGTGCATAAGTGTTTTAGATAGAAGCCATGACACCATTTCACCCATAAAGAATCCTTTTTAGCGCACAGATTCCATAAATGTTTAGCCATCAAACCTTGGCACCTCTAAGGCTAAGACTAAGACTAGTCTAAAGGAACCTCCTCAAAACTTGTTTAATTTTTTTGGTAACTTCTTTAGGCAGAATCAAACCACTACTTTAGTAAGAATGGATACTTGACAGCACTGAGGAGACCAGTTACAATCTACATACAAAAAAGAGAAACCTGGTAGTCTAACTCCTAGCTTTGGCAGTAACTTTTTCCATAAGCTCTTTGCAATCTTTTTCGTTTAGGCTTGAAACAGTTAGGGGCACACCTAGGTATTTGATTGGGAAGGCACTAATCTAAATGCCTATAATGTTTCTTAGGTGGATGCTGGCTTGCTGAGAAATACCTATAGAGAATAAAACTTTTTTTTGACATGTTGGGTTGCAAACCTGAAGAGTCTTGAAACTCCAACAACACCTTCTTAAAAACATGAATGTTTCTTTCTTCAGCTTTTACAAGGAGGAACAAATCATCAACAAAGATTAAGTGGGAGATCCTAGGATTAAGGAGTTTTTGATGGTAGGAAAAATTGGTTAAATAAATCTTCTAGTTGACAAAGATAGTAAAATCTTTATTACTAGAAGAAAGAGATAAGGGCATCAATGATCCCCTTGCCTAAGACCTCTCTCTTTTTCAAAGTAGCCTTCCAAGCAGCCATTAATGACAGTTAAAAATTTGGGAGAGGTTATGTAACATCTTATCTAGTTTTATCATATGAAGAAGGAACTAATAGGCCACTATCATATCCAAAATAAAGTCCTATGCAACTATGTCATAGGCCTTCACAAGGTCTATCTTTGTGGAACATTTAGGGTGGCCATTGTTATGGGAGTAACCTTGGACAATTTTCAGGCATCAGAAACACATTATCAAGGATAAACCCTCAATGAAGTTGTTTGGTTTTGACTGATAAGGATAGGGAGAAAGGGTTTAATTCAATTGACAATAATGTTAGCTATACACTTGTAGAAGGTGGCGCAACAAGATATAGGTATAAAATTCTTCATAGTGGTGGGATTTTTGGTCTTGGGGATCAAAGTTAAAGTTGTTTCATTCCATTGGGGGAGAAAATAGTTGGTTTCAAAGAAGGTCTTAATTCATGTGATGATATCCTTCCCCATCAAACTCTAGGTTTTATGAAAAAATTTGCATTATAACCATATGGCCTTGGAGCTTTATCACCATTGATCTTAAATAAAGCTTTTTAGTTTCTCAGAACTTGAGATGGGTTGAGATAATTTAGCTTTGTGATCATTACCAAATTTAGCATTCACACATTGTCTAAGCTTGCTCAAGATACTAATGGTGTTTCCTATCCTCCCTAGTATGTCCTTGAAGTAGTTAACAACCTCTTCCTTCATTAGTTTAGGGTCTTCCAACACATTACTATGCTTATCAGTGATATTGAGGATCTAATTACATGTTTTGTGGCCATTAGCTTTTTAATGGAAGTATATAACGGTTTTTTTTTTCACCTAGTTTGAGCCATGAGATCTTACATTTTTTCTTAAAATCAGAATATTCTCTTTGGCTAAGGTCAACATAACAGATCCTTACATTTTTCTCTTTTTCCTATAAACCTGGAATAGAGGGGTTAGTAAAAAGAATACCTTGAAGTTCGGTAAGATTCTTATTTGCCTTTGTTGTTTGTCTAGAAATGTTGTTATAGAACTTGCTACTGAACTTTTTCAAGGCTAATTTGGTTTGAGACATTTTGGTGGTGAGGTTGTCCATGGGGTTTGTATTAGAGCGGGAATGGCCAAGTTGTTTCAAGAGTGGATTGAAAGTCATAGTGGGTGATCCAATGGTTGTAGAATCTAAATTTTGGTTTCATTTTAACAATTTTTATCTTCATTTTGCATATTATGGGGCAGTGATATGATGGACCAGGGTCATCAAAGTATCTTTCAGACCTGGGAAAAACCTAAATGTATTTGGCATTAGTCATGATTTTATCCAACTTATAGAGGATATTATTAGGATGCAACATTCAAGTTTTGTCATATACATTCAAATAAGTTTACAAAAGAGTTCATGATGTTCAAGTAAACAAAAAATAGAGGTCTTCCCAAAAGTGTCTTAACAATGAGTCTTCAATTTGTTCGCCTGACTCATTGCCCACTCCTACATCTAGTAGGTGTTAGTACAACAACCCTAGTAGGAGAAATCTAAATAGAGGTAAGAAAATGTGGCGTCACGTGTATGTTTATGCATATGTAATGACACACAAGTGATCATAAGACATGCATTTCATCGCAAGCACAATAAGTGAATAGAAAGGATCTTATCACAATATCACATTCATAATTATCAAAAGAGAGCACTGTGTAATTGATCAAAGATAAGTCAATTAGAGGAGTTCATAATTGTTCAAGTTTTTTAATTTTTAAGCCATCCTTTCAGCAATTTTTAAGTCTTAATCCCAAGATTAATTTCTTAGTCAGCCTTCAGTAAGCCTTATGTGCTTTATGGGCTCCTAACCCAATGGAGACATACGGAATCACGCCCCGAACCCGCAGGATCAGACTAAGGGGTCATTGGAACCCCGAAAGGAAGGTAACATGACTAACCATCCTAGTCAAGTACATAAAGTACATGCCTTTTTTTTTTTGAATTAATTTAGATCCTTTAACTAGTGTCGGTTCAGTTCCCTGATTAGACTTGTTCAAGTCCCGTAACGGGACTAAATGAAATTTATTACATTCAAAAGCACTATACTAATCATCCAATCACATGATACAATGTGGTAACATCTAGAGCTAACTCTACAGTCCAACATACATATATCTCATATACATGAATATTTGAGAAGGGTACATGTACCCTTAATAAATATAAATAAATAAGCACATGAACATAACTAAGTACTATACTGTGACTTCAGTCCATCTGTCACTACTTCCCATCAGTCGTCAATCAAGTCAATACCTACCATTCCCATGAATAACAAGGGTGAGCCATAATGCTCAGTAGAGTTTTTCAAAACACACAAGCAAGCAGAGTGCAAAAAATAATGTAAATCTGAAGAGGGCACACCCTACCATTCCCATGAACAACAAGGGTGAGCCATAACACTCAGTAGAGTTTTTCAAAACACTACAAGCAAGTAGAGTGCAAAAACTAATGTAAATTCGAAAAGGGCACACCCTAAAATCCTATATAAATCACAAGCACATGCTATCAACAAATATCAAGTACAAGCATAAGTATAAGCATCAAATGGCATAGCACCACTACATGTGGTTTCACAATAATGGTCAAGTACTTGATATATGGAGGTCGGACACATAACATAAGTAAAAACATATAATTTCACGAAGCACCTCAATTTTCTATTTTAATGCCACAAGAACAATGTATATAAACATATAACCAATCACAAGATGTAAGTACCAGCTTACCAACCCCACGAAACACCTCAATTTCCTATTCAAAGCCATAATAAGAATGTATACATTCAGAGCTAAGCAACCATTCACAAGTGCCACAATATCATAAACTGATAATAATACATCAATAATCATAAGAAAATATCATATGAGTGCCAAGGGAAATAATCTCAAATAACTCAATCCATAGCAAAAATAAGTAAGGCCTTATTCAGCTCATTCATATCTCTTAATAATCTCAATCCTATGAATATTCATTGAATTTGGCTCTCGGTAAGCCTAAGTGTTTTACAGGCTACTAACCCAATAGAGACGAGCGACCAGCCACTCGGGTTTATAACTCGCAAGCTGAGGGGAGACACCATCCCTATCATAAATGGAACCTCGAGCAAAGCAAAATCTCACCAAACTCAATAGCACACAAAAGACATGACTTATTCCCATCCCAAGTCTCTTTCTCATAAGTTTTATTTTCCATCATCCCAAATCTTAATCCATACTACAAACAATGCTCAACAATATCAACATCCTCTCAAATCTCACACCACTCAGGTATGGTTAACAGTGCAATTAATAACATCATCAAGTCCACAATAATAACTTTGAGAGAGGGTATTAGATAAACAATTAGATACAGAAGCAACAGTGGTCTTATACATCCATGACAGAATATTGAATCATGATAAGCATCAACATGGCAATCACATATACCCAATACCATCATGCAAATGTCCAATATCATAGCATTCAATGTCATAATCACACCAGATTGATAATGTAATGGTAAAATATCGAATGGTACATGTAAACATATCATGTGAATCACATAACAAATATGCATATCAATAACTTAGAACATTCCCTAGCCCCAATCATCAACCCAATACCAGGAGACACTATATGTGTCTTTCATAATGTTGTTAAATTCTCTACACACTCATTGTTTAATTCCCGGGACCACCCGACTCATAACATTAGGGTATATTATTAAGTCTTAAGGTCCTCTATGGCCAATGACACCTTAAACTACACATCAGGTACCCGTTTGCCCAAATAGATATTAAAAACGTGATTCCAAGCTTTAAAAACCCTAAAGAAGCCTTATCGTATTGCCTTTAAGTCATTTGACTGTCTTTTAAACCCATAAGGACATTTTCATAATTTATCGGACAAGTTACGCATCTATTGAGATGCTGTCTCTCAAAACCAACATTGGAATCAGATCCAGAAGGTCTAACAATCATAAAAATGTCCTTTTTATATTTTATCAATGCTTCTAGGTATTTGTTCCATGTCTAGGGGCATTTTAGTAATTTTATATTTTCATATAGGACTGCCCCGAGTCCTCATTTCATTAATCTGATGTCATATTTGAATTCCTAGCATCCAAAAATATTAGAAACGCCTCTCTAGGATCTTAATTCAATTTTTAATTGCTTAATATAGGTCTAAGGGGTATAATTTTCACTTTCTCACTTTATGTGGCACCATCATTGGGTCTCAATTTATTCAATCTAATCATATATTTAAATCCCGGGCATCCAATAACTTTAGAATAGCCCCTTCTGAATTTTAATTAGCCTTTAAGTTTCTTAAACTATTATTAGGTACATTTTCGTAATTTTTCATACTCATATGGGACCACCTTGGGTCCCAAAATGTCCAAACTGACTCTGTCATTGAGCCCAGGAATGCCCAAAGACCTTGAGAATGCCCATTCTCACATTTAATTGGCTTTATTTTTAATTTTATGAACAAGTGGGCTTTTTCATAATTTTCTTAAAATTTGTCCACTATTCTGTAATTATTAAATTCAAGTCAACCCATTTACAATTTTCTTTAATTTAATTTCTTATCTATGTAGATAAACAGTCCCAATTCAATTGAGTTTCCAATTTTAGGAATGGGGATAACCCCAAACTGAATTAAATTAATTTCAAGGTCTTCATTTTTCTTGCAACCAAACAGCCCCATAAGCCCAACCAACCATGGGTCAAACTCGAACCCGAGACCCTGACCCGGTTTGACCATTTACTGGACAGCGGTCAACCGTTAACTCATTGTACGGTCAACGCAGGAGTTGGCCACCGCTTGCAAAGCTCCGATCACCTTCTCCTGCGAGGTCACCAGAATCTTCGTTGGAAACTAGGAAGTTTTTAATTTTTCCCTACTATTTTTTTTTCATATTTTTCACCCTAATTCATCCTGAACTTCAAATTCTATCATACATGACCATTTTCATTAATCAAAATGATCAAATCGAACCCAACTTGTGCAATCCCGATTTCTCTATGAGAGGTCTGCAACTCGCAACACCTCGACGTCCGGCCACTCTTGTTCCTTTCTCTTCTTTTCTAAACCTTGTTTAAACTCCCCTCTACTGATTTTATGGTGTTTGGAGCACTCAAACTTAACCAAGTTCGAACCCATACCCGCTCATCCATACAATCATCACGCATAACACGCACATCTATAATCACACTCATATTCATGCATTCATCATAGGTGAAATCCAAAGAAAAACTAAGAAATACCCCTACCTCTATCCGTAGTCTAGAGAGAGAAATTATGAGGAGAAAGAAAGCTTCTCTAGAGCTCCTATAGCTACCGCACCATTGTTCTAGCCTTGACCAACCCTTTTATTCCTCTTTCCCTTCTTCTTTTTTCTTTTCTTCCTTATTCTTTCCTTCTTTCTAGTTCGGTTTCCATGTGTGTCAAACACACACACAAACACACACTGATTCACATACACTGTGTGTCACACACACTCCCTTTTCATCTCTCTCCCTCTCTGATTTTTCTCTTGGGTCTTCACGTCACACACAACATACTCACATTCTCTCTCTCAACTACACACACAACACACACACACATACTCAACTATAGAGGGAAAGTGAAAGGGAGAGAGAGATTTCATAGATGAGAAATAAGGGACTGGTCTGCCATTTAAAGGGGGAAAATGGTGGAAAAAAAGGGAAAAGAAAGAGAAAAAGTGAAGATCTCCCTCATGTCCCATTAAAGCACATCAATTGTCAAACTTGTTCCCTTTTGGTGCACCCTCACACACACAAGCACTTTTCCTTCCACCACCTTCATATTGACACATGTCTCTCTCTAAAATACCTTGTTAACTTATCATGGAAGCCTTTTTATAATTTCCAAGGCACTACGTGGCCAATTGGCTAACTGTGTATGCACACGCGCCCGAATTAAAATTGTCTCAGAATTTTACCAATATTGGCACCCTAGCTAATTTTTGTGCTCTGATTCCAAATATGCAATCGATTTTCCACAATTCCATCGTTTGAATTTTTATATTTATTTGCGTCCTATAAATGACTGTATAACCTTGTGACTCACACCACTCCCGAATAAACTACCAGAATTTTTTTTTAGCCTCACTATGTCATATTGATGACTTATCAACTCATTTCACAATTTATTTGACTCATCTTTGATTTATCTCCAATTTTTCCTTAGTCTATGTTAGCAATTTATCGAATTTCCCTTTAATGATTTTCTAGATCCTTATATACGACCACCCACGCAAGTTTACAGCTTGTAAGCCGATGGGAGACACCATCCCGAATACTAATCAAAAATTCAAGTAAGTGCAATCTCACCACGCTTAAAATCACACAATTGACGTGTCCCAATTCTAGTTCCATGTTCGTTACTTTCCAAGTTTTCATTTTCACATTTCCAAGGGCTTCTCGTTCACAATTCTTCATATATTCATCAAGAAGGTTGAACATTCAAGCAATTCCACTCAGTTATCATAAATCCACATCAAGCATGCATTGAGGCATTTTCACAAACACTAAGTGTGCAATTTGAATTATCAAGTATTGTATAGCAAACCTATTTCATGATTTCACCAATCAATCTTTTTCGCATTCAACCAGGAGTACATTTAAGAGAAAGACAAGATAAAAGCCAGTCATTTCATGATAGGAATACAATCAATACATGGATTTCCAACACACATGTAAGATATGCCCTAATATGAAAAATTGAACAATTCTATAACAAAAGATAAATTAATGGCATGATGAACCTATCTACACAAGTCCTATACCTAGGTTTAGAAATCTCCTACCTCAATTTCTCACTTTGTGGTAGAAACCCTAACTTTGTTCTTGTTGTTTTATGCTAGAATCTCCAATTTCTCCAACTCCAATGGTGCTTGTAGGTGGAGCGAAACTTGTTCTTCTTCAATCTTCCAAAAGAGAGCTTTAATTCTTGATGATCCTTCAAGAGTCTCCAAAAGCCTCAATTTTCTCCCTATTTTCTCTTCCTCTCTTTTTCTCTCTTTTACGTAAATGGGTGTGTGTGTTTAGTGTGTGTTTTAGGTGTGTAGAGACTTGACTTTAATAAGCTAAATGTAAGA
Source organism: Nyssa sinensis (assembly GCA_008638375.1). Taxonomy (NCBI): domain Eukaryota; kingdom Viridiplantae; phylum Streptophyta; class Magnoliopsida; order Cornales; family Nyssaceae; genus Nyssa; species Nyssa sinensis. Next base: position 21,833,955 of record CM018043.1, read on the forward strand.
CAAGGGGTGAAATTTCCCTTATACCGTCCCTTATTTCTTTTCCTCCTCCTTATTTCTAAGCCCTTTTTAGTCTTTTCATTTAACTTTTTAATTTCTTAATAAAATTTTACATTATTATTATTATTATTTTATAATTTCTAATTTAGAAAAAAATTTGAGTCTTTACATCTACAATAGCTCAGTGGTCTATCCTTTTTTTCACCAAGCTTTTCATTTGAGGCTCTCGTAATATTGAAATCTCCCATCAAAACCTAAGGGAAATTTGAGCAACTTAAGGGATTTAGCCTCAAATCTCTTTGCAGGTTAAGTCTATCTAAAGCTTCATTAGCTCCACACATTAAGATAATAAAGAAATAGGTAGAGGTGTTTTGGATTTGGATATGGCAGGAAATAGATTGGGCATAATAGTCCACTATGTCTATATGAGAAATTTTTTTGTCCTATCATAAAATAGTTCTACTAACTCCATTGAGCGGACAATTGTGAGTAAAGCTCTAGCCTTGGAAGCATTTTCTCATTATGGCTTCTATATTTTCTAATCTGACTTTAGTTTCACAAAAATTAAAAATGGAGATTTTATTTTCTATATTTAACCCTCTAATGTTCCACATCGCTAACTTGATCATGAGAACAATGGGGAGTTAACACCTTTGATTCTAGAGTCCAAAGTTGCCTTTTCTTTCTTCTTGGCTCTGTTTCTTCTCTAGCTTCTAGAACTAATCCTTCTATTAGTGGAGAGAGGGTGTCTGCTATTCTAGTTGTATCCATTCTAAAGACTTACGATAGCAAAGGGGTTTGTGTTGATGAGATCTTTGGTCGGTTATAATATAGGGTTAATCTATGAGTTAGTATGTAGTGATTGGTTCTAACAAGGCTAGGGTCTTCCTCTATGCTTAGGGTGATGTTTGTGGTAAGGTTATGGGGGACTAGAGGGTCGGTTAGGGGCTTTCCTTATGAGGTTAAAGGGATTACATTGTTAGCAATAGGGGGAGGCATAGTTAGGTTGGTTTCCTTATGAGTGTTTTGCTCTGGTTATGCTACAACAAAGATGTTACCTTCCCTTTGAAGATAGTTTGGGGAGGTATGCCTTTATGTTTTGCATGTCATGTAGGCCACTAAGATCCTCTAGTAGTCAATTTTCTACTTGTAAGAAGACCAATTAATGTCTTCAATATTGACAAATTTTGGGAATGTGGATGATTTGTCCACTTTTACACACATACAAGCATAAGCCAGCCCTCATTTTGTGGTTATTAATTTGTCTATGAAAAGAGGTCAATCAACTATGCTTGCTATTTTGCTGAGCGCTGAAGCAGAAAGTGGAATTTTAGTCATGGAAGTCTGATCTATATAGGCACAATGGAGATCACCACAGGAAAAACCACTTTTAGTGACGCACGCGTACGTCGCTAATAATACCAATTTGCATCGCTAAATATTATTAGTGACGCACAAGTGTACGCCGCCAGGTGCATCACTAATAATCATGTCGCTAATATTATTAGCAACATGCACATGAATAGGCATCGCTAAAAGTCACTCTTAGCGATGCACATCAGTGTGTCACTAATAATTAGGTTTGGTGTCGCTAATGATATGCAGAGAACGCAATGGGCTTCGCTAATAGTATATTATTAGTGACGCTCAGAATATTTCGCTAATAGTTTGTTATTGGAATTATTTAGTGACAACCTCTGTGCGTTGCTAATAGTATACTTTTAGCGAAAACTGTGAAGCGTCGCTAAAACTAATATTTGAGTCTTTTAGTGACGCCTTTGTGTGCGTCGCTAAAAGTTAAATTGTTTTTTTCTTTGGGCTACTTTGGCCCTGATTTTTTTTCTTGTTTTATTCCTGTTTAAAACTTGCATCAATCATCCTGATATAAAATAATTCCAAACATTATGAAATTAATATATTAAAAAAGAAATGCAGTCATATCTATATATATATATATATAAATTACTAATTACTAATTACTTTCAATTGTACAAGTATAATTTCTCGATAAATACAAAAATAAAAATTTGTCTCAGAAAATGTAACTACAGATGTCCAAGAAAAGAAAAAAAAAAAAAAAAAAAAACAAAGGAGAATAGTAAGTCCCAATGCAGAATAGAAAAATGGCGGCGCAATAATCTCGATCAATCTGAAATAAAGATCAAATGATATATATTAGAACACTTATTAAATATATATATATATATATATATGAATATTTTTTTTTTTTTTGCATATATAAATAGTAAGTACGACATAAAGTAGCATAAGTTACAAACCAATGATCCAAATTGAGTGCTGTAAGTTCGTAAAAGTCTATTTTTTCGTTTGTGAGGTGTGTGATGGGTTTAGGACTCGTTAGGCTGATATCCAGCATTTTGGTCAGTCAAAACCCCAAAATTGATCTTTTCAAAGCAAAAGTTGCATAAGTTTTAAACCGGTGATCTGAATCAAGTGTTGTAAGTTTGTGCAAGTCTATTTTATCATTTTTAAGGAGTGTGATGGGGTTTTGGGCTTGTTAGGTTGATATTCGGTGTTTTGGTCTATTAAAACCTCAAAATGGGACTTTTTGGAGCGGAAGGTTGCATAAGTTTGAAACCGGTGATCCAAACGGAGTGTCGTAAATTTGTGCAACTCTATTTTATCATTTGTGAGGTGTGTGATGGGGTTTCGGGTTTGTTAGTGTCACGCCCCAAACTTCTAAAAATTTAGGGAGTGGGTGAAATGAATTAAGAAAATATATGAAAGGCAATTAAATGGATTTAGTTGATTACAAGTTTATTTTCTCATGTTTCCCAAAAATAAAGAATGAAAATTTGTTACTAGACTTACCCAAGATGGATTTTAAATACCAATCAAATATCTCCCCAACTAATGGTCAAAATTAGTCTAAGTCATGTTTAAACATGGTCTCTAAGATGGCCCCAAAAACGTCTTTAATGTGGCTTGAAATAGGGGCTCAAATGGACCTCAAATGCCCTAAGGCAATAGACCAAGAATAGGTCAAAAATTCTACCTAAAGTGGTCTAAGGAAGTGGCCAAACATAGCCCATAAGAGTGGCCAAACATGGCCTAATAGGGTGGCCAAACATGACCCAAAAGGATGGCCAAACATGGCCCAAAAGAATAGCCAAATATGGCATAAGGATTGGTCAAACATGGCCCAATAGGGTGGCCAAACATAGCCCAAAAAGGGTGGCCAAGGGTTGGTGTCAAGGGGCAAAGGCTGAGTGCCCATAGGTTGTCAGGCAGCAGACTGGGTTGCAGCACGCGCAGGGTGTGCAGGGGGCGTAGGAGCTCGCGGGGCGTGCGGCATGCACGCGACAAGCGTGCAGCTCACACGGGGGCGCTCGAGCTGGCTGGTCTTTTGGCCTTAGTCCAAAATCTGATTTTTTTGGTTCACTATTCATCGCTACAATATTCCAGTAGTTGATTTGCTACAGTGCCAAAATTCTAACCTCTGTCCAAAAATCTTGGTTTTGACATTTTTATACCCATTTCAATTTATTTCATCACCAAACTTGGTGTGGGGCCCTACAACATGTAAAATGACCATTTTACCCTTTTTTCCTTATTTCCCTACTTAGAAAATCTAGGCATGCTCTCCCACTCCACTCAATCTAGTTGCTATATTTTGGAATTTTTCACCATATTCTCCTTTGTTTAGTAACCTATTTTCTCATCTCATTCCTCCTCATCATCCTCCTCAACACCAACACAACACCTAATGGAACAATTATTCATACAATTGTGTAATTCTAACATTTACAAGTATATTTTGAAAATAAGTAACTACATGGAGCTCCATGCTTCTCATTTACATTCACTACATAATTTCATACAATCCATCATAAAATTTAGTTCATAGCTTACACAAGGTCTAAGTTTTAAACATATAATAAATTTCATGAGACTTATGCCTTTGCACACCAAAATTATGCCCCAAGGGCCAAATATTCTTCAAAGTCCTCTTCCCTCTCTATGCTTCAAGACTTCATCAAGTCCCAAATGCCTGGAGCCTCATCTGTAATATGTAATCCCTTATAGGGTAAGCACGATGGCCCAGTATGACATAATGCTAATATAAAGAACAAAGTTAAGGCGTGGCATGTGCAAAGTGTACATTCATAAGTTATATGCCTTCTAATTCATCAATGTAATGCAATGGCAATATGCATGACACACCCATGTCTCGCTTCACGGTCCTTTCCCGTCAGCCCTGCGAGTACTGTCGTTTGTCTCGCTTCATGGTTCATCCCTCGTTGGATCTCAAGTACCATGGCCAATTTTGGGTTTTTCACCACAGGATCTACACCCTCATATTGCATAGCAACAAAGTGCTCAACTCACGCCATGTTTCCAAGGATTCATAATATACCAACATGCCTTGATTTTTCTATGCAATTTCAATGAAGCATTTCACCAAACACATGGTGTATGCCTTAAATAATGCATTATACTTAAAGCAACCATAACTTTTGAATCACAAAACTTTGTCTACATGAACCTAGCATGTAATCCAATAAATTACACATATAAACATATTAAATATTCACAACATTACCAAATTCTCAAATATTACAAAATACATAAAGTACCAACACATTGAATAAATCATAACTTTCCAACTACAAGACTTTGTCTACATGAACAGAAGCTAAAATGCAATGAATTATACATATAGTCATATTACATGTTCATTAATTCAACAAATTTTCAAAGAATACATAGGTACATAAGGTACCAACCCTAGGTTTTCAATGTAACCATAAGCTAGGTGGTTTTCTAATAACAAATAACCATGTAAGTCATATAATCAACATATATAAACACTTATAAACTTAACCATATTCTTTACTTAGCAAAATATCATACATATAAGGGTTTTTCTCAACCCTAGGGAGTTGTGCTCGCTGTACAGCCAAACCAATCGGTAAGAACGTAGCCCTTGACGTGGGGAACAACTTCCTAAAAGGAAGTCTTGTGAAATTCTAAGGCTAGAGATGAGTTTTGGAAGGTGGAAAGTTGAAAAAACCTAGGTTTTCTTCACCTTTCTCTCTATGCACGACCTGCTACTCATTTCTCAGACCAAATTCTATGATTTTAACACTAAAGGGTCCTATTTATAGTAAAGGGGTCAAGGGGTGAAAAAACTTTTTTGCCCTTAATGAGTTCGGGACCCTATTACACTACAATCCGACCCGAAACGCCTCAATTCGACATTCTGCTGTAACCAAAGTTCTTAAAATTATTTTAAATTATATTTTTCTAAAAAATTTATTTTCGTCGGCGGGTGCGGTCGGGTCCACCTGGGCCACCTTGGGATGCCCTTTTCAGGTCCATTTTTCAATCTATCTCTGCTTAGGCTCAAATTCTCACAAGAGGTTTATTTTACCATTATAAGCATATTTCTCTTCTACTGACATACTCAAATTATGCTTGTAAAAATCACTTATGTCTAAATGATACATGTATAGTGCCCTACCAATAAATAGTGCATGAATAGTGCCTTATCGGCAAATATGAAACATTTATCCTGATTTTTTAGATCTTTACATCCTTCCCCCTTAAATAAATTTCATCCCAAAATTTAGAAATGTACCTCTATGAACAAACAACTCTGGATACCTAGTGCGAACCTCAGCCTCACACTCCTAAGTGGCCTCCTCGACTTCCGTGGTGGCTACAAAGAACCTTGACCAAAAGGATGGTCTTGCCACAAAAAACCTGGTCCTTCGAGCCTAATATCTCTACAAGCCTCTCATCATTAGAAACATCACCCTCCATTTCAAGATCAACCAATCGAGTACATGTGAAAGGTCAAGCTCATACTTCTTCAACATCGAATACATGAAAGACATCATGAACCCCAGATAACTGTGGCGATAACGCCAACTGATAGGCCACTTATGCAATACCTTTTTCTAATCAAGATCTTGCAAGTATCTATAAAACTCATGTTGAGTTCTTGATTAATTGTCAATCATATGGAACTCATCACATTAGTTTCAAATCTAACTTGATTTAGTCACTATAATCAACACAATCAGAAACAATTCTATGCATCAGATTCATCATTTAGTCATTTCTTCATAAGTCTTCAAATTGAATTTTCAACTCATATAATTTCACAGTTATCACAAGATACATTATCAAACCTTTCTATGGAGAATTCACTCCCCTTACAATAGTAATTTCCCAAGTGAATCATCAGAATGTCTCAAACTAATTCATCACTATTAGTGTTCACTCATTACGTAAATTTATGATTATAATCTATCATCCATTAACTAGGAAAAGAAAAACAAAACAGGTATGCATAAGCCCTACAAACAAAATGACTTCTATCATAAAAAAAATATAATAGAAAACCTCACCCTTGAAGATCAATCCAACCACCATGTGGCCACAATAGGAAATAGTCATAACAAAATTTATAACATTTTCATACTCCACTAAAGATCAAAAGCCATCAAATCCACTATTATAATTCTCAATAGCCAACCATTGTTCAATATTAATATCTATAAGTAACTTCATCCCCCATTGAGACGTACTATCTCCAACTAATCTTTACATTCCAAGAGTATCCACTAATAATGGTAGCAAATCATAACCCCAATATTAACAATAATTTACCATTTCTGTTCACAAGTCATTGGACTTTCACAAAGTCATTCCGTTTTCAAATTAAAATTTTCATTCCCAAATTACATGTTAAGTAAAAAAATTTGAAATTATTACTCACCACAAGCTTGACCTAACCATGCCATTCACAATTCATTCTCTATATCAAACAACACGATCAATTTTTTTTTCATCAACTAATAATTCAATAATCTAATTCATCAAAGGATAATTAAAATCTTTTACTCTGTATCCAAGGTATACTCCATACAAAATCCCACATATTCAAAGTAACGCCAAGCATTCACCTCTACCTTTTCTTATTCATTTCAGCTACTTTATCTTAGTATAATTCCTTTCCATTCATACCACATATTGTTAAAAGTTTTCCATCTTCATCTTTTTAAGCTTTCAATTTCATGCATTGCCCAATGATATGTTCCTAAAATGCAACATAACCATGTAAGAACATATGTACCCAATCCATAGGTATTATAAAAACAAAATATGCACTACATGTGTCTTACACATCAAAGAATTTAACATAATCTATCAACATAATAGCCAGGCAATACACATACCATTAAACTAATTTCATTTCTAGCAATCTATGCTCTTAAGCGCCATATTCTCATCACATGTATCAAGAAAAGAAAACATGCAATAGATACATTTCATCCACTACAAGCAAACTCACATGCTTTATCCTTATGAGGTACCTTGGCAACAACCAAACCATATAGTCAATTCATCTCTAGGTATTCATACCTAAATATATATTGACATATACATAAACATGATATGTTTCAACCTCCGACAACAATATTGATATAAGACATACTTTATTTATATCCATATACCTTGCATATACATTAAGTAAAAATCTTATACTTAACACATACAATAAACCAATCAAGTTATGACAAACTTATTATACCATAGATATTAAAAAAAAAAAATTTTATATCCATATATATTAAGTAAAAATCTTATACTTAACACAAACAATAAACCAATCAAGGCATGATAAACTCATCCTACCATAGATATTAATTTAAATTTTTTTTTCCATGCATATATTAAATATGCATTACAGTTCCATCATGTATTTGATACATACTCATGCAAGTTCACATTAGCTAATTTCTTTTCCTACTGCCTTTTATCATATTATTAGGTATCTTTTACCTTTTTCCTGTATATAACTAGGTGATAATCCTTCATGGATCACAGTTTCTTTTGTTACTGGGTGATGGATTGGCCAGTCCATACACTTGTAACTCGAGACCTAATACCAATTCGGTATATTTATAGCACAATTACAAGTGATCCTAATCACATGGGTTTATAACCTAGGATATATACTTTATGTTATTTACCCATAGCAAATAACATTCATTCAACCATTCATATATACATAACATGGCTATTATACACTATATAATTACAAAGGAATAGATCTTAAGCACTCAATCATATATACCAACCAAAAAAATCTATATACATATTCCAAACAAGAACATACTCAACACATACTTACTTTATATATAAGTTTTCAATCAGTTATTCATGTCCTTATAATCTTATCATTTTTCAAGTAATTCAAGAACACAATACGCACGTTAAGCATATTATGTAATTTATATATATGACCACCCTATTAGGCATTTTATTCACTTCATCAAGTAGTCATGCTTACCAATGGATGTAAGCACATAACATGCATCGTGATTAAACCAAATTATGCAACACTTAATCAAGTAAGTCTTCTAGAAAGTTCTCTGAAACTCACACACAACTAGTGGTAACACTACCGACACCACCTCACTACTATCATTTCTAAGACTCGCAAAATCTGTCTAACCCAACTCGGTGAATCATACAGTAGTGGAACAAGGCAACCATCACAAGCCCCCAAATAAAATACACTAATCTCCCAAGTATAATATTTATTATCTAGGTCCAAACAATACTACCATTTATAACTTTATCCAAACCAATTAGATCCATTCATAACTTTTACCCACATATTTTTAAAATGACAAGTGAAAATCACCATTCACTTATAAGTTACATAAGAATCCAAGTTTTCATATTGAAATACACATCTCATGTTTGTACATACCCCCTCTAGTGCCTCAATCACAATATTTTTACTCCAATTATATTCACATAATTCGCATCTTAAACACAAGACTCATATTCAAAAATTTATATCATCCAACTCTTAACCTGATACACAATTTCCTTCAAAGCAACGACCAATGTTTACCCTTCATTCAATCATAATTATGTAATCAATCTTACAAACTAAGCTAGAACTAGGTTCATAATTCACACCTCAATTTGGCCCAATTTATGCAACTCATTATTTTCACAAGGCTTATATTCATAAGTTCATTTAATCAACCCACTACTCTTATCATAACTAGTATCGAATCATTTTACAAGACTAGGTAAGACAATAGTAATTCATCTCTAAGTTACCTCCACAGTCCAATACAAGATAACATCTTCTATTTTAATAAAGGAATCATTACAACCCCTAACTTTTAGATTCACATCACTTGAACTTATCAATTTTCACCCTAAGCACGAAATCAAAATTCAATTACATCATAATCTAGATTAATCCACATCAATATTTTTCAAACTATTCATGTTTATATAATTCTCCTAAGACAAGAGATCATCGATCACTTACCGAATAATCTAACAAATATTGTAGACATACGTGCTTAATCATAACTTATAAAACTCACGTTAGTCTCCTTCACCCATTGTTTACAATAAACAACTAACAAGTTCTCACCCAATTCAAACACAGGTCTTTCCCTAGGAAAAATCCATTTAAGCAATACAATATACACATGCCCAAGTCATGCTAGTATTCAACTAGCCCAACTAACCTGAGGTCAAAATCCCATCCACTATTCTAAGGTATTAGATCCTAGATCTCACGTCAATCGGGGCTACCGAGATTGATAGAGGTTAAAATTCAAAACATGCGTCTGGTCCTATTGTGTTCAACAACACCCCACGATCCCTAAGTATTCAAACCTAAGCTCTGATACCATGTTATCACGCCCCGAATTTCCAAAAACCTGGGAAGTGAGTGAAATGAATTAAGAAAATAAATGAAAGGCAATTAAATGAATTTAGTTGATTACAAGTTTATTTCCCCATGTTTCCCCAAAAATAAAGAATGAAAATTTGCTACTAGACTTACCCAAGATGGGTTTTAAATACCAATTAAATATCTCCCCTAACCAATGGTCAAAATTAGTCTAAGTCATGTTCAAACATGGTCTCTAAAATGGTCCCAAAAATGTCTTTAATGTGGCTTGAAGCAGCGGCTCAAATGGACCCTAAATGCCCTAAGGCATAGAACAAGAATAGGTCAAAAATCCTACCTAAGGTAGTCTTAGGAAGTGGCCAAACATAGCCCATAAGAGTGGCCAAACATGGCCCAATAGGGTGGCCAAACATGGCCCAAAAGGGTCGCCAAACATCGCCTAAGGATTGACCAAACATGGCCCAATAGGGTGGCCAAACATAGCCTAAGGATTGACCAAACATGACCCAATAGGGTGGCCAAACATGGCCCAAAAGGATGGCCAAACATAGCCCAAAAAGGGTGGCCAAGGGCTGGTGCCAAGAGGCAAAGGCTGAGTGCCTATAGGCTGTCAGGTAGCAAGCTGGGCTACAGCACGCATAGGGTGAGCGCGGAGAAGGGACAGGCACTGCGCGCGGGGCGCATGACATGTGCGTAGCAGGGGTGCCGGGGGGGGGGGCAGGCGTGTTAGCCGACTGGTCTTTTAGCCTTGGTCCAAAATTTGATTTTTTTGGTTCACTATTCATCGCTACAGTATTCCAGTAGCTAATTTGCTACAGTGCCAAAATTCTAACCTTTGTCCAAAAATCTTGGTTTCGACATTTTTATACCCATTTCAATTTATTTCATCACCAAACTTGGTGTGGGGCCCTATAACATATAAAATGACCATTTTACCCATTTTCTCTTATTTTTTCGACCTTAAGTAATTTTTGGACTAATTGGCCCCTATTTCCATTTCCTTATCTTTCTTTTTCTTCTTAAGTCATTTGTTTCCCTACTTGGAAAATCTAGGCGTGCTCTCCCACTCCACTCAATCTAGTTGCTATATTTTAAAAAATTTCACCATAGTCTCCTTTGTTTAGTAACCTATTTTCTCATCCAATTCCTCCTTATATCCTTCTCAACACCAACACAACACCTAATGGAAACAATTATTCATAGAATTGTGTAATTCTAACATTCACAAGTATATTTTGAAAATAAGTAACTACATGGAGCTCTATACTCCTCATTTACATTCACTATATAATTTCATACAATCCATTATAAAATTTAGTTCATAGCTTACACAAGGTCTAAGTTTTAAACATACAATAAATTTCATGGGACTTATGCTCTTACACACCAAAATTATGCCCCTAAAGGCCAAATATTCTTCAAAGTCCACTTCCCCCTCTATGCTTTAAGACTTTATCAAGTCTCAAGTGCTGGGAGCCTCATCTGTAATATGTCATCCCATATAGGGTAAGCACAATGGCCCAGTATGCCATAATGCTAATATAAAGAACAAACTTAAGGCGTGGCATGTGAAAAGTGTACATTCATAAGCTATATGCCTCTCAATTCATCAATGCAATGCAATGGCAATATGCATGACACACCCATGCAACTCTATGTTACACCCATGTCTCGCTTCATGGTCCTTTCTTGTCAGCCCGCGAGTACTGTCGTATGTCTTGCTTCACGGTCCGTCCTTGTTGGATCGTGAGTACCATGGCCAATTTTGGGTTTTTCACCACAGGATTTATACCCTCATAATGCATAGCACCAAAGCACTCAACTCACGCCATGTTTCCAAGGATTCACAATATACCAACATGCCTTGATTTTTCTATACAATTCCAATGAAGCATTTCACCAAACACATGATGTATGCCTTAAATAATGCATTATACTTAAAGCAACCATAACTTTTCAATCACAAAACTTTGTCTACATAAACCTAGCATATAATCCAATCAATTACACATATGAACATATTATATATTCACAACCTTACCAAATTCTCAAATATTACAAAATACATAAAGTACCAACATATTGAATAAATCATAACTTTCCAACTACAAGACTTTGTCTACGTGAACATAAGCTAAAATGCAATGAGTGATACATATAGTCATATTACATGTTCATCACTTCAACAAATTTCACAGAATATATAGGTAAATAAGGTACCACCCTAGGTTTTCAAAGTAACCATAAGCTAGGTGGCTCTCTAATAATAAATAAGCATGTTAGTCATACAATCAATATATACAAACACTTATAAACTTAACCGTTATTCTTTACTTAACAAAATATCATACCTAGAAGATTTTTTTTCAACCCTAGAGAGTTGTGCTTGCTATGCAGCCAAACCAATCGGTAAGAACGTAGCCCTTGACATGGGGAACAACTTCCTAGAAAGAAGCCTTGTGAAATTCTAAGGATAGAGATGAGTTTTGGAAAGTGAAAAGTTGGAAAAACTTAGGTTGTCTTCACCTTTCTCTCCATGCACGACTTGTTGCTCATTCCTCAGACCAAATTCTATGATTTTAACACTAAAGGGTCTTATTTATAGTAAGGGGTCAAGGGGTGAAAAAACCCTTTTTGCCCTTAATGAGTTCGAGACCCCGTTACACTATAACCCGTCCCGAAACACTTTAATTCGACATTCTACTTTAACCAAAGTTCTTAAAATTATTTTAAATGATATTTTTCTAAAAAATTTATTTTCGCCTGTTGGCAGGTGCAGCCGGGTCCATTTGGGCCACCCGGGATGCCCTTTTCGGGTCTATTTTTCAATCTATCTCCGATTAGGCTCCAATTATCATAGGAGGTTTATTTTAACATTCTAAGTATATTTATCTTCTATGTCATACTCAAATTATGCCTCTAAATATGAATTTTGTCTAAATGATGCATGTATAGTGTCCTACCAACAAATAGCGCATGAATAGTGTCCTACTGGCAAAAACGAAAAATTTATGCTACTTTTTTAGATCTTTACAATTAGCCCGATATCTGGTATTATGGTCCATCAAAACCCCAAAATGGGCCTTTTTAGAGCAGAAAGTTACATAAGTTTCAAACTGGTGATCTAAACCGAGTGCCGTAAGTTTGTACAAGCCTATTTTATCATTTGTAAGGTGTATGATAAGGTTTCTAGGCTTTTAGGTTGATATCCGGTGTTTTGGTCCATCAAAACCCAAAATGGGCCCTTTTTGAGCAAAAAGTTGCATAAGTTTAAAACCGGTGATCCGAACTAAGTGTCGTAAGTTCGTTCAAGTCTATTTTATCATTTTTGATGTATGTGATAGGGTTTTAGGTAGTTAGGCTAATATCCAGCATTTTGGTCTGTCAAAACCCAAAAGTTGGTCTTTTTGGAGCAAAAAGTTGCATAAGTTTCAAATCGGTGTTTCGAACCGGGTGCCGTAAGATTGTACAAGTCTATTTTATCATTTATGAGGTGTGTGACGGGGTTTTGGGGTAGTTAGGCTGATATTTGACATTTTGATCTGTTGAAACCCCAAAATGGGCATTATTTAAGTGAAAAGTTACATAAGTTTCAAACGGTCATTAGAACCGATGAAATTAAATAAGTTTGTGCAAGTCTATTTTTTCATATTTGAAGTGTGTGATCGGGTTTCTAGGTCGTTAGGCCGAAATCTTTTTTTTTTTTACGTAACATTTTCTATAAATTATAAAGCCACCAAAGTAATTTTAAAAACTTACTAAGGCTTAACAGAACCTCCTTACTGGATGAGGAATGTCTGCATAAGAGACTCTAGCTGGGTCGTGCAAGCACTGAGGTCTGTCACCATCTGCTCCAACTCAGCATTACGTCTCTCAACTACCTCAAGCTCTCTAGGTGGCTTCGTGAAACCTAGCATTGCTCTCGACGGTAGAGGATGATGACATTGGCTACATCCTACTCCTTAAGCCATGCATATATCCAGTGTCCTCCTGTCCAGAATAGTCTCCCCAGTATCTGGTCATCGGACAACGGATCCTCACCCTCAAGGGTTGGCTAAGCATGTAGTTGGACCATCTCCTCCTTATAGAAACATAAATATATGTTACTACTTTTATAACTTTATATTAATATTAAATTAGTACTATTGGTATATATACGTAAGTAACTTACATAAATTCGTTGAGCTTCAGGCCTAATCTAACCCTTCTCAGGGTTGCAGCGCGTCCTGTGCCACAAATCAATCAGGCTTGGTGGTGCATCGGTCTCCTGGTCTCGCTGAAGCAAATTAATAGTAGCTTGTGAAGATTGATTTCATTAAAAGATAACACAATAACAACTTGATACATTTATTAACTTACCATCTCATGCCTATACTGTACAAAAGATTGTGATCCACCACAGTGGGTCACCTTTTGCTTGCTTCTGCTCTCTCTGTTTTTCTTACTAAGTTCCTACACTTTGCCAAAACAAAGAAGGTTAGTATAAATGACAATGATTTATCATACAACAAAATTAATTTTGACAAATTTTACCTGAAATGTATTAGTAGAGAATCGGTCGCATAGTAACATCTAATCCTCCATCGTCACCCCCTTGTAGGGTCTGTCGTGAGGATCTCCATTAGCTGCCACCTTTGCCTCGTAGTACGTGTGGAGTCTGTGTCGATAGTCCCTGAAATGGACGCCCAAGTAATGGTCCACTACCTTCACGACATGAGGTAAATGGAGATCGGTGTCAAACTTCTCCTGTAAAGCATTTCATTGTCAAAATATTACTTCATTAAATATGTTAAAATTAAATTGAATATAACAATAAAAGAGATACTAGAATATGCGCATGAATATCCCGTCACTCCTCGTCAATGACGAGACTCTAGTCACTAATATGGAGTAGGGCGCATAGTCAAAAAATGATGCCGAACCTCTGTGGTGAACTACTGTGCCCACCTATCGATGGGCTTTAGCAAGCCCGGAGGTATCTTAATCCGAAGTCGGGTGCCCCCTGACTGCCTACATCTGAACCTACAAACTACGGTTCGTCGACCTACTACACCATCGTTTAGAGGCGGTGGCCGAAGCTTTAGAAGAAATAAAATAAAAATAATTAGTACCATATTTATATTGTCACGACCCGAGACCCCACCCTATACGGATCTCGTGTTGCGCACCCGATCCGACGCTACTTGTCGAACTAAGGGTCTCAACTTGCTACACAATCAGTGCTACTAACATGCAACAACTAAATGCGGAATAAAATAAATAAGAGCTGCATGTAATTTATATAATGTTTTACAAAATGCGGAATACAAAATCTCTTAATACAACTGTTCATCCCCAAGACGTAGATAACATGGGAGGGCTACAAGACTATCTGTATTAAGTATTACACTTACAACTTCAAAAGAAATGTCCACTGCTATCTAGCTGACTGCTACTACTAACTGCTACTGTTACTGCTACTACTCTTCTACAGCTTCCTTTCTTAAAAGGGGTGGTAAGTTTGGGGTGAGCTAACTAAAGCCCAATAAGAAATTCTCCTTTGCTCTGCCATGTGTACATGAATATAGAAAGCATTATCCATAAAAGAACTAGGATAAATGCAGACGTGCTAGCTAGTCAATGAAATAAGGAACTCATCAAAGAATATCAAATGGTAAGAACTCAAATGATAAAGCAATGAAAATCTGTCTGATAATATAATTATACAAGCTACAGTCATGAGCTGTCTCAAGCATAATCATATGCACTCAAATAAAAAGCTGTGAAATCTCATGATCATTCATAATGAAATAATATGATCAAGCTATGATAATCAATAATAAATGATAGTGATATCAACTAAAACTGGGATGCTCTCGTGGGGCCCGGCTACCCCCTAGGCTCACATTCAGTGCTTTAGGCCTCGCTGAATGATATTGCTCTGAGCTCGTATTCGGTGCTCTAGGCCTCGCCGAATAATACTGCTCTATGTATAATAAGTGTTCCACTCGGAACCTAGACCCAAAGGTCATAAATAGCATCAGATGGAGATGTGACTGAGCACAAATCCAGCACTAATAATATATCAGGATCACGCTATCTTCCACGAGGAGTATAATGGAATCATAACTGATTCTAGGCAAATCTGACGTAACGATAGTTAGCTAAACTACGGTTACTAGACTGCTTCGAATAAAACTGTCTGGCCCTCACGGCCCTAGGTACAAGTGTACAAAAAGGAATCCATGCACAAATGTACAATCATGATCGAGATATATATAGAAATCAATAACTGGTTCCACATGATAGGGTAATATCAATGTGGCTCAATAAACTCTGGTATATATGGAATACAACAAGTGATATATGAAAAACTGTTGACATGGCTTGGAATGTAACATATGTAGAGATCAGAGATTACTTACTTTTTTACTATATCTGTCTAGAAGGTCAAACCACCTTCTTCTACTTACCTCTTTTTGTATCTGTCTAGAAGGTCAAAACCGCCTTCTTCTTGTCTCTTAGTATTCCTATGATTCAGGAAACTCATCTCAGTTTATGTATATATATATATATATATATATATTTAACTCATGCTATTCATCAAATTTTATGTCTTTTTACTATTAATATCTCTTTTACTTGAATAGACTTTACTATTGAATCCGGAATGTCGAACAAAGTCGATTTAGGCTTTTGCGGAATTCAATTTGGGCTTCTGTACTAAAAAGGGCAAAATGCTCATTTTGCACTTTTACGGGTCTTTTATTTTTTGGGACCTCTTCTTGCTAAACGGACTTCACCATTGATCTTAAAATGTCCGAGATAGTTAAAATTCACTATTCATATGTTTAATTTGGACATCATTACTAAAAGGGTAAATTGGTCATTTGTACTTTCACGAGTTCAAGCTTTTCAAGACCTCTTTTTGCAAATTGGACTCCACGGTTGAGTTCGGAATGCTCGAAATAATAAAAATTTACTATTCATTTATTTTAATTGGAGAACGTTTGAATACTTTTTGACTCAGTGGCATTTTCATAATTTTTTATTATTTTAAATTAATTAAATATATTAATATTTTATTCTGGGGGGTCAAATCATGATTATTTAAAGTTCAAGAGTCAATCTGAAATTTCTGTAACTTCTGGGTCAATTTGTAATTTCAGAAAACCTTATTCCTTATCAAGGATAGCCAAACAGTGAATAAGCTCCAAAACTAGAATAGGATATCCCTATTCCCAATTCAATTTCTATTTCAATTTCTTATGCCCATAACCAAACACTCCCAATTGAATTTTAAAATCTTTTAAACTTAACAAAACTGTGCCGTTTTAATTGCCCGTTTCTAATTCGGTTGGGTCCTGACCCGAACGCAACCCTAAACCAACAGTTTCTTTCCCCGTTTTTCCGATAGAGCTCCGGTAGGGTTCCGGCATGAATAGTTATCTTCTCCGGTGACGGCCAATATTTTTTGATTGATTTTTTCTACCACTTTCAATGCAGTTTTTTTTGTTTTTTCATGGAGATCTCATTTCTAATTTTAGTTTTCAATTTGAAGCACTAAATCTTCACGAATATGGCCAAACCCGTGGCTCCGGCCAACTAATTGTTTCCAATTTCATGCTTGGTTCTGGACTGTTTTGACCCCTATTTGGTTCTAATGATTTTTTGTACTTCATAAGGTTATACTTGGGTCATTTAAACAAAGTTTAATACATAAAATGTTAGGGTTCCGATCTATTCTCTAAAACCTTGCAACTGTGAATTTCTCACTCATTTCTTGGCCATTCTCATTGATTCAAATTGCAAATAAAACACTTTTTCATGCTTGACACAGCCTTATATTTAAAAACTATAAATCATGCTAGAAATTATTGAAACAGAAACAATCATTTACCTGAAATTTTTGGTTTCTGGGTGGGGTTCCTTCTCCTCTCTCTCTACTTCAACTTCTAGATTCATTTCTAAACATCTCCCAATACCCACAGTTCTCTCGTAGTTTTCTTTTCTCTTCTTCTTTTCATTTTACACAACATACACACACACACACACATATATATATATATATTCAACACCCACAAACTGCCTCACTTTCTCTCTCCTCTCTTTCTCTTTCTATTCCTTTTCTGTCTACTTGCAGCCTTCCTTGACCTAGGGCTCTGATCTCCCTCTTCCAAATACAACTTTGCATTTATTACTTGGAGATATTTCTGTGTATATATATATATATATATTTATATACATATGATAACACTCACTTATACACACACTTTACACTAACCGACACACACACACTTTGAGATCTGCTAGGCAGCTTCCTTTCTTGTTTCTTCTTTTCTTTTCTTTTTCATTTTATCATATATATATATATATCATACTATGTATATCCATATATATATAGATTACAATATATGTATTTATACATACACATACATACTTAATATCTTATATATATATATATACATATAAATATGTATATGTACATACTTATATACATCAATTTTATACGTCCATATATATCTATTAATACACATATATGTGTATTTCTAAAGGAATTTACATTTATTTTGTTCAAGCAACACATGCATGCAACATTCATGTGCATGAAAATATGTGTAGGCACGTATTACGAGGCATATTTTTGAGTTGCTCGATATTGCCTGATACTGGCTATATAACTGATATTATTTATGTTCCAAAATCATGTAGTAAAATTGGTGATACGATATAGAGCTTAAACAATTCGGTTTACAATTATAGCACACTGTCTGACCCGGTCTACCTCGGTATATGTGCTAATCCGGGTCAGGGTATTACATTCTTACCCCCTTAAAAATAAGTTTGTCCTCAAACTTAGTGGTTCTAACTCTGGGGTTTCTGTGGTCTTTTTAACATTTTGATATAACTTGAGCAAATGTTTACACTAACTAGATAAAAATTTCTACTGAGAATCAAGTTTTACTGTCACATCAGATCAAGTTTTACAGTCACATCAATTCAAGTTTTATAGTCACATCAGATCATTTTTTTTTTTAATTTTCAAGAGTATTTCAAAACTTTCACGTGAGGGTTACATATCATTTTAAAAGTATCGTGTGGAACTTATGAGGTTCACCGTAGTTCCTAATTATCATTCCTTTATAATAGGCTTGCTATTCAATTTATTGTTCTTGACCCTAAGTCAACTGTTTAAGAATATATGTATCCCTGGTCTGTATTTCATGTGTTCTGTGTTTATTACTCAGTCATATATTATGTTCTCTTTCATAAAAGAGATACCAGAATATGCGCATGAATATCCCATCGCTCCTCATCAATGACGAGACTCTAGTCACTAATATGGAGTAGGGCGTATAGTCAAAAAATGATGCCGACCTCTGTGGGGAACTACTGTGCCCACCTACCGACGGGCTTCAACAAGCCCGGAGGTATCTCAATCCGAAGTCGAGTGCCCCCTGTTGCTTCCATCTGAACCTACAAACTACGGTTCTTCGACCTACTACGCCATCGTTTAGAGGCAGTGGCCGAAGCTTTAGAAGAAATAAAATAAAAATAATTAGTACCATATTTATATAATCATTAATAAAAGGGGAACTATGCATACTATCGATGGCAGGATCGGTCGACCCTGCAGATGAAGAAGAAGGGGTCGATGGGTCCAATCCTGCTGTGCGTCTGTATGATCCTGGTCTAACCATATCTAAAAGAAAGTTTAAAAATAAAATTCTATTACATCATAAAAATGAAAATCTATTACATCATAAAAATGAATATCCATAACATCATAAAATTGAATATTCATTACATCATAAAATTAAAAGTCCATTACACTTGATCCTAACACATGTAACACCTATTACAATTATTCATCTAAGTCTGTATCATCATTTTTTCTTAAAATTTCTTCATTCTTAGTACAATACTCTAACAATGTATCATCATCAAAATCACTTTCCTCATCATCATCATTATTAATGAAAGTTGCATCCCTCGGATTTAATTGTCTGGTATTGGTGACGTCGGAAGCTACGACATGATCTGGTTCTACATCAGTTCTATTCAACCGATACGAAGTAACATCTTCTTGATCATGGCAGACAACACCATCGTAGGCAGATTGAGACTCTTCTTGTAGTGCCTCCTCAATCCTCCCCAAATCTTCCTCTCCCTCTTCAACTTCTAGTACATCATAAATATTTCTAGACTTTATTTTTTGGACAACATGCCAATCACCTTTGATTTTTGTGTCCTTCAAATAGAAAAATCGTGTTGCTTGAGATGCTAATACATACGAATCATCTTTAAATGTCGTACGTGACGTATTAACACTTATAAAGTGCTTATCGATCTGCATTCCTGTCTTCTTGTTACTTACATTCCATTAATCACATTTAAACAGATACACAAAATGACTGAAACAGTAATGTAACTGTATGATATCTTGTAAAACACCATAATACTCTACACTTTGTCCTGCTTTATAACCTCCCTGAATAAGGACATCACTATTTTGTGTTCGCTAGCTCACCTCATGTTCCTTCGTGTGAAATCGAACACCATCAACAATTAAACTGTTGTAGTGGGATATCCTTTGATCAGGGCCACATGCCAAGGAATATAATTGATTATACACCTTATGAGATTTTTGGTGGTGTAATAGCTTCATCTATTAATTCAATACAAATACAAAATTAATTGAATGCAAATGCATTAACTAGTTCAATTACAATTAATTGAAACCTATACTTACATGTTCTCTGAACTACTTTGGAAACAAATTTTATTGTCTTTGCTCTAGATCAGTATCAATAACATATTCTCTCTGAAGCTTAGTCATATGCTCACGAGAAAATTTAGTTTTGAAAACTTCTCACAACCTGGATATAACGACTGCCTTGCTTCCCTCGACAAGGAATCAAATGCATCCAATTGTCCTATGTCACTCCTGTGACTATGAGCCCCAGTTGTAACCCCCTATAAGTCTGCAAGCATTTGTGGTAAGCCTTCGTAACCAACCCCAACATTATCACTTAAGTCATCGTCGTCGCTTCTTCTTCCTCTTCACTTACCACTTATACATCACGGTGTTCCCCATAAAATTCCTAACACGTATACATCTTGTCCATCCCGTATAGGAGTAGGTGCTCTTTGGTCTCATCTATGTGCATATAATCCCTATTATTGCACCTCTTACATGGATATCTTATCATATTTCTCTCATTTGTAGATGCACGAGCAAACTAAATAAAATCTTTGATACCCATCACATACCCTGGCAAATGCCTTCCCCTCAAGTCCATCCAACTCTTATCCATTTTCGTCACCTAATACAAGTAAAAAATATTGCTCATTATAAATATGAAACATGAATCCTATCACCTCCAACTTCTCTCTAAAGGTTAAGGTGGTCCTATCCAATTCGTGAATGCACAATCTACATTGCAATCAGCAGTAAATCAAATGCTTGATTCCACTCGGAGAAAATTTTGGCAACATCTCCCCACGGTTCTCCAAGTATACGAGATAGACATTACCACTCCTAAATATATACCCAAAGAACAATAAGAGATCGTGTTGAAATTTTCTCATAGTGGAATATTCAAGCATGCGCTATTGATTAAAATGCAGATTTATGCATTCCAAAACTGTCTTACTCTGGACAATTCAAGAATCAATTTTCACACACACGAGTCCAATCATGAATAAATTTCGCGACAAGATTCACGAGTGATGAAAATGACTCTTGAATGGGGCTAGGCTTATATGAATGCAATTATGCATTGAGTTACATGATAATTTAGTTGCAAACACTACCCTTCTCCAAAAACATAAGACTAATAAAAGATTTAAAAGTCTCAACTTAAAAAAAAATGCCTTAAATTTCTTCTTTCTCTTTTCTATCCGTTGGTATCTAAGGAATTAGACATAGAGTCATTTCATAAACAAGTGGATCTTAATGGTTCTAATAATGGACCTCTAATGGTTCTAATAATAAGATCAATATATCATTTTTTACATAGCGCATGAGAAAAAATTCATATAATTGACTCTAAGAATTGAAATAAGGTTTTATAAGTTAAATTTTTTACACATCATTTTTTGGCTAATTTTTTGGAACTCATATATGTTTAAGAAAATTTTAGAATTACAAGGTATTAGTTAAACACGAAGTGAAGTGATTAACAAAGTTGACACTAATCTGATTCCTACTTTAATGGCTACATGAGTAATGTGCTAACATAAATTTTTTTGACAATTATACTGACTTTGAGGAGACCAAACTAAGTTCTCCTCCTCGTGACAATCAAGCCACCCTTTAAAATCTAATTGCCAACGATCAACATACAGGGACTCGAACTCTAGCTATCATTTTTATTTTCTTTTTCTAAGTAAATAAGAATTGACATTGTTACTTACCAAAAAATTATTAAAATCAAATGAATAATTTTTTTTTTAAACAGAGCAGCTATAAAAATGGCATATTACATACTAGTTTATATACTCGAACTTAAAATGCTTAAAATTTAACTTCAACGTCTTTATCGCTCTACCACACCCCCGAGTAATAATTGATCAGTCAACTAAATGTGTGAGAAAAACTAACTCATAAGCTTGCAAGAAATTACATGATGTATTCTATGTGCGGTGCTTTTTTATTTAGATCAAAAGATAACTCAATTTAACAAATTCTTTTTTTACTTATTTAGAATTATGTACATTATAGTGCCATTTTGATTAATTTAAGTTCATTCTCATAATTAGATTGTACATTATTATATTTTTTTATTTACTAAACATAATTTTCAATATGAAACATGATGTTCTGTTTTTGCTAGTGCATGTAGAACAATGCTCTTTATTTTATATCTTGCTTCTTCTTTTTATTATATAAACTTGACTTGGTTTAGACACAATAATTTATTTTAACAAAGATGGAACAACATACAATCAATTGATTTTTATTCTTACACTTCATGCTGGAGTTTTTTAACAGACCCCGTAAGTTAGGTATCCAACGAGTAGCTTAATTAAAATTGAAAAATATTCGAATTAGCAAAATTTTGCTTAAATTATCCATTAACTAACTTAGAAATTTGCTTAGATTAAGAAGAGAAAATCACACTTAACAAGAATTTAGGAGGACAAATAATAAGTGGATTCAATAATGTAGCCATGTCTGTTTTGTTAATATACACTTCAAGAGAGAGAGATATTACTGCAATAACATTGAAAAAGTGTAAAAAAATCCAAAAATTTCACATTAAAAAACAAATTGAAAACAAACCCTAACCTTTCTCAAACGAGGTGAAGTGGTGAGATTGGGATTTTGGCATTCATTGGCGGCAGCAATGGAATGTCAATGGTGGTAGTCGGCAGCAGAAAGAGAGCATCTGAGAGAAAGAGAGAGATCGGAGATCGATACAGAGATAGAAAGAGAGTGTCTGAGAGAGAAAGAGAAAGAGAGATCGAATTGGGGATTTGAGATATAAGGACTTATTAGCGGCACACAGTGTGTGTCGCCAATAAGTCTTTAAAGATCACTAACTTTAAGTAAAATGACAGTGTTTCATTTACGCATACTATTAGCGATGCACAAATGTGCGTCGCTAAAAGCATTAACTAACTAATGGCCACATGTGCGTCACTAATAGGTTCGAGCCTATTTTTTCACATAGGAAACTAATTTTTTTGTTACTTTTTTTTTTTCTACTTTTAGCGACGCACTAGTGTGATTCGCTAAAAGGCCTTTTAGCAATGCTTAGTGTGCATCGCTAAAAGTGCCTTCTCTTGTAGTGGATGCCTTCTTTGTCTAGGTTCAAATTAGTGGACCAAGGTTTTAGGATTGGAGGCCTATTCTCAAAAGATCATGGTCCCCCTTCTAAAACTTGATTCTTTGTTTCCTCTGATTCAAACTCAAACAGAAATACACCATTTGAGCCATGTGTAGTTTGAAATGGCCTTGGTTTTTCCATCTCATTCATATGTATTAGAGAATTTGTTTGTAGGTGGGCTTAGTCCCTATGACATAATCCATTAGGGTGCTACTCCATCTGGTAAGTTCTTCCTCATGGTTTGATTATGAATGAATTGGAATCGGAAAGGAATAGGAGTGAAATAAGGTTTAGAGCCAAACCATTGCTTTTTGACACTTTTGCTTCAAAATGTTGGTTCCATGGTTTAATTGGTTTATTGGAAAGATGATGTCTTATTGTTGGGGTAGTGAGGTGGAGTGGCAAAGGGGATGAGATGTTTGGTGATTTGGGATTTTGAATATTTGCTAGAAAGACTGGTCTATTGCTAGTTCTTTGGGGTTAGGTTCAAAGGCGAGAGTATTCAAATTAAGTATGTTAGAAGCTGGTAAAGGAAAAGGATGACACATTTAACTGAGAAAGAGGGATATGCGCCACCTCATTTAGAGAGTCAATTTCTTCCTCTACTCTCATGGGGAGGATCTGAAAAAGGAATAGGGGTGTTCGATCCTTAGGGGTCATACCTATTTCAAGATTAATGTTGTTCCTTATAAAGGGAGCTTGGGTTACGATTGCCTTTTGTTTATATTTTTGAAACTCTGTTATAGTATCTTTATGTTGAGTTTGCTTCCTCCTCAATTCATTGTTCTCTTGTGCGAGAAAAGTAATTTGTTAAACTGTTGAAGTTTGGGCAAGGTGTTAGGCTCTTCCATGTCTTTTTGTTTTCCTTCTTTAATCTTTTTTGTGAACTCTTCTCTTTCTTGGTCAGGTGACTTTGTTTTTAGCACCATTGATATATGCTCCATATCATTTCCTATGATTGTTGGGGATGCATCATTTCGGCTACTAGGGTTGTAGTGTTCTCATTACTCAGTGTAGTTTCAAGTAGTTCTATGGTTGACATAGGGATATCAAGCCATAGATTCACACTGTGTGAGTGTTGAAAGATAGGGGTTGAGTGTTTCAACATGGTTTCTCTTCTATAGGTTCTAATGGGGTTGCTGCGACATATAAAAGTTGGGTGGATTATGGATCGTTTGGGGGATATTTTATATGGGTGGTGGTGGTGGTGGTGGTGGTGGTGGTGGTGGAGGTGGAGGGTGGGTTGGTTACTAGTAGGTTTATTATCTAGAGAAGTATGAGAGCTTTTCTCACTAGATCTAATATCTTTCTTTAGCCTAAAATCTGAAAATTTTCCAAACTTTACTTCAAGTCCACCATGGGAATGAAAAATTAAGGAGAAAGGAGAAAGACTTCTTACTACCTTATGAAAATATTAGTGCAACAGAAGAAGAATTTTATCATAAAAAATCTGGTATTATTTTTCTATAGTTGGGTGACAACAAAACTACTTTTTTCCATAACAGTGTTAAAAGCCATAGTTTTATGAACAAGATTTTAAGTTTGAAAAATGGAACTGGTGAAAGAATTAAGGATTACAAGGATGTGGTTTCTGAAGTTCTAAAATATTTCAAAAACTTTATGGGATCTCCCTCTATTGGCCAAAATAGACTTTGTCAAATTCTCCCTCTAAAGCTTTCTAAGGCTTAAAAGATAAACTTGGAGAAACCAACAAGTCATGAAGAGATAAAATCAACAATTTTCTCTATTAATTGTAACAAGTCTCCAACCCTAGATGGAGACTTTACTGCTTTATTTAAAAAATAGTGGTGTTCCAGATTTCTTTGAGAAAGGTAGAATGATTGTAGAATGGAACTCTATTTTCATTACTCAGGTTCCCAAATTTCAATACCTAAGCAATAAGAGTTAGGCCAATTCCCTACTACAATACACTTTATAAGTGTATATCTTAAGTGATTGTTGCTAGGTTGAAATCAGGTATGAGCTTTATCATAAGTCCTAACCAATTTGAATTTATGCATGGTACGTAGAACAATAGCTAATAATATGTTGTTAACACATGAATTGGTTAGAAATTACCCCAAGAATGAGGAGGTGCCTAGATAAGCTATGAAAATAGACATAATGAAAGCCTAAGACTCAATCAATCTTAATTTCCTCATCTTAGTTTTGGTAGTTATAGGTTCCTTCCAAATATGATGCAATGGGTTAAAGAATTTATTTGTATTCCTAAATACTTAGTTTGGCTAAATAAGGTGCTTCAAGGATATTTTGAAAGCTAGAAATAATTTGAGACAAGTGGGCATATCTCATTATCTCTTTCCCTTGGTATTGGAGGCTTTCAATCGAATTATGCAATGGAATATCATGGTTTTTGGGTTTAATTTTCACACTAAATATGAGTAGTTGGTTATCACCCACCTAAGTTTTTCAAATACCTTGATCATTCTTAGTGGTGTTGATCATTCCTTAATCAACACTAACAAAAAGTTGTTAGATGAGTTTGCTACTATGTCTACTCTTCATCCAAATCCTCAAAAATTCCAAATATTTTTTACGAGGGTGAACCAGTCTTCAAAAGATGTGATCTGCAAAGTGCTAGGAATGGTAGAAGGGATTTTGCCAATAAATTATTTGGGAATACCCTTTATTTCATCTAATAAGCTTTCTCTCAAAGACTACCATTTTTTGATTGAGAAGATTATAAAGAGAGTAAAGTTCGGTCTACCAAAGTATTGACCTATGCAAGCAGATTGTAGCTCTATTGTTTTTTTCATTCAAATCCACTAGGCAACCTTATATATTCTTTCAAAAGGTGTACTAAGAAAGATTGAGAAGATCCTTTGTAGATTCCTATGAGTTGGTGCTAATCTTCACTCAAAAAAGCTAAAATTAGATGGGATTCCATCAGTTATCCAACAAAAAAGGTTGGATTAGGCATTAGAAAGCTTGTAAATTGAAACAGAGCTTCTATTCTATGACATATTTGGTAGTTTATAAGAAACAAATACTCTTTATGGGTGGCTTGGGTTCATTCTAACTTATTAAAAGGTTGCAACTTCTGGGTTATCTCTGTACCAACTAAAGGTTCTTGGAATTGGAAGAAACTTGTTAGATTTAGGCTTGTACCAATAAATTTCATCAAATATTGAAAAAACAACCTAGAGGGTAGGGGTAAATGAGTTGAGTATGTTTCAACAGTTTTTTTAACTTCCTTTTGAAACTAGGGTTTGTACACACCATAATAATGCTTGTAGAATAAGATCACATAATCGATTTATAGTGGTTTGGCTAACCTTTTAGCCTACGTCCACTCTTAGCGATGATCCCTTGATCCACCATCTACTTTTCACTATAACTATTGAAAAGGTGCTAGTTTCACCATTACAACTTCCTCTTCACTTTAATTGATAAGAAACGAATCTCTAACTCAAACGCAAATGAGTTACAAGAACAAGATCGCAACAATCATTCTAAATAAAGAAAATTACAGCAATGAATACACAAAGTAGAGAGAATATAGATACAAAGCTATATGTTGAATTTCTCATTCTTTACTCTATTGTGATGCTTAAGATTTAAAAGTTAAACTTTGGCCTTCTCTTGAATGATGCAAAGATTGATGCTTGAGAGAGAGAGAGAGAGAGAGAGAGAGAGAGAGAGAGTTTTTGTGATTTGGATTTCATAAGTTGAGCTCTGAAACTTGTCTCTCAATGAGCTGGACCTCTTTAAATAGACTTTCCCAAAATAGTGCAAAAGGGTGCCAATTTGTTTGTCTTAACAAAAAAAATTGAAATTGAAATGACTATCTCTGACATGGATTCTAGTCAACCAGTCGAGTTATCTGATCATTCGGCTAGACTTTCGGTTGCCAAAAAGCATGTAACACATCTTGAACTTGGGTGATCTCTAGTTAGCTTAACTAATCTTTTTTTGTTAGCCAGACATTGTGACGCTCTCGCTATCACATCCCAAACCCTACCTTCTATGGAATTTAGAATGCGGCTGGTAAAGGCCTTTAAAATTTGATGAAACATAACCTAGTAAACATTTCAATAGTAGCAATTAAGATACATATTTGCGAAAGCTTTCAAAAATTGTCATAAACTTTATATATATTGTACTCTGTATTTCATCTGGTCAATACCTCACAACAAAGTTTCTATAATAATATCATTATTGCCACTCAAATTTATAGCACATGTCATATATTAGCATCAAAACTTGTCTATATGTTTGACAATATTACTAAGTTCATAAGCCTTCCAAGGCAAGTCATAATAATACTCATTCTACTATATATCCTTACCTTTGTCATATTCATCATCACCTCCTTCCTTTACTTCCCTCTTGATGGGATCAAGAGAAAGCATTATATTAATAAAAGTTAAGGTAATTGGGTTTTCGATCGGTTTAATTGACTCCCTAGCCAACCTTACTTGAAAATAGGTGAATATCTTAGTTAAATGTATACCATAGGGCAAGGCAGTTATCTTCTTAAAATTTTTGAGAGATTCTTTCTTGTTGCACAAGATAATGTGTGGAAGATAAATAGGAATACCTTTTTCAATATGATAGATGAGAAATCTTTGAAATCTACTCATTTCATCATGATGTCCTTTCTAGGGTAACACATTAATGCCTAGAAACTTATGGAGTAAGATAAGATAGCGAAGTAGTTCATTAACTCTCATGTAGGTTTCAACAATGTAGTTAGGAGTTATGGTTTGATAGAACCCAGTTGTGTCTATGAACCATTCATCTACCTTATTTCCTATAAAAAGGCTTTGATGCGCTCATTACAAACATTAAGGATTTCGGCCAGGATTGGTGTGGTCAAGAAACTGTTAGTACCTTTCACCCTAGATGTCACTATAGGATTTTCACCATCAAATTCAAATTTAAGATGATGGTAAAATGGGATATACTAGAGGTGGAACACCAAATAATCCTTGCCAACCAGTAAATGTTAGAGGGATCTTGAATGTGTTATCAAAAAATGATCCAAGACAAACTCCTCTTCCACTATTGGCTTTCCAATTGAAAAAATCACTCCACATCCTAGAGTCATGACCAATAGACATCATTCTACTCCTCTTTGAAGCCCTTGAACTAGGACCTTATTTGGGAACCTTAGCCCTAGGGCATTGTTGTTGTGGATGAAAATAGGGTAAAAGACAGAATAAGGAATTGGAAGTGTTTTTAAAGTTAGAATTTGAAATAGGAGGTATGTAATGTAGTTATGAGAAATAAAATAGGGTTTTGAGTAGGAAGTTTAAAATCAAATAAAATCTTTGAAATTTAATTTTTTCTAATTTAGTGCATGACATCAAGATGACCAGTCACGACCTACTAATTCATTAATAAGCTATATATTTACTCCAATAGTTTTTGTCCAAGTACCGGTTAACAAGACTCTGTCCACCAGTTGACTAGGCACTTTAGTCTTCTAATTTTAATACTTCTGCCATATGCATTAGATTTTTCCCAACTCTATACCCTAAATAAGTAACACTAGTTTGATTTGAGATTAAGTTCAAAGTATGCCCTAGAGTTCTAAAGGCCCTTAGGTAAGGCTCTCCCCTATCCCTAATTCTCTCTTAATTTTCACAAATTAGTTTTCTTTTAGGGGCTTTGTGAAGATGTTAGCTAATTGATATTTGGTTCTCACATAGTTAAGTTCCTTTTGCATAGATAAAATTCAAGATTAATCTTTTTCAAGTTATTCATTGATTTTAGGTTCAAAATGAGATTTAAAAAAATGATTGATTTGAGAAAATGTTTTAAAGTGAATATCTAGTTACAAATGCCAATTTGGGATCTCTTATGATTTGTTCATTAGGATGTCCTACTAGAAGTCTAGTGCTTTTATCTTCTTCATCTTTCTCTTCAATTAAGGTTTCCTCATCATCATCCTTATCATCATCATCTTTATTGATTATGATGTTTTGATTTGATTTATTAAAAATTACATTACTGGATTCTTCAACAACTAGTGTTCTTTTCTTAAAAACTCTATAACCCTTACTAGTGTTAGAATATCCT
The DNA here is from genome assembly GCA_008638375.1 of Nyssa sinensis. NCBI lineage: Eukaryota > Viridiplantae > Streptophyta > Magnoliopsida > Cornales > Nyssaceae > Nyssa > Nyssa sinensis. Next base: position 21,863,514 of record CM018043.1, read on the forward strand.
AAAAAAATCCTATATCAGATCTAAACTCTAATTTGCCTTTGTCATTTCTAGTATTCAAAATAAAACGTTTACAACCAAAAGCTCTAAGATAGGCAATATTAGGCAATTTATCATTCCATAATTTAATCGGAGTTTTTCTAATGATAGGTCTAAAAAAACACAATTACCAATATAACAAGTCGTTTTGATGGCCTCTGCCCAAAAGTAACATGGAAGATTTTCTCCTTGAGCATTGTTCTTGCCATGTCCTGTAGTAATCTATTCTTTTATTCTACAACTCCATTTTGTTCAGATGTCCTTGGAGCCAAAAATTGGTGAATGATTCCTTGAGCATCACAATAATGTATGAATTTGTCTTGATCAAATTCATCCCCATGATCACTCCTTATCTTTTTTATTGCAATCTCTTTCTCATTTTGGATTCTATTACATAACTTAACAAAATGGTAGAAAGCATGATCCTTTGTAGATATAAAACTAACTCATAAGTAACAAAAGTAATCATCAACCACAGTAAGAAAGTATCCTTTCCCTCCTATACTAGTTATCTTAGTTGGGCTAACAAAATGCATGTGGATAAGGTCTAATGGTCTTGAGGTTGTTACTTGATTTAGAGGTTGAAACGGTCTCATTGTTTGCTTTCCTAATTTGCATGCTTCACACACTTTTTCCTTGACGAAATCCAACTTCGAAACTTCTCCAACAAGCTCCTTGCAGAGGAGAAGTTTAAGAAGTTTCATGGTGGCATGTCCCAATCTCATATGCCGTAACCATGTGTCATTCTCTATAACGGAGAGATATTTCACTTCCACTTTATACAAGTCATTAGTATCAACCATATAAGTGTTATTGGATCTTCTTCCCATGAAGAGGACCTCATTGTAATTAAGATCTTCAATGATACATCTATGTGAATAAAAAAATTAATCTATTTTTTTTTAACATAGTTGACTTATACTCAACAAGCTATGTTTAATTCCAATGATAATATATACACTTTCAATACAAGAGGATGAGGGATCACCTACGATTCCTTTACAAAAAATCTCACTCTTATTGTTGTCTCTAAAAGTATCAGTTCCTCTAAAGCGTTTTGAGAGTAGTGAGAATCTTTCATTGTCACTTTTTATGTGCCTTGAGAACTTACTATCAAGATACCACATTGTTTCTAGATTTTCCTTAGCCTTAAGTTTTATTCCTCCTACAAAAAAGACACGAGCTTCTAGCCTTTAGTACCCATTGCATCTTGGGTCATTTCTTATTAGCATTGGAACCCTTGTAGAGAAAATTAATATTAAAGTGTCCTCTCTTTGAACAGCAAAAGCAAGTTGTAAAGATTTGAAAAATCAGAGTAAATTTTTCGTTTTGCCAGTAAGACACTATTCATGTATTATTTGCTGGTAGGGCATTATACATACATTATTTAGACATAAGTTATGTTTGGATTTTGCCTTTAGTACCTATTGCATCTTGGGTCATTTCTTATTTAAGCATAATTTGAGTATGCCATAGAAGGAAAATATGCTTATAATATTAAAATACACCTCCTGTGAGAAATTGAGTGAAATTAGAAATAGTGTGAAAAATAAGCCCAAAAGGCCAACCCAGGTGGGTCCGGTCGCGTTACCCAGCATGCGAAAACCTTTTTTTTTTTTTTTTGAAAAAATATCATTTAAAATACTTTTAAGAACTTTGGTTAAAGTAGAATATCGATTTGAGGCGTTTCGGGACAGATTGTAGTGTAACTAGGGTCCTACGGCTCATTAAGGGCAAAAGGGACTTTTCACCCTTGACCCTTTAGTATAAATAGACCTACTTTAGAGCTAAAAATATCACAACTTGGCTGAAGAAAGTGCAGAATCTTGAGTTTGGGGAGAGGCCATGAAGAAAACCTAGGTTTTTCAACTTTCTACCTTTCCAAAACACATCTCTAACCTTGGAATCTCTTAAGGCTTCCTTCTAGGAAGTTGTTCCCCACCATAAGAGCTCAAATCCTACTGATTGGTTCAACTTCGAAGTGAACACAACTCCCTAGGGTTGAGAAAAACCCTTCTAGGTATGATATTATGCTAAATAAAGACTAGAGTTAAGTTTATTGGTGTTTTTATAAGTTGGTTATATGACTTACATACTTACTTGATGTTAAAAAACCACCTAGTATATATTTGCTTTGAAAACCTAGGATTGGTACTTTGTGTACTTGTGTATTCTTTGAGAATTTGGTAAAGTTGTGAACATGTAACATGAATATATATATATATATAATTGATTGTATTATAGACTATGTTTATGTAGACAAAATTTTATAGTTTGAAATTTATAGTTTGCTTAATGTATGATGCATGATTTAAGGCACACCCCATATGTTTGATACAATGCCTCAGAGAAATTGCATGGTAAAATAAGGCATATTGGTATATTGTGAATCTTTGGAAACATGGAGTGTGTTGAGCCTTTTGGTGCTATGTATTATGAGGAGTGTGGATCCTGTGGTGAAAAACCCAAAATGTGGCCAAAATGAGTGGTACTCGCATGCCAATGGGAGAGGACTGTGAAGTGAGACATGTGTTGGGCATAGAGTTGCATGTGTGTGTCATGCATATTACCATTACATTGCATTAGTGAATTGGAGGGTTTATAACTCACAAATGTTCACTTTGTACATGCCACAACTTATCTTTATTCTTTGTTTAGCATTATGTCATACAAGCCGTCGCGCTTACCCTACATGGGATTACATTTTTCATATGAGACTCCTGGAACATGAGACTTAATAAAGTCTTAGAGCATGGAGGGAAAAATAGACTTTGAAGTGTATTTGGCCTAAGGGCTATATTTTGTATGTAGGGGTATAAGCCCCATGAAGTTTATTTTATGTTTAAAGTTTAGACTTTGTATAAATTATAAACTTGATTTTATGTTAGATTGTATGGAATTGTGTATTGAATATGAATGAGGAGCATGGAGCTCCAAGTACTTACTTTGTTTTTGAAATATGATTGTGGATATTGAAAATATAGAATTATGCAAATAAATGTTTTATTAGGTGTTGCTGTTGGTGTTGAAGGGGATGAGGAAGAGGAATGGGATAAGAAAAAAGGTCAATAAACATATGGTAAAAATTTTCAAGAATAGCAACTAGGCTAAGTGGAGTGGGAGAGCATGCCTAGATTTCTAAGTAAGGAATCAAATAAATTAAAAAGAAAAAAAAAGGTAAAAAAATGAAAATAAGGGGCACAAGAGGAGACTTGGGACAAATTAGTCAAAAATTACTAGGTACAAAAAAATGTCAAAATCAAGATTTTAGGCCAAGGTTCAAAGTTCTGGTACTGTAGCAAAATGGCTACTGGAATTACTATAGCGTGAGGGGTAGGAAGCCAGCAGGCAACCCAACTGTGCACGCGCGCTGGCTGCCCAAGCCCTGCTGCCGCATGCTCGCATGCCGCACGTTGCATACCGCCTACGAGCACCTGCACGCTTGAGCTGCAAACCTGTGCGTGCCTGGCCATCCTTCCCTTGCATATCTGCGCACACCCGCGTGCTAGCTTTACCATTATCACTTCGCCTTCACAAATACAAACTTTGTTTCGGTTGATATGGAGTCAAATCTCTAACTCAAGCACAAATGAGTTACAAGAACACAACAATCCTTCTAAAAAGGAAAAACTAACATTGAATATAGAAGAGTGGAGAGAATGTAGATAAAATATTTTGTGTTGAATCTCTTATTTTTCACTTTCTTGAAAGACTTGGGATTTGAATGTTGTACCTTAGCCTTCTTTTGAATGATTCAAAGATTGATACAAGAGAGGGAGTTTTTCTTTTTTGGATTTCAAAAGTTGAGCTTTGAATGTTGTTTGTCAATAAGTTGGACCTCTTTTAAATAAACTTTCCCAAAGTAGTGTAAAATGCTATTCTTTTTTCTTTGTAATGGAAAATTTCAAAAAATCATATATCACATCTTGAATTTGGTGATCTCCATTTATCCAAATTTCTCTTTTTAGTTAGTTGAAAATAGTGATGGTCTCGTTATCTAAAATATTTCAATTAAATTCTTTTTATCATTGTCTCTTATAGTAACATTAAAAGCTCAGACAAATGAGTGGGTCTGTTCCCTTATCCTATTTTCAACTCGGGTACCTATAAGTTGCTCATTGAACTGATAAGCAGAATGAAAACATGTTACATATCCTCCCATTAAAGTATATTCCAACTGTCATCTTTATGGAAATGATAAAACATGTGCATGTCAGTTTGTAATTGCTATGGTTGATTGGTAATTAACTACTAGAATAGAAGGAAATTTTATGAAAATGGTAGAAAAGAAAATAAAGAAAGCGTTTGCTAATTAATCTTATTGGTTTCTTATTAGAAACACAATGTTAGCTCAGGAAAATGAATTCTTTGTAAATGACTATTCTTTTTTTAAAAAAAAATTCATCTCGTTCTTCTTCAACCCTTTACTACTTTAAGACACTTGAACTTTTTTTTTACCAATGAAAGTCTACATTCAAATAAAAATATCTTATATTTGTCTCAATCACTATTGGCTGTGGGGTTGAACTATTGCAAGAGTTTATTATTTGTGGTTAATATTATGTATATTTGTTGTTCAGTGTCTCCCTTGTAAACTCCCTATTTAGATTAGCGACGTCCTTAAGAATCCAAGAATGGATATCATTCTCGATCCAACTTGTTTGTATATTTCTCTTAATGACTCAAATGTGAAATCAATTTGCATTTTTGTGCAAGAGGAAAGATCGTTGGCCCCAATGGTGAAATCTTTTGTGCAGTTTTATAATTTTGATAGGTGGGAAGAGACAACCTTTTTGGAAGCTTTTTGGAATCCTAGGTTTATTTTATAAAAGAATTGAGAAAATAATATTTTTCCTTATTTATATCATTTTGATTAATAATGGGCATCTTTCTAGACATCATGTAATGTTAGATGAATTTTGTTATAGATAGGTTGTGTCAGATGAATAGTGTATTGGAACCTTTTGTAGGTTGTGTATTTCGATGAACTATGTTATGGATGGATCAGGTTTTGTTGGATGAATTATGTAGCAAGTTGTGTGTTTAGATTATGAATGATTAGGTTGTGCTCGATGAATTGTGTATTTGGAACTTTTGTAGCTTGTGTATTGCAACCTTTTGTAATAGGTTTTAGGAACAATCACCCACCAAACTACTTTTTCAAAAAAAAGAAAAAGTTCATTACCGATACTCAAATGCATCGCCAATAATTTCCATTAACGATAATTGAACATTTTCTCGACATTTATAATTGTCGGTATTGATCATTATTACTGACGTACTTCAGAGTCGAAAACAAATACAAAAAATACCAAAATTTATAATCATTGGTATTAATAATAAATATCAACGTATATCATAAATTTATTATTGACACGTAAACACGTCTAAAATAGTGCTTTTATACCAATGCCTACTGTGGTTAGAAATAGTACTTTTACCGACAGTGGTTATTGTTGGTGTTAATATTTAGTACCAACGTGTCCTACCATCGCAAATAGTATTTATACCGATATATAAAGTCATCGTTATTATGCCATTATTTTTGACGTGATATTATATCATAAATTTATTATTGACACATAAACACGTCTGAAATAGTGCTTTTATACTGACGCCTACTATGGTTAGAAATAGTATTTTTACCGACAGTGGTTATTGTGGGTGTTAATATTTAGTACCAATGTGTCCTACCATCGCAAATAGTATTTATACCGATATATAAAGTCATCGGTATTATGCCATTATTTTCGACGTGATATTATTTCTGTTTGTAGACACCTTATTTTGTGACCATTGATTAAGTAGTAAAAGCTGATGATTATGCTAAGAAACCTTCTTCAAGTAGGGACTCTTCCCAATTGAGTAATATTCCCATTAGGACTCTTCTTGATAGAGTCCTATTCCCGTTAAGACTCTCCTGTCAGAGTCTCAGTCCAAGTAAGACTCTTCCCGATAGAGTCTCACTCTCATTAGGACTTTCTTGTCAGGGTCTCAGTCCAAGTATGATTCTTTTCAATAGAGTCCCACTCCCGTTAGGACTCTCCTGACAGAGCCCTAGTCCAAGTATGACTCTTCTTGATAAAATCCCATTCTGGTTAGAACTTTCTTGTTAGAGTCCTAATCCAAGCAGAACTCTTCCCGATAGAGTCCCACTCTTGTTAGGACTCTCTTGACAAAGTCATAATCCAAGTAAGACTATTCCTGTAAAGTCTTGATAAAGTCCTAGTCCAAGTAGAATTCTTTCCAATAGAGTCTCACTCCCGTTAGGGCTCTCCTATCGAAGTCCTATTCCTATTAGGACTCTTTGACAAAGTTCTAGTCCAAGCAAGATCATTCATGAAAGAGGCTCACTCCTATTAGGACTGTTCTAGCTATCAGAGAGCGTTTCAGTAATTTTAGTACCTTTTTGCCCACTAAAGACATTTTGGTAATTTTGGCACAATCCAACCCTCAGTAAGACTTCCTAGTCATTCAATGGGCATTTTCATAATTATTATATCGTTTTACCCACATAGGGGTATTTTGGTACCTTTTGGTAACAAATCCAGGGTAATTTGGTCTTTCCACATGTCTTGTGGCAATCTAGAGATTCTCCATCGAATTAGGGGCAATTTGGTAATCTTGAGTGATAGTAGTTTATTTAGGTTTAATTAAGACTTTTCACTTTTAGAGTTTCCATAAATCTGGTTGCTTGACATTTCCTTAAATAGAGATACATCGAACCCATATGTTTTCATTTTAAAGTTTATTTTCTAATTAAATTCTATTTCTCTTTTATCTCATTGGCTCTTGCATGTAGACACCAATTCTATTGGTTCGTCCATTGTCATAATTATTTATTAATTCATTTAGTTAGGATAATCATTCTTATTTAATTTTTTATTTATTAAATTAGATAATTATCAATCAAGACATGATCCTAGCCCTCCATTTTAGGGTTTCATCTTAGACCCTTGGATCAAATCTCGATCTTTTTCTATATGTAAAGCCCTTAGGCCATCAGTTTTAGAGGACACACGGGTAGACGAAATGCACGATTTCCATAGTCTTACGATGCTAGCAGAATTCTAGAGTGCTCTCTACAAGAACTCCCATTCTCTCAAGGCCGAAGCCCTATCGAATTAATAGCCTCCCTTCACAAAGCAAGCTAAAGCAACGCTTTCAAAACCGAAAAACAAGCCAGGGATCTGCCCAATTGAAGCCTCTGATCCAGATTTTTCTAGCCGAAGTGTTATCCAACTACCATGACTGAATAAGGTAAGCTCTCAAACCCTTAACAGTTTTCTTTAGATCCGGTTGATCTCGTCTCTTTTATCACTCTTGATAAAAGAGGTTAAACTGAAGAATTACGTGACTCTGATTTCGTTTTCTGAATGGATACTTAGAAAGCCTTCGGGCCCGAGTCAGTTCTATTTTCTGTCTTTTCTATTCTATTTTATTTCTTTACTCAGATTTTTTATTATTTATTTCTTCCAGACTCACATTTCTCTTTTCAATTTTCTCAAGAAAAAACAGGCTTGCAAGTGAATATTCAAGGCCTATCCATTCAGATTGGGTGGGGTGGGTGCCTAACACCTTCCCACTCCGTACTTTAACCCTTGAGCCTGTTTCTCTAATGTTTCTATTTTTCAATGCTTCATTTTTATTTTGATCCATGTCAAGGGATCCTCTTAGTATGTATTTAGGATTAAAGTGATGTGATTTTTATTCCATTTCTTTCAGTTTCCATCATATGTATTGTTCAATCTGTAATGGGTTTGCTTCTTTCTTGCCCAAAAACAAGCTGGCGACTTCTCAATCTTAATCTCTCATAAGAGGCAGTCCTTCCCACCTTTAGGGGAAGAAGACAATTGGGATCCCTCTAAATCTATAAAAAAAGATGACAGACGTTTTCCCCTTTTTTTTATGTTGGCACCCACAGTGGCGGCTCCATTGGGGACTAAAGAGGGCTAAATTCGGTGAAGTATTCACTTCATGGCTATTTTGTTTACTTGCCTTACATTTATTTATTTTTATGCTTTATGATGGATGAATAGATGTATGCTTGAATGTATGGATGGATGAATAAAACAAAGGACTATAATCTGAATGCGTTGCACACACATCACGTGCATTTGCACTACATACCTTCTAAACCTCGGACAATTAGTAGCCATCGCCCCATATGCTCACTCAGCTTGACGGGCGTCGCCGGTGAAAGCGCTCCACTCTTTGATCAAATACGACTTGACCAGGGACACTACATTCTAGTGGCCATGGGAAGGTATGCAAAAAGGCGATGCAGTACCATTTGACCATAGTCATCACAATCTAATGGTTGTTGGAGGTATATGGCACGTCTTATTAGAAAGGGAACCCTGAACCTTTACTCTATCGAAGTGTCATGCATATAATCTACCCTAGATTGATGATTCAGGACTTTAAAACCAATTTTGATAAGACACACACATACTTTTTCATGCAATTTTACGAAGTCAGAAAAATTCAGAAAGTTGAAAAAAAATACACCTCGATTGGCCAATTAGCACGGAAGTTAAAAGCCTCTATGTGCCGATCGACACACAGAGAGCTACCTTCCTACTGTGCAACATTTTTCCTGTTTTCTAAAATTTTTCTAAAAACTCTTATTTTTTCTTGAAAGACCAATTTTACAAGCTACAATGAGGCTACAAATGAGACTTTCTTGTGTTTTCCTTGACACCGAACAAGTTAATAACATAGGTATTTTTTGAAACCAGATACCTACAACTGGCTGGGAAACGGGCTAGCCAAGGTTGACAAAATGACTTTCGAAAGGAACTTTTTGGGTTTGTTCTCATCACATAATTAGAATCAACTTGATTTTTAATCATGTATCACACTTTATGGTTTCATTTTAGTAAATTTCTGGGTTATGTTTGTTAGGATTCGAATCTTTAGGAATCTTTTCCTCAAAACCTAGAAATAACTTCCATTCATGTCCCTCATTATGCCAAAATTTAGAGGCCAAGTATAACTTCCGAGACTTCACAATTCGGATTCTTTAGTCATTTTAGGAATCAAGTCGGGCTCTAATTCGTGGCCCCTTCTCTCAATTTTTCCTATCATGCCAACCACTCAAGATAGGTTTTCAATTCCTTTTCAAGAGTCATATCTTTTTAAGATCCTCATCTCGTCAATCAAGCTTCATCTTGGCCCCTCTAGTAAGGTCAAATCAATTTCATTGGGATTCTTTCTAACCTTTAGGATTGATTTTCTCATTCAAGAAAATTGTTTCATCCACTTAGGACTTAAGGGCTACCTAGGCATTATGCTCCTACTTTTTTTCAAAAAAAAAATTCAAAATTCAAAAAAAGTGTATGCTTCATTTTCTAAGAAATGATTTTCTTTTCCATTTAGATTAGATCTTTTCCTACTCAAAGTTTTGAAATCAAAAAACTCTTTGGACTATTGGCTTGGGTTCAAACTCCTCTGCACTTATTTGGTGATCAAAAAATTCATTGAGGTTTCCTACCCTATTACAGATCTTATTCCTTCAGTTGAGCCCGAAAACCATGGCATCAAAATCAAGCCAATTACTGCACCTTGTCACTGTAGATCAGAATCAGTTACCTCAAATTTTGGCCGAAATCAGAAAAGACATGGCCAGTTATAGGGTTAAAACATAGAGGCACTCCCAAAAATTCCAAGAACTGTTACAAAAAAGGTTACCACCATCTCCAACACTCTTAGCAGGGCCTAACAATGCTCCCAATAACCAACCACCTATACCTCATCGATATTATCTCCCACAAAATCAGCAGGCCCAATATGCAGCCATACATGATCAATTTAATCAAGCTGGACAAAATGGGCCCAAAATGAAATCAAATCTCAAGATAAACTCAACACCAATTAAAAGGCCCTTTTTCTCAAAAGGCTTGAAAATATGGAAGCCTTAATATGCAAATCCAACCGTGGAGATAACATGATTGATATCTACAAACTCTCCCTATATCTAGAAGTCTGTTTGCTCTACAAGTTTAAAATGTCAGACTTAGACAAATTCAACAGGGACCACATGCCCAAAGACCTACCTCAAGCTCTATGTTCAGGACATGCAACCAATAAGAGCTACAACTGAAATGATGGATCAAATGTTCCACCAAACCCTCACTAGGGCAGCTCTTCGTTGGCTCTTAGACCTAGAAGAGCCCATATCTAATGATTAGGAACAACTCTGTAATTCCTTTGTCAAGTAGTACAAATACAACGAGTTGGACATCACACTTAAGGACCTTAAGACTACCAAGCAAGAACCCAAGGAAACTCTTTCAACTTTCATCACCCGATGAAGGGCCAAAGCAACCCAAATGATTAACAGGCCGAGTAAAGCTGAACAAGTACAAATGGTGAAGAAGAACTTGCTTCCCATCTACCATGAATCATTGTTTGCCCACTACTTTGAGACTTTTAAAGATCTTATAGGGGCTAGAATCCAATCAAAGATGCAATCAATGATGGAACATTGAGGAAGCCCACACAAAACACCAAGCCCAATAGCTCAGAGATTGTTGTCAATGCTTTAATTCCACAATAGTTTTTTTCTTGGTCTGTTAATTCAACTGCCTCACCGCCACCAAATTCACCTCGAAGGCACCCATCAAGGTCATTCTCAGAACTCTTTGCATCATTGAGCGAAGTTTTTAAAAAGCTTTACGAAGAAGGGCATCTCCAACCTTTGGATCCTAGGCCCATTCCAAACCCAATACCAAAGAGTTACGATTTAAACAAGCATTGTGCCTACCATTAATGTGCAGCCAACTCCATTGATGATTGCACCATATTAAGACATGCTATCCAAGATTTGATTGATGAATAAGCCATTGGGCCTCCTCCTTCAAGGATCAACCAAGATTAGCTCACAATCAAGAATGAGGAGCTTTCCAAGCCAAAGATCATTCTTTTATTCTTCATGGATAATTTCTATCTATCTTTCCTCATGTTTCAATAAAGATTTTCTTAGGATACTTTCAACAAAATGTTTACATGATTCATCTTGATTCTTCAAGAAAATGAATGTCATCAAATTCATAATAAGATTAGATGTGTTGAATTTGAGCATCATCAAACTTCATAAATCATCTTGATTTTCTCATTGTTCACCAATTCATCCATTTGTCTCAAAGGCATCTTGTCTGATTCAATCACCATCCAAAGAAGATAATGGTCATGACACTAAGTAAGCATCAACATCATGAGTTTATAAAATGTGACTGTTTCCTAAAAGCAAGTAATTCCAAAGATAGGAGGCCATCACTTAGTAAACCAAATTTATCCTATCACCCATATCAAGATATCCACTTACAAACCCTTTGAGCCTAATGTTTCAACAAAATGTTTACATGATTCATCCTGATTCTTCAAGAAAATGAATGTCATCAAATTCATAATAAGATTGGATGTGTTGAATCTGAGCATCATCAAACTTCATAAATCATCTTGGTTTTCTCATTGTTCACCAATTCATCCATTTGTCTCAAAGGCATCTTATCTGATTCAATCACCATCCAAAGAAGATAATGGTCATGACACTAAGCAGGCATCAACATCATGAGTTTATAAAATGTGACTGTTTCCTAAAAGCAAGTAATATCTAGCAAACCAAATTTATCCTATCACTAATATCAAGATACCCACTTACAAACCCTTTGAGCCTAATTGATCAGTCTTTCCTTCTTAAACCCATCTACCAAACCTTAGGGGGGGGAAAGCTTACTATGTGTGCATTCTCTCAATGCCTTCATAGAAGAATCAAAAAATAAAGAGAATAAACGTCTTTGCCCAGTGTGAAAGAAAAGAATTCCAAGCATGAAAGTGAGAAACAATCATTTCAGAAGAATAAAAAACAAAGGAAATAAAATCTTTGCCTTATTAAAGAAAAAAATTTCTAAACAAGGAAATGACAAAACAACTATCAAGGAAGGGTCAGATTGTAAAGAAAATAAAACTTTTGCCTAATCAAAAGAAGCATTTTCCAAGTAAGGATGCAAGATATCAGTCAATTAATGCCGTGTATGACTCAAAGAGTTTCAAGCGAGCAATGAACTACATTAGACCTAATTCTCCAAAAAGAGATACGTAGGCACCCTAAGAAGTTACTTTAGGCTCGATCGTGAAGGTCATTCTAAGAATCAGTCATGTACAAGAAAGGACATGCACATCAAGGTTATGCACGTCAAAGCTACGCACATCAAGAAGATGCACACAAGGGGCTTGGTATTATGAACATGGGTTTTTAGGCCTTATATACCTTTCATTTTGTAAACCTTACCCTAACCTAAATTTTGTACCTAATACTAAAACCACCTTGAGGTCTTGCTTGCTTAAAGGAATTGTCATATTTCAACTGAGAACTCTTTCAAAGGATCTTACAAATAAATGGGTCATGTAACAAATGATTTCAAACAAGGGGTTTCCTCTTAACCTGTTTGCACCACATTGCTTCTTCATTCTTCACCCACTTTTTGAAGGAACTCAACAAGGGGCTCCTTACCTACCTATTTGCACCAAATTGCTTTCTCATTTTATGACCTTATGCCTTGTTCATTCTAAGAGTAACTCATACTCTTAATCATACAATTATTCCTAATCAATGGGCTCATTTATGCCAACATAAGAACCTTTTTTTTTTTCCATTTAAAGGATTCCATTTCACATTTTTTCATGCCTTAACAACTTTTCTCACATCATGGGTAAAGTCTCCATCACTTTGGTTCACCCAAAAAAAATTTCATTCAAATATTTCATCCAATATGCTCAGTTAAATGCACAATTTGTTTTGAAAATTAATGATTCTAATTTTCCCAAACGTCAGACTAAATCATACTCAAAATAAATACTTTGAAATTTTTAAAAGAATATCCCAAATCATTCGGAAGGGTAAAAAGATTTTATCCATGAACTTGAAGATAAGTCTTTAGCTAATCAAGTCTCCTAAGCCTTCATATCCTCATTTCACAGCTCGATTATATTTTCCCAAATCATCTTCAAAGATGGGAAACCTCACCATTCAAAACCAAGGCAATAGTTCTTTTGACCTAAATAACCAACTTGATTGCCAGTGATCTAAGGGCTAGCAGAGTCCAAGCCAAAAGTCAGAATTTTTTTCTAAATGAGAACACAACCACATGAAAGACTTGTTAGAATCATATTTTTTATCAAGTAAGACTCCTACGAGACATTTTCGAGGGCATAAACTCATAACAGTCATATCAAGACAAATCTCTTTAGAGAAAATTTAGTAAAGACAGCACTCATTTTTGCTAGTCACGAACTACTAATGGTCTGATTCGCCTGACGGTGATACATAAGAATCTCATAGAGGAATGGGTCCGACCATGTCAAAATCACTAATCAAGGTCAAAATGGTTGTCTTTTTTTCTTGCGTTTACGTTCACTTGCTTAGAAGTTCCATCAACGAGGGGCTTTCTGTAGACACCTCATTTTGTGACCCTTGATTAAGTAGCAAAAATCAATGATTATGCTAAGAGCCCTATTTCAAGTAGGGACTCTTCCTAATTGAGTCCTACTCCCACTAGGGCTCCGCTTAACAGAGTCTTATTCCCTTTAAGACTCTCTTATTAGAGTCCCAGTCCGAGTAGGACTCTTCCCAATAGAGTCCCACTCTCGTTAGGACTCTTTTGTTAAAGTCCCAGTCCAAGTAGGATTCTTTTCGATAAAGTCTCAGTCCCATTAGCACTTTCTTAACAAAGTCCCAGTCTAAGTAAGACTCTTGCCGATAGAGTCCTACTCTTGTTAGGACTCTCTTGTTAGAGTCTCAATCCAAGTAAGAATCTTCTCGACAGAGTTCCACTCTCATTAAAACTCTCTTAACAGAGTCCTAGTCCAAGTAGAACTCATTCCCAATAGAGTTTCCACTCCCGTTAGTACTCTCTTGACAAAGTCCTCTTCAAATTAAGACTCCTCCTGATAGAGTTCTAGTTCAAGCAGGACCAAACCTAAAAGTGTCTCACTCCTGTTAGGACTCTTTTGCCCATCGGAGGGCATTTCGGTAATTTTGGTACCTTTTTGCCCACTAAGGGTATTTTGGTAATTTTGGCACAATCCTACCCTCAGTAGGACTTCTTAGTCACTTGAGGGGAATTTTCATAATTTTAATATCATTTTACCGACATGGGGGTATTTTGGTAATTTTAGCCTTTTAGTGACAAATCAGGGGTAATTTGGGCTTTTCACATGTCTTGTGGCAATCTGGAGATTCTCTACCGAATTGGGGGCGATTTGGTAATCTTAAGTGATAGTAGTTTATTTAGGTTTAACTAAGACTTTTTGCTTTTAGAGCTTTCATAAATCTGGTTGCTTGATATTTCCTTAAATGAATATACATCGAAGCTAGACGTTTTCATTTTAGAGTTTATTTTTTAACTAAATTATATTTCTCTTTTATCTTATTGGCCCTTGCATGTAGACACCAATTCTATTAGTTCGTACATTGTCATAATTATTTATTAATTCATTTATTTAGGATAATCATTCTTATTTAATTTTTTATTTATTTTATTAGATAATTATCATTCAAGACATAATCTTAGCCTTCCATTTTAGGGTTTCATCTTAGACACTTGGTTCAAATCTCTATATTTTCCTATAAATAGAACCCCTAGGCCATCAATTTTAGGGGACACACGGGCGAACGAAATACACGATTTTCATAGCCTTACACTGCTAGCATAATTCTAGAGCTCTCTCTACAAGAACTCTCCCTCTCCTGATGCCGAAGCCCTGCCAAAGTGACTGTCTTCCTTCACGAAGCAAGCCAAGGCGATGCTTTCCAAACCAAAGAAAAGGCCGAAGATTTTTTCAATTAAAGCCTCTGATCCTGATTTTCCTAACCAGAGTGCTACCCTACTACCATGACTGAATAAGGTACGCTCTTAAACCCTTAACAGTTTTCTTTAGATTTGGTTGATCTTGTCACTTTTATCACTCTTGATAAAAGAGAACAAACCAACTAAGTGACTCTGATTCCATTTTCTAAATGGATAAGTAGGAAGCCTTCGGGCCCTAGTCAGATCTTTTTTTTTTTTTCATTTCTATTCTGTTTTATTTCTTTATTCAAATGCTTTATTATTTATTTCTTCCAGACTCATATCTCTCTTTTCAGTTTTCTCATGAAAAAATAGCCTTGCAAGTGAATATTCGAGGCTGGTCTATTCGGATCAGACAGCAGTGGGTGCCTAACACCTTCCCACTTCCGTACTTTAGCCCCCAAGCCTATTCCTCTAGTGTTTCTATTTTTCAATGTTTGATCTTTATTTTCATCCATGTCAAGGGATCCTCTTAGTATTTATTTAGGATTAAAATGATGTAATTTTTATTCCATTTCTTTCGGTTTCTTTCATATGTATTGTTCAATCTATAACAGGTTTGCTTGTGTCCTATCCAAAAACAATTTGGTGATTCCTCAATCTTAATCTCCCATAAGAGGCGTTCCTTCCCACCTTTAGAGGAAGGAGACAGTTGGGATCCCTCTAAATCTATAAAAAGGATGAAGCATGTTTTTCCTTTTTTTTTCGGTGTTGGCACCCACACCATCAAGGATCTTTCTATAACTATTTTATTACTGACAAATTTTGTTGACATCCTTAATCCAGTCGGTATTACTTTTTTTTGAAAAATTTTGGCTTATTTTTTATAACATTATATGTCGGTTTAAAACTTTGTTTTGTAGTGTCAGTTGATGGAACATTCATTTTTCGATTAGTCTTAGGAAAGACCGCTTTTAGTATCTTATCTTTCTTAGTGTCCAATCAGTTGGTCCTGATGTTTCTCTCAGTATCTTGACTTCGAAAAGTTGAACATCAGTTTACAGTCGATGTAAGTAGAGATTGCTTATAGTATCTTAACCCACTACGTGTTCAATCAGTCAGTCATAGTTGTTCGATCTTTCAAACTAATACTTAGTTTTTCTTGCAATGTAAAGCTTAGACAAGAAATCTTCCAAATATGGTTAAGCATAGGCTCAATAAACCGTTTAAGATCAATTTAACCAATACATTGATATAACAATAAGTGTAATTCTCTTATCCGAGGAGAAGTTGATTCTTACGCAATTTCTTAACAATAACTTAGAGTTTCGTGATCAAAATCACAAATATCATCAGCTTAGCAAATCTATCATAGAGAATGGGAAATCTATTTTTCGATGGTTTGATTCTTGGCATCCTTTAAGTCTTCTTGCTAATAAATTTGGTAAAATTTTTGTGGCAGAGCTTCATAGAAATGATAATGCAAAAGTTTATTTTATTATCGGTTACAAAAGGAGGTAGCTTTAGAAGCCCCTAACTAGAAGAATATGGTCTCGATAAACTATAACACCCTGACCCGGATTAAACTATAATCGTGTAATTAAATCACCTTATAAAGTATTGAAATGCTAGTTAGCCAACATCATAGAATTATTGCCTATATAGTCAATTACTCAAGAAACCAATACATGGGAAAAATTAAGACGAATATTACTATGCTTTAAGATTTAAAACACTAATGCAAAGAACAATTAAAGATACATAAAAATATGATAATGCATGTCTAAAATATACATGATGTATGGTACCTCAAAGAAATGCATGTATATGTAGCATAAATATATATATACACACACACACACATACATATATACATTTGGTCAAACTTTATATATATATATATATATGTATGTATGTATTTATATAAGGTCAAAATTACCAGCCATTGAAAACTATGGGCTGGAAAGTTTGAGTTTCTCTACTAAAGAGACCAACCTAAACCTAACCATGCCTAAGCCATGATAGGTCTTAAAAGGGAATGGGCCAAGGAGAGGTGATGGACGAAGTGTCCATATAAAGACCTTTTATATAAGCCTAATGTAAAGAAATTGAGAGCTTTTCTACTATAACCATAGAAATTGAGATATTAGAGACAAAATTTAAGTTGAAGAAGGGCTGAGGCAGACCTGAGGTAGAAAGAGAAGGAAAAAGAAAAAATTTGAAGTTCATCATCAAGAGGCTAGAACCTAATTCCTTTCACTTCTTTAAGTTCCTGTGTAAATTATAAGCATAGTAGACTATATATATATATATATATGTGTGTGTGTGTGTGTGTGTGTGTGTGCCTAAAATGGCTAGTTTAAGCTAAACCGTTATTAATGAAGCTTAAAAGCTTGCCTAAGAATAAACTTAAGAGAAACCCATTTTTGAGCCTAGGACTGTGATCTACACAAGATTTAGGTCAAGAAATCACTTGACCGTTAATCTTTAAATATAGTTGCAAGTTTGGCAATTAATGGCAAACCCTTAAAAATGAATAGTAAACTTGCATGCATGAATGGAAAATTAAACCCCGGACTATAAGGAACGTAACTTAACAAATCTCATCCAAATTGGTTGAGAAATGAACTAGTGAGAGTAAGAATTTAGATCATGCCATTGGAGCTCAAACTGAGCTTTTAAACTCAACTCAAGACACCAAATCAATGAGGAATCGTTTCTAAGAAACCCAAAAGGGGATTAAAATATAAAAAAAAAAAAAAATGAGAGGAAATGATGGGCCAAAAGGCACGAAATAGTCTAAATTTCCTAAGATTACAAAGCTACAGTAACATGTCATGTGGAGATGACGATGAGTTATACGAGTTAACCAAGCGGACCCAACCACGTGTCATCATGCTATTAAACGTCCACTTAAGTGGACCGACATCAGTTTAGGATAAAATGATACCAACTCGCGTCGTTTTGACCTTAAGTTTTTAAAACCACATTTTGCATGTTTGGCTTCAAACATAATAAATCTTAAATTAGGGTTTTGATTATCCTTAACCCAAATACGTATATAAAATTGGGAATAAAACTGTTTGGCAACTAGATTAATGAATTAAAATGAAATTGGGCTATTCTAAACCTGGATAAGGACCTCATTTGGGACAAATGATTGTTTATTTGGTGATTGAAATTGGAATAGGATCATCCATGAAGCAAATAACTCAAGATTTTGTGAATAAGGCTTGTTTGGCTATAATAGGGACCTAAATGAACTTTTTGAAAACACACTATGACCTCTGGACTTTTAATTAATTATACCGTGGCCCATATCTTTGAAAATTAATTCAATTAGATTCCTAAAAGGTATATAAATTTATAATTTAGCCCTTAAAACTCTAGAAATTATGAAAATATGCCTATAATTATGGAAATTACTATTATCCCCCCAAAATTAAATAAAATTACAAGAATGCCCTTATAAAAGTAGGAAAAACTTCTCTCTAATGTAAAATGAGATAGACAAAGTGAAATCAAGATCTGTAAAAAAATAAACTTATGTTTTTTCAACATTCTGGGCCGAATGGTGGACCTTGTTTGAGCAAATTAAATTTTCAAATACATAAACGGATAAACTAGACTAATTCTATATAAGTCCTAAAGGCCTAATTAAGCTACCAAATGACCTCCGATGACCGCAAGGGTACTTACCCTAAGGTTTTTCAACGTTCCAAACTCAACGATAGAGTTTGTTTCAATAAATAAGGTGCTTGAAAATACAGATATGCAAAATTGGTCATTTTTAGGATATTTTTAAGCTAAAATAGCCTACCAGAGGAGTATAAAAAATGAGAAAAGACCATTATTAAGATTTTTAGATTTTTTAGGGTCAATAGAGAGGTTTGATTGAATTAATAAGACCCCTAAAATAAAATTTGCAGCTACATAGGCCCTCGAACTAGTACCTAATAAGATTTTGATCTATGCTATAGAAATGACGAAATAAAGGATAGACCTTCTTTAATATAAGCTTTAGGACTTCAGGTGAGTATTTCATGTCATGTTAAGGTGATTTTTGATTATAAATATATGTATTGAACTCAACTATGATTTGTGTTATATGTTATACATATTCAAATGGAATTTGAAAGCAAGTAATGCTATAATACTGCTCCATGACTTCGGAGAATATGATTTATGGAATTTATTTTGTGTCAAGAATATATTAGAACTATTAGACATTGAAATTATTTATTTGACCATTGAATTTTCATAGGACATTATTGGCTTTGGATTTGATTTCAATGCATTTTTTATTTTTTTAGACTTCTATGATTAGTTGTTATCAATCAAATTATGACTTCATCGAACCCTAACCATAGGTTCTAAATAGTGGTTAGCCACACTGATCGACACTATAAACTAGTTCCTATCGAATATCAATCTCAGTCAGTGATGTTCTAATTTACTGGCCAAAGAAGTAATTTTATTAAACATGTGACTTTGAACATTATTGAGCATTACGACTTTGAACATACTGAATTTAAATCATGATTGAACATCAAACTATCAAGCATCGAACCATTGAATTATGACATATGATATAGAATGTGACTTACTTGAACTATAATATAGAATATTATCTACTTTGAACATGTCGCTATAAAATATTGATCTACGATATAGAGTACAACTTACTTTGAACTATAATATAGAGTACGACTTACTTTGAACTATGATATAGAGTACGATTTATTTTGAACTATGATATAGAGTATGGCTTACTTTGAGATTATCAAATTAAGATGTTTTGTGCAAATATCTAACTATTTTTGGAAATATATTAACACTATCATTGAACTCTTTCTATTTTAGACTTGAGCAGCTATTTAGAGGTATTTGACTATCTCTATTTGTTAAAGAGAATAGATATTTCATCGAAGAACTATATAAGTAGTTTTCAAACACAAAGCGTAGTGAAACTCACTCCTGTTATGTATACCTTTTTCAAGATTGACCTCATAGAATAAGAATAAAAAGCAAGACAGTGGGACTGTCAGAAGCCTTTTTTGAATTTATGGACAAGAATAGGAGTATGCGGGCAATGGGATGACTTTTGAAGTAGATTATATTTGGTAAAAGTTTTTTTAACCTCTCAACTAAAGTACTTAACAATCTTGATGTATTAACTATGTAACTAGTATTAGTTTTGCTTACTAGTCATAGGTACTCCACCAACATTTTATTTTAGTCAATGATTTAATGAATTATTCCATATTAATTATAATTAACCATTTGAGAAATATAACCTACTAAGGATTTTGTATGGTTTTCTAAGGCATGAGTTAGTTGGGATCCTAAATTCGTGTGGGTTTTGTGTTATGATATAAACCCTCCAAAAATATTATAGAAATTGAAAGACATACACCCCCTACCTTATGCTAACTGCTCTCAAGAGGATAGAGTGGTCTAGAATCAAAATCCATCTAGTGACTTCTCTACAAGATCTACATAGATGGCTATTAGAGAAGTTAAAGAGCAAGTGCCTTAGTTTAACTTGGTATGGTCACCTGAGATAGTGCCTAAGTTCTCTTTCATCCTTTGGTTGTTGTTTTGCAAAGAATGCCTAACTAGAGATATATTGTTTAAATGGGGTATTAGTCCATTGAATCTTTGTGTGTTGTCCAATTCCTACCAAGTGACCTCTGATCATCTGGTTTTCATTTATCGTATTCCTTCTTAATTTAGTCTAGAATTCTTCATGTTTTCTTAGATAAAAGAGTGCCTAATAATTAGGAAATAGAATTTCAAATAGCTATTCAAAAATAAGCTTCTCAATCTTTCAAATCTTCCATTTGGAAGTTAGCTTTGGCTGCATTAGTGTATTACATATGGAGAGAAAGAAATACTTGTATATAGGAGAAAAAGCTAAGTCCCACTACGACTTTGTTGAGCTCTATCAACAAAGTTGTTTATATCAAGGCATCGACTTGGAGAAGAGTTAAAAACATATATAAGAACTAGAAGAATAGTCTCCACCCTAGGAGAATTTTCTCATATGAATAGTCTTTATCCTTTGTTTCCACTTTATTTTTCCACTGGCCTTGTGTTGTAAGTAGGCAGTTGATTCTTGTTTGTTAGCTTTTGATCTTTGGAGCTATATAATAGGGGGGTATGCTGCCCTTTATTCTCTCATATATTCTCGATCTTTTAAAAAACATTCTGAATTACCCAAAAAAGTACAGGTTGCCAAAGTGTTTTAGATTAATTGGATCACCATAAACCAATTTATAATTAATGGCTGCCTTGGGAAACATATCAAAAACTATCACCTCAATGTACATTTTCCCCAAATCAATCATATCCAATTTGAAACAATGTAGAAATCAAAAGCATTCTTTGCTACGAGTTAAGTTATTTTTTAGAAAATTCCAATGTTTAGGTCTCCAAAACACAATTTTTATTATTTTAGAAATTTTTTGTTAAATTAATAACTTAATTCGGTAATTTTCCCTTGTTGATGTCATTTGTTTCAAAGTTGTTATTACGCCCCTAACCCTGGAGGGCTGGACTAAGAAGTCATTGGAACCCCGAAAGAAAGGTAATAGGACTAACCATCCCAGTCAAGTGCATAAAATACAGACCATTTTCTTTTTAAATTGATCATTTTCTCTTTAATTGGTTTCGGTTCGGTTCCATGATAAGACTTGTTCAAGTCCCGTAACGAGATTAAATGAAATTAATTACTTTCAAAGGTAGATAAACTAAACATCCATCAACAGTATTAAACAAGGTATGTCCAGAGCTAACTTTTCAGTCCTTATATATATGACATATGCATCAATAGTCTGAAGGGACTGGTTTCACACCGGGGGAACAACATCCGGAGCAACGACCCCAACAGTTTGGAAGATATCTTGAGAAAAGGTTTTAGCACCGGCGTATCCTATATGTACTCCAGTTTATTCGAAGTATCCCAATGGTGTAACGCCGTCGACTTATTGGGAAAAAGGAGGAAAATGACTTTGATCTCTTGTTTCGGAGAAATAAGTGGCTCACGAGGAATGGAAAGAAACATATTATATTTGATCTCGAAGTCCTCATATAGCACTTCTTACAATCCTGGATGGGGGATCACTTGTAGGAATGACATAATGCTAATCCATGTTCCACACGGCCAAGGAAGCATCGTTTTTTAATCTCATTATGACTCGGAAGAGATTCTTTCTCGATCAGAATAGTGGAATGGAAGGCACTACAAGAAAGATATACTCCTTTTCAAATCGCCCCGCGAAGCTATAGAAAGTACCATGAAAGAGGCGTTCAGAAAGGTTCTCGAGATTCTCAATCGCTCTTTTTAGTGGGGAGGAATAGTGCGGGAAGGGAGCGAGAGAACCTTATTAGGCAGACCTATCCTAAGGTCGACTATGCAGGCATCTTTTGGAACAAATTGAATATCCCCCAACCCAGTATTATCGCCTGGAATGGCCCTCAACTCTAGGCTTCTTACAAGCAGATCAAGTTAGCATATTTTATCCCAACACCATGACTCTTTGTGGCCTGTGTATGCTTGAAGATGAAAGTGCCAAACATCTCTATTTTTAGTGCAACTATGCAGGGTGGATTTGGGCTCGGCTCTAGTTCTAAATGTGGATATGATCAACCCACAACCAACCGTTAATTTGCCGATGGATTAATTAAGATCAAAACTCATGTACCCTTAATATATAAATAAATAAATGTAACAGTGTAAACTAAACTTGCCAATAGCTTTTGTCCACCTTTTAACGCTTCAATAATTTTCATCTATCAAGTCAATACTTATCATTCCCATTGTCACGCCCCGGGCCCCAAAGACCCAGGGTAATCTTGTAAATCAAGGTCAAGATAAATAAACAATTCATGTATATCTCAAACCACCTTGTGATTAGCATATTCTCACTTGATTTTTCATAACATAAATGTCATTCACATTCTATACATGTAACCCAACAAGGTTTATATACATAAATTCCAAAAGGATATTTATCATGTGATCTATCTTCCTAATCAAAAGAATACAAGTTATAAGTTATAAGGTTCACCCTTGTACATACACAAAATAAGTTCAAATTTTGTTGAGGCTTCCAAGTCTTCTCATCAAAATAAATAGAGACCAAAATGTCTTTTATATTTTTTAAAATAAAAAAAAAAGATCAAAATAGAGTAATGAATTTAAGTACAATCTCAAAATCAACAAAAGAGTCCAAAAAAAGTGTCATTCTAATCCATGTCATCAAGGCGCCAACTCTTTGCCATTACCTGCATCTGGTAAGGATCAATATAACAACCCCAGTAGAGCAACTAAACAAAGGAAAAAATAAACAGTGACAAGTGTAGGCATGTGCTAAGTGTAGTGTCACCAAGCATTTCAATTCAATAACATTCATTGTATTACCAAATGGAATAAGAACATCAATTCAACAATAGTAGCACATTTCAATTCTCACAATAAGAATGTAACACAATGGGAGGTCTCTTAGATTATCATCACCTCACTCATCTCAACGGTACTACTTTTTACTTCCACTTCTTTCGTAATCCTTCAAAACTACCTAATGGCTCCTGATTAAGCCTGAGTGCTTTTTAGGCTACTGACTCGATGGAAACAAATGACCACCTGTGCAGAGTTATGGTTTGTAACTGAAGGGAGACACAATCCCTATCACAAAAGCTCTAGATAACTATCCATAACTTTCCCTTTCTCAACTTGTAATTTCTTCATTCATTTTTCCCCCTTCTTAACCCTTCAACTATCTAAATTCTCATCCGTTTCTCACAAAGTATTTATTCAATCTTTCATTCAAATCAAGGGTATCTAAGGGTGTAATATCATTCACATCAAAGGAAAAGCATCATATACGTAATACAACCAATAATTTCACCATACAACATTATCGTAATCATTTAAGGATTTTATCAAACACTTAGTAGGCATGTCAACTTCCTACAATTTCATGAATAACAAGCAAATAATTCTTGAGCATTCAAGTAAATGAATTTTAAGTTGGCACCATGCATCGAATACACATATTAACATTCTAAACAAGATATATCAAAGGCTAAACACACAATGTTCATCTACTAGTTTATCTAGAAATTTACATCACTCTCTACACAAATTTCATACAAGATGGTCCATGAAAATGTCATATAATGCATGTTTTCTTCCTACCATTCATTCTTCACCTAGGTTAGAAGCCCTATCTCAAAAATAAGTGTGGATTTATGTGTAGACAGAGCGAGATTCCTGATTTCAAGCCTCAATCATTGCTCCCAATACCTAAAAAAGGATTTGCATCGTTTACCTAGTATGCACCAATAGTATAAATCACAGTAAGCAGTCAAGGTTCGTAACAATAACCCATAAGTGTAATACAACATATTCGATTTACCTAGTGATCATAGAAACTATAGTGTTCATAGATATACATCCATAGCAGAACTGTAAACAATAGTGCGCATGAGTATGCTAGTCACATTCACAGTAGAATATCAAACATGAGTCTAACATCATGATAATCATAATAATAGGCATCTAATAATAATAACTGACATACATGTCAATAAATCAAGACCTTCCCCTAGTCCCAATCATCATCGGCATTACAAGAAAATACTACATGTGTCGTTCATAATGTGTCTCAGATTCCTTATACACTCATTGTTCCATCCTCGGGACCACTCTAGTCCTTAATACTAAGATGTCTTGTCAAATCTTAGTGTTCTCTATGGCTAGTTATATATTATTCTACACATCAAGTACTTGTTTTTCCAAATGGATATCAAAAACGTGTTTTTAGACCTTTAAAGAGGCCCTATCGTATTGGTTCTAAGTCATTTGAATGTCTTTGAAACCCATAAGAGAATTTTTGTAATTTATCGGGCAAGTTAAACATCTACTGAGAGATTGCCTCGTAAAGTCGACCTTCGAATCGAATCTAGAAAGCCCAAAAACCCTAAAAATACCCTCTTTACATTTTATTAACTCTTTTAGATATATTTTTCATGCCTAGAGGCATAATGATAATTTTACATTTTTATGTAGGACCACCCCAAGTCCCAATTTCATTAATCTGATGTCATATTTGACTTCTTGGCATCCAAAAATATTAGAAACGCCTCTTCCGGATATTAATTTGGCCTTTAACTGTTCAATTTAAGTCTATAGGTATAATCGTCATTTTATCAATTAGGTGAGACCATTACCGGGTCCCAATTTATCTAATCTGATTACATATTTGAATTTCGAGCATCCAAAAATCTTAGAATAGCCCTTTCCGAATTTTAATTAGCCTTTATATTACTTAAATTAGCATTAAAGGTATTTTTGTAAATTTTCATATTCAACTGAGATCATCTTGGGTCCTCGAATACTCAAACGGACCCTATCATTGAGTCTCAAAAGCCCAAAAACCTTAAGAAAGCCCCTTTATTCATTTTGATTGCGTTTAAAATTCAAATCATTAAATGAGGGGTATTTTTATAATTTTATCCTTTTTGAACTGGTTCAATAGTGAACCTTTTCCAATTCTGAAGCAGTTCATTTTGAAACTTTAATCAAAAATCCAATTTTCAAAACTTGCACAACCAAACAAACCCACCCTTAGGCCAATAACCCAATTGACTGACCCAAGACCCGTTTGACCAAACCCATTGACCAGACCCGACCCAGGTTTGATTGTTGACTGGACTCGGTTGAACATTGCTTGGACCTGGTTGACCGTTGACCAGGCCAACCCACCGGCACCGATCACCACCTATAACGTCGATACACCAAAAAACTACATTTTCGATCGTTTTGCTTGGTTTTTCACTCCTAACGTCCTTTGTGCTTCTTTTACCCATCATAGGACCAAGTGAGTGGATTAAACACCACAAAATCTCAAGGAAATCAAAGAGGGTCATTTTTCTGACGAATCCTTGTGACTTATGGTTTCGACCACTCCGACGACCTGTTTCAATTGATTTTTTATCCTAATATGATTTTCTTTTCACGTAGGGTTCAATGGTGTCCAAAACAACCATCAAATCATGTTAAAAATCCTCCTAAGATCAAACCACCAAAATTTTCGGCCACCTATAACTTTCTCTATTTTCTTCAACTTTTTCCCCTCTATTTCTTGCCTACTCGGTTCAAAATCTTCCCATAATGATCTTACAACTCATCTAGATTAGGTTAGAGGGCTGGAAATCTCTCAAAATACCAAGAATCGAGAAAACCCATTTCAGGTCTCTTTCACTATACATAGTCATATATACAGACATATACATATACAAACACACTCCCAAGTATATATGCAATAACAGTGTAAATCTCATAAAGGAACCTGAAATGCTAAAGAAAATCCCTATTATTTAGTAGCCCCAATCCCTATTGTTTAGTAGCCCCAATCACGATTTTGGATAGAGAATTTTCTAGAGAGAGAATTTTCTAGAGAGAGAGAACTCTTCCAAGCCTCCCATGGCAGCTGCTGCTCCAGCCCTTTTGTGCTCCATTTTCCCTCTTTATTTTCCTTTTTTTTTTCCTCTTCTCTCTTCTTCTCTTCCTCTAGTTTTGGTTTTGGGTTCACTATGTCCACACACTCATATATACACACAGTGTGTCACACACACTTTGTCTGTCTCTCAAACACAAGTATAGCACAGCACACACACTCATCCTTCCTCTCTTATAGTTGTAATGGCATATACATACTTTCATAGTGAGAGAGAGATAGAGAGAAAGAAAGTTAGAGAGAGAAAGGGGAATTCTGTGAGAGGAGAGAGAGATTCTGGGGGTTCTGCCGAGAGGGGGTAAGGACATAAGAGAGGGAAAAATGGTTGGTGAGGTTGTATCCCATCAAAATATATCAAATGTCAAGTTTTGTTCCCTAAGGTGCACCCTCACACACAGTCACTTCCTCCTATACCACCATAATTTGACATGTGTCCACATTCTAGAATATCCCATATAGTTTCTTGGAGAAGTTTCTCACTCTTCTTGAGGCGGCATGTGGCCAATTGGCCAAGTAGTGCGTGCATAAACGTCTAAATTTAAGTTATCTTGGAATTGTATCATAATCGGAACCCTAACTAATTGTGACGCTCTGATTTCAAATATGCAGTCTGTTTTTTCAAATTTCATCTTTTAGAATTTTCATATTTATCTGCGTCCTACAGATGACTATGTGGTACTATGGCTCACACAAATCCCAAATAAATCACCAAAATCCCTTTTTAGCGTCTTATAGTCATATTGATAACTTATCAACTCTTTTTACAATTCTTCTAACACAACTCCAATAACTTTCAGTCTAACCTTAGTCTATACAAGTAATTAACTAAATTGCCCTTTAATGATTTTTTGTGTCCTTACAACTGTTTTAGGATTTCATGTTTTTAAACTGAGTTAATTAGCCTTGAGTCCTTGAAAAATATGTTCAATTATTTTAAGGTCCACACTTTTTCTAATTATAAGGTAAAGGACATGGTTGATTTTAATTTTTAGCTTAGGTCCATCTTGATAACATAGCACTTTTTTGTAAATGGCAATTATACCCTAATACAATTTACTTAAGTTTTTGGAGCCTCTGATGAATGACTTTCCAACCCAACATCATAAATGGCTCCATCATTCAACAGCATGTCGCTCTTCCACTACTAAAACTCTCCCGCGAACCAACGAAATCACCATCGTAACCTCAGCCATCATCACGAACCACACCCCTCTAACGCCACCAATGAACCACCATAGCTGCACCACTGGCCACACCATGTAAACTCCTAACATTGGTCAACCATCATAGTAGCACAACCCTCAACCACTTCTACTGAAGCTTCTCATGACAAAACCCCCCTTAAACCCACCATGGGAAAACCCACACGTTCCTTTGCATCTTTCTAAACCTTCATGAAAGACCACCCATAAACACAAGCCCCTGCTTACAACTCTGATCTCTTTCTCTTCCGTGATTACGCAAGAATAGAGTTTCATAATCAAGGATGAAGCAAGCCCTTTTATTGGTTGGAGTACTAAAGCAAAATGGAGAAGTGGCAATATAGGTGGCCCTTTGATTGGTATTCTGGTAACTGTTGTTTGATGACTGAGGATGAATAAAGAAAAATAATGACATTTAAGTGACTTAAAGATGATGCCCCGTTCTTTTGCCATCGCTTAAGACTTTGTATGGCACAATATATGTATGGATATATTCGACTAATTTGGATCATGATATTGCTCCCCTTCATTGTGGATCTTATTTTCATTTGTTGCATTAAGGTTTGTGATTGACTTTCCCATGCTTGTATGGCTAGGTCATCGCCATTTTTCATTATGCCTTAGTGAGAGTCTTGAATCTATGTGATGGAAAAATTGACTATTTACGTGATTTTTATGAAACTATAAAATTTTACACTTAGAGAAACTATATGATTTTGCAGTTTCACAACTAGTGAGTTTTTAGTACCATGCTTTAAATATTATTTTTTTTACAAATTTCTACTACCTTGAAAGTCTTTTGACCATACAACATCTGGCTCAAAAACTCAATAAAATTAATAAGAATTAAGAATTTTTCCAATTTTTTTGAATCTGTAAAAGTTTAGAGTTTTTCAGTTCGTTGGGATGAAATTTTACTATTTTGGACTGCTTTTTATTTCAAAATTTCATATTCAATATAGATCTTGGTTGATAGTTTTCGAATTTTTAGAGTCTAAATATATATATATATATATATATATATATTATTAAAATATGAATTTTTAATTTACAAGTTATTAAATTTTATAATTTTGAACAACTTTCTTCAAAATAATCCCAGATTTTACCATAATTAATTATGGGTTACGGAAATTTGATACATTGAAGAGTATTTTAGTCGCAAAATAATTGAGAAACTTGTGATTAATTATGTTTAGGCTTATAAATAATTTTGCTACTTTTTTATACATTTGACCGAATCATCCTTTTAAAATCTAAGTCTGATTCATTTTTATTTTAACAATATTCTATTTTCTTAGTATTTTGTGTTTTTTGTTGTAAGAAAATTTATTCATCACCAAAATATAGGCGACACCCCAAAACAAGCTCAAAGAGCAATAAGAACAATCCAAGCAACATCTCAGACAAAGAGCTATGCCTACCAGAGACTTAGTTACAACACGGAAGAAACACTACAAGCAATACAAACAAAAAACAACACCCTGTATTATTTCCAAAGTAATTCCACTACCTGAGATGAATCAAATCTTCTCAGAACTTGAACTTAATCTTTTGTTAACCATTATAAAAGCAGGGATCATTGGTGAAGACTATCCTTTACCAAGAAACGGGCAAGGACAGCTAGACACTTGCTCAATTTTTACTGGCAGACGAAGGATGAGACCCCAACACTTAAACGCAGGTCCCAATTTATATAGGGATTTGGTATTTTCCTCCAAGTACTAGAAAGGACAGTACAAAGGATTGAAGTGATAATCCTCTTCACTTGAGCAGTAGGTAGTTGTTTCCTTCAAAATACTCTGTTAGTTCTTTCCTCCCATAGATAGTAAATTGTGGCAGATAAGGCAGACAGTCTTACTTTAGTTTCTAATGTCTTCCCCTTCCAATTTGAAAGAATCCATTGAATCTCTTGTTCCCAACTCCGACGATTATTGGCTACTAAACAGTCCCTTTGCACCTCTTTCCAAACTTTGTTTGCATATTCACATTCAAAGAATAAATGAGAAACACTTTCTCCATTACAGTTACAAAGCAAACAAATATCATCAATGACGATCCCTTTGTTGCTCAATTTAATCTTTGTTGCCAAACTCTTCCTGCACACCATCCACAAAGTAAAAGCAAAATTTTGAACTACTTTATTGGAACTACACATTCCAATACCATTCCACCTTAGGATTCCTCCTCCTTATGTATTGCCAAGCAAATTTAGCTGTATATCTTCCATCTGCGGCTAAACTCCAGTTTGGTACATCCTCCCTCTCTTTCCATGTTGGAATATTACTCCTTCTTGGCCATCTCCATGGGAGTTGTGTCTTATCACTTCAGCCACTTTTGCCTCATCAGTGGTGCCACTAGCTTCTATCACATGTTCACCATAAATATCAACCAATATTCCTGTAGGATGACATAGTTCATGCCATTAAAAGGGAGTGCTCCCATTCCCAATCAGCTTCTTCATAATATTATTAGCATAGTGCCTTAGTTTTTGTTGTGAGTTCCAGGTCCAATTGCATTCTTGAGGCTTCTGTAGTCTCCATAGAATTGAAGTATATTTTATTTTATTTTTTACAAGAAGAAAGATTAGTTTTTTTTTTTTTCTCTGTAAAGCCATTTTGACATTTCAGTTTTATCAATAATAATACAAATTTCTTATGGTGGATTCAAACAATTCATAACTCCATTAGAGTTTATACTCAGACGAATGTGATGATGAGGCGAGCACTCCATTCAGAAGCACAACGATGACTGAGTCAGTAAGGAAAATAAAAAATAAATGCACACATCATGGAAAGAGAAGTATGAAGAAGCCCTAGAATTTCAGTGCAATTTAAGGGCCAGCAATATAAAAAGGAATTCTAGAGATGCGGCAAAGCCTGCAAGTCTTCGCTAGATGGACATCTTCACCTTAAAGTACTTTTGCCAGAAAATAAAGATAATCATAACATTTGATCACTTGATCCTGGTGGGTCCACTCAATATCTTCCTTATTTTCTTTTTTCTTTTTTTTCCTTTTTGGCATCATTCCAGTTTTCCAGTTCACTAAAAATCAGCCCAAATCACCCTCCCCTTCCCCCTCTTTCTCTCTCTAATAAATTAACCTCGCTACATGTCATCAAGCTTCTCAAAGCTGCAAAAAACCTAAAGATGTTTGCTTCCATAACCCACCAAACCCTTCCCCTATATCCCTTTTATAGAATGATGTTATTGTTAATATGTTGTAAACTTGTAGTTTATACATATGATTTAAGTACCACTTCAAAAACGCATTAAATAGGGTTTCTGCCTTCCTTCTCTACAGAAACCAACAAGTTTACATATTTATGTACATGGATTTCAACCAACACAAGTTCACAAACAGCACTTGGGAACTTGACATGGCTTTGGAAGATCATATCCTCCAAGATCAGTTTCCTTCTGATGCCCTTTGGCCAAACTATGCTCCCCAAACCCTTCAAGTATCAGCGTTATCATCCGGCCAAGTACCCACCTCAGGTTTCTTCGGCGATCAAATGGGAAGTCATCAGATGGAAGAAGAAGAAACAGAAGAGGAGCTTGGATCCATGAAAGAGATGATGTACAAGATTGCAGCGATGCAACCAGTGGACATCGACCCAGCTACAATTCAAAAGCCAAAAAGGAGAAATGTCCGAATTAGTGATGACCCCCAAAGTGTTGCTGCAAGGCTTCGGCGCGAGAGGATAAGCGAAAAGATGCGAATTCTCCAAAGACTTGTTCCGGGAGGAACCAAAATGGACACTGCATCGATGTTAGATGAAGCCATTCGCTATGTTAAGTTCTTAAAGAGGCATATTAGGCAACTGCAATCCAATCCTCACCCACCATGCACTACTGGTGCTACAGGACACCTCACCGCTGGAGACTGGCCAGTTGCATCTAACAAGACTATTGTCTCTGCAACCTCCTCCTTTATGGAACTTCCGGCAGGACCCGGGTACGTCTTTGGAGGCGGTGGTGCTGGCAATCCTATGTGCTTTAACCATGAGTTAATTAGTGATTGATGAGTAAGTGGGTAGTGATTATTGTGTGTTTATTGGATAATACTGGTAGTAGGAGGTGTATATAGTGGTAATTAGTGTTCAAGGCTTAAACCAATTAGTTATCGTAAGGTTTGATTTTTAGGAGGGGTCATGTGAACCAAAGGTTGTTAGGATTTTGTTGACTAAAGGGCATCGGAATAATCATAACGGTTAGCTGGAGTTGCGTACACCCATATATATATAATATATAATAAGGTTTATGAGTCCTGGCCGGAAAGTTTGTTTGGCCGACTCTCTCCCTGGAATAAAACAGTGACGTGATGAAACTATTGAATATAATTATACCCTTCTCTGTGTTTGTGTGTGGATGTCTATACGGGCACATGTAAGCATATGTGTGTGTTATTATGCATGTATTGCATCAATGCATGTGCATATTTTTTGTCTCCATTGTGTGTTTTCATGATGAGAATTGTGAAATGATAATATTAAATAATAAGAACTCTCTCTCTCTCTAGTTATGCTTTGTACATATAACATATGAGGATTTATGGATATGTATATGGCATGGGTACATGTTCAGTATATGTGTGCCTAATTATGTGTGTAAATGCATCATTGCATGTTGTGGGTAATTAAGTTTTGTCTGCATTGTGTGTTTTCATGATGCATCAGAAAGGACGTATATATAGGGTACTGAAAGACGCTATGCAAAAATCAGCATTTCTCTACACGCCCGAAATGATTGTTTTTACAGAAGACTACTGATAAAATCCCCAGAGGACATAAGTGAAACCCTACAGACCTTAGCAAAGTTCTATTTCTTGGATTTTGATTTTGCTGATGACTCGTGTAAACTCTTCTTTGCTGCATAGAAATTATAAAATTCCAAACCAAAGAACCTCAGACGGTGTATGTTGCATGTATGTATGTGTGTGTGTGTGTATATTTATATACACACACATAACAAAAACCATTTCCCTGGGTTCCATCAGGTATCGGTATCGACAATTTTTTTTATTTGGGATCTTGTTAACCCAAAATCATTTCCCTTTGACATTAATTTATTTGTCTGTGTGGCTAGGAAATTAGTTTGTGGCTTATGTAAATTCAATTTAGGAGGAACGAAGATGTTTAGATGGAAGCGTAATTTCCAGAACTAATATTGTTTCAATTATATGTTAACCTGTTTGTTGTTGATGGGAACCAAACTTAACAATGATAGACACATGTTTTTGATAGGATGTTTGAGATCAGATAAACATGGAATCACCAACTTCGTAGCAAGATTCCATAGAGCTAGATATTAAACCAAGAACAAACCGAAGCCAACAAATGATAAAATACCAACAAAACAAAATTCCATGGTAATTATGTGAGTTTTATAAAATTGAAAACACGAGAGTTATTACTAGAGATTTTATTCTGATACCACTTTGAAATCGGAAAAAATTTTTTTTCAGTAATTTAGATTTTATTACAAGAGGCAATGCCAAAAAAACAAAGAGAGAAAAAGCAAAGATTACAACCAAAAAAAAAAAGAAATGAAGAAAGAGAACTAGCTAGCTCAAAGGCTGAGAAAATACAATCAAGACAGAAGCAATGCCCTAATGAAGATAGCCTAGGTAAGTTGCATGGCATGCTAATCTCCCAATTCTTGAAGGAGTCGGGGATGTTTCTTCAAGAAGAGATCCTTGGCTGAACAGAACTGATATAATTTGCTTCATAACTAATATGCCATAAAATAGCAAGGGCTCGGATCATGATACATGTTCCTAAGTGCTCTGGAGTTTGTGGACTGAACTAATATGAGGCCCACCGAGCATTTGGGCATAGAATAGATTTCAATTAGTCGACCATAACTCAATCTAGTTGACTGGTTGATGATTCAATCAACTGAATTCGCCAATCTTGCAATTCGAAATTCAAATTTTGAATAGACAAAAAGAGAGAAACGGCTCTTTTTGAAAATACGACGACCATATTCTTTTGAAAGTTATAAATAGAGGTTCTCTAAAGTATTCTATGCTATCTCTTCACAAGTTTACACTTCTATATCTCGATTCTTAACTTTATATCTAACTATTGAGAACTTAAATCTAAAAGGTCTACTCATCTTAAATATTTTAAGCTTACACCAAATCTATTTATAGAGAGTGAGTATTTATTACACCAATCAACTCTTGAAAAGAGTGTTTGTTGGTAATTAAACAAACTTTGTATTATCTCATTGTAGTGAAAGTTATGGGTAGGTGCTATCCAAATGAGGCAAAAGGGGATATTTTGTTGAAAAAATAGTGAGGACCTCTTGTAGTAAAGATTTGACCTCTACTTGCAAGTAGATCAAAATAGTGAAAAAACATGAGTAGAGATGCTTGAGTTGAGGATGTAAGAAGTTTTTCGAACTTTGTAAAAATAGTTTTTTTTTTCTATCGTTCTTTCTCTACTCTTTTATATACTTATGCATTATCAGTATACATTGTTAAAGTTTGTAAAAATTATCAATATTTTCTAAATACCCTATCCACCCTTCCTAGAATAAATATTTGGGCAACACCTTGACTTCCCAATTTCTTAGTAGAGACTTAAGAATTTTTGTTACCGTCTCAACGTTAGTATAGCTCTTGCCAAGAACTCTCAAGGAATTAATAATATTAGAAAAGTGTGTAAGCATTTCCGGAATTGACTCACTTGCATCTACCTTAAATAATTCATAATTATGAATGAACATGCAAATTTTTTATTCTTTAACTTGGTTGGTACCTTCGTAGGTGTAACATTTCCTAAAATTTGGGAATACATAAAAGAAATAAATAATTAATAATCTTACTTTTGCATGAAAATAAACCTTACGAACATAATAATGAGGTGGAAAGAATTTAAATAATGTAATATAGAGTGCTGATACATGAGTGATAAATGAAAAATAGTAAAAATAAAAAAATAAAAAAAAGGCATAAGGGTTTCTAGTATTCATTCGAATGAATGGATTATTCATTTGAATGAGTACCAGAAAGTCTATTGTAAATTTTGTTTGATATTTATTCGAACGAATGGCTTGTTCGTTTGAACAAACGTGCTGGCAGAATATTGTAAGTTACACGGCAGAAAAGCAATTTGGGCATAAAATTCATTTTCCTTTCTCTTCCAAACTCTCTCTAGACAAGGGGAAAGTTATGGTTATGGAATTTCTTGAGAATTCATGAATCTTCAAGCCTTGTAAACATATCACACCATAAGGATTCAAGTATAAGAAGAATTTCTACCAATTGAAAAGTTAGAATTTCAAGATTTCTTCAAGAATACAAGATAAAATTGAGGGGCTTTTCATTTTCTTTTCAAATTTCTTGAAATTCTTTGTAAATCTAGCTTGGTTGAGTGAAATAAATAATGTAAATCATTTCTTAAGTTTTAGGGCCAAGGATTGAAGCATGAAATTGGAATCTCTCTCTCTCCACACACAAATCCACACTTCTTGGTAGGTAGGGCTTCTAACCTAGGTAAAGAATGAATGTTATGAAGAAAATATGCATTACATGACATTTTTATGGACTATCTTATATGAAATTTGGGTAGAGAATGATGTAAATTTCTAGATGAACTAGTAAATGAACATTGTGTGCTTAACCTTTGATATATCTTGTCTAAAATATTAAAATGTGTGTTCGACGCATGGTGTCGGCTTAAAATTTCTTTACTTGAATGTTCAAGAATTATTTACTTGTTATTCATGAACTTATAAGAAGTTGACATGCCTACTAAGTGTTTGATAAAATACTCAAATGATGATGATGATGATGTTGTATGGTAAAATTATTGGTTGTATTACATATGTGACATTTTTCTTCTGATGTGAATGATATTACCTCTTTGGATACCCTTGATTAAATGAAAGATTGAACAAATACTTTGTGAGAAATTAATGAGAATCTAGATAGTTGAAGGGTTGAGAAAGGAGAAGAAATAAAAGAAAAAATTACAAGTTAAGAAAGGGGAAGTCATGGATAGTTACCCGAGATTTTGTGATGGGGATTGTGTCTCCCTTCAGTTACGAACTGTAACCCTACGCGGGTGGTCTTATGTTTCTATTGGATTAGTAGCCCGAAAAGAACTTAAACTCAACCGGGTGCCATTAGGTAGTCTTGAAGGATTACAGAAGAAGTGGAAGTAGAAAGTATTATCGTTGAGGTGAGTAAGGTGATGATAATCTAAGTAACCTCCTTTTGTATTGCATTCTTATTGTGAGAATTGAAATATGTTACTATTGTTGTATTGATATTCTTATTTCAATTGATTATGTTGTGAATATTCATGGAATTAAAATGCTTGTTAATGCTTGGTGGTACTCGCTTGACACTACACTTAACACATGCCTACACGTGTCATTGGTTATTCTTTCCTTTGTTTAGTTGCTCTACTAGGGTTGTTGTATTGACCCTACTAGATGCCAATAACAACAAGGAGTCGATTGCTTGATGACATAGATTAGAAGGATATCTCTTTTGGACTCTTATATTTATTTTTAAATTAAATTAAACTCACAACTTGTATTTTGGTCTTTTGTTATTTTGGAAATGTAAAAGGCCCTATGGTCCTTATATGTTGATGTGAAGGCTCGGAAGCCTCAACAAAACTAGCATTCCTTTGACATGATGAATACACTTTTAAAATTTATGTGAAAACCTTGTTAGGTTATGTGTATGGAATATAAATAAATATTTTTGTTATGAAAAACTCAAGTGAGAATATACAAATCACATGATGATTTGAGATATACAGGAATCATTTATTTAGCTTGACCTTGATTTACAGGGTCACCCTTACGTCTTCGGGGCCCGGGGAATGATAGTAGGCATGGTTTTAAATCAGTTGTTGCGGGATACAACTTGGTCGCAGTTGTGGTCATAGTGTAACGTGATTGAAAATATTGGGTCATTCGTAACAGGAATCAGAAACCGCAATTATAAATTTTTTTCCAAACATTAGCAAATCTCTTAAAAGTCACTAATATGCATATCTTGACTATAATTATCATATTTTAATATTCTTTACTATTATGTTTAAATTTTCTAACACCTAAAAAATATTTTTCTTATAAATAACACTTAAGAAGATATTTTATTATTTTATATGAATTTTTTAAAGTTAAACTAATAAGAAATATCATTTAATTTGAATAGCATTACAACAACTAATATAAATAGTAACAAAAAATAATTATAAGCATAAAAATTAATTTAGTGTGATTAGTTATAGAATAAAATAAATTTAAAAATCTTGAGTCCAATAGGCCTTTTCGAATATAGATTGATCCCAAATATTTTTGTAATCCATTTCAATTTTTTCGATTATTTTGTTAAGTATCCTCAATTATATAAATTTTATAAAAATAAAATTCTATAGAAATCTACAAAAAAATAAAATAAAATTTAAAAAGTAAAAGAAAACTAAAAATTTGAAAGAAAAAAAAATTGTCGTAATAGTCTTATAACAGTCTTGTACAGCCTGTAACGGTCGCAACGAACAATACGTAATTGTATCGACCGATACAGTTATAAATTTTAATCACACTGATATCTCAGCCAGTATCGGTATCGAATGGTCAAAAAATCGATATATAATGGCCGATATATAACTTAACGGTCGTTATTTAAAACCATTTTCATAGGTTACCTCAAATTTTTCTCATATCTACTTTATGGATTCACAAGCGGGGATTATATTAAATTCATTAGAATCTAAGGCACAATATAAGTTATTTATAGCCTTAGCATTTATTTGAATTTGTTTGAGATCAATTTTATCTTATTCGCGTTCTTCCTTAGCTAACTTGGTGGTGGTAGTACAACTTTCATTTTTCATAGGAATGTAAGGATCATTTACAATGACTTTCCATGTTTCATAGTCTAAGACTTTAATATATATCTTCATTCTAGCCTTCCAATATGTATAGTTTTTGCCACTAAATAATGAAAGTCTATTGGTTGATTGTCCTTCAACAAAAATGGTTCCAATAATATTTGTCATATCTTTTCTCTTAGAATGTTAACCATATTATTAAAAGACAAGGCTCTAATACCACTTGTTACCTAGATATATATCCTAGAGAAGGATTGAATAGGGTATTTTGTAAATATCAATAAATTTTACAAAATTTTAAAAATGAATACAAGATATGCACAAGTATATAAAAGAGTAGAGAGAAAATGAGAAAGCAAACATGGTGATTTTTACAAGGTT
The DNA here is from genome assembly GCA_008638375.1 of Nyssa sinensis. Taxonomy (NCBI): domain Eukaryota; kingdom Viridiplantae; phylum Streptophyta; class Magnoliopsida; order Cornales; family Nyssaceae; genus Nyssa; species Nyssa sinensis. The sequence goes on from CM018043.1 coordinate 21,901,313, forward strand.
TTAAAAACTTCTGATATTCTCTACTCAAGCATCCCACTTGAGTTTTTTCACTATCTTGATCTCCTTTACAGATGGAGGTTAAACATTTACAACAAGAGCTCGTATCTCTTTGCCTAGCAAAATATCTCCTTTTGCCGCACAATGATAGCGCCTACTCATAAATCTCACCACAATAAGAAGATACAAAGAGTTTATTAAAGAATGCTCTTTTCTAGAGCTGAATGGTACAATTAAAGTTCACACTCTAATGCTTGAGTATTTAATAAATGAGAGAATTTTAAGATCTAAATCTGAAATATATGAAATCTCAAGTCACTATAAAATATTTGAATATAAGAGCAAGTATGTGATAGTAAGAATTAGAAATAAATTCTTTCATCAATCTCTATTTATAGGCCTTTGAAGAATATAGTCATTTAATTCAAAAACTAGTCATTCTCTCTCTTTTTTATCTGTTTAAAATTTAAATTTGAAAGTATCAGATCGACAAAATTAGTTGACTAAGTTCATTTTTCAGTCGACTAAATCATAATTTAGTTGACTAAAGAAATCAACTAATTTGTCCAAAGAGTAGAGGTTGATCTATGTTCAAGGTCATTCAATTAACTAATTCTTTGATTCAGTCAACGAAATCCTCCAGTGTGAATTTGTACACAAAATAGCTTATGTGATTCAATCGACTAAATATTCAATTTGAATGACTGAATTAAGAAGTGTGTTAAGATCTTGTAAACAAATACACATTCAATCGACTAAGTCTTGGGTCAAGTCGACTGAATTTAACAAAGACAAAATAAGTATGTTTTGTGCATAATTTAGTCGACTGAAATGACAACTTAGTTGACTGAATTTGATAGTTTCTCACCGTTGCCTATTTTGTTTAACGTTCTCTTTTTCAAATACATTGACTTTTCAAAACTTAGGTTTTAACAATGTTGTACTTTTGAAAAATTATTTTATTGATTTATTTTAGTTGATTTAAACACTTAAGCATTATGTATTTGATCAATCAATCCTAATTCACTCAAAAACCCAATATAATAGAAAATAAAATTTTCACTTGATTCCTTGGGTTTGAGTGCTTTCATTTTTCTTGTGTTTGACTTGATATTTGATCTTGTGTGAATGTCTCCATGATATTGATTATTTTCTTCTTTAGTCAAAACTTACTCAACCATCTTTCAACTTAGTGACCTATTTGACTTGCCACTTAAGATAGACCATTAGTCCACATTGAGAATTCCCTTGGTTAATAACTTGAGTTACAAGTACTTTTTTTGAGTGCTTTCAAAGTCTATTGAAACTAGACTCATAGTAGAACATGCCATAAAAAGCTCATTATAGCACGTCTTGCAAAGTTGGAGATATAGAGTCTCAAATAGGATAGACTTGTTCTGTGGATAGAGAAGGAACTAAATTGCAATTAGGTTTCCTTTTTCTTGTTAGGATTTGATTTGATTGATCTTTGATGCAAAACACTTCAAGAAATAATATGTAAAAATAAATTAAATGATGTTAAGATTAATGAGATGATGGTTCGGTTTGAAGAAAATAACAAAATAAGCCCAAGATCTTAGTCAAGAGCAAATCTGTCCAAATTGTTATTTCTTTTGATTTTGAGACATCGCGTATCTTGGATTTTGTAATTTATGATTTTCAATAAAAAAAATATAAGCCAACTTGAAAATTATTACTAAACAAAGTAAACTACGTAAATCTAATGCCTAAAAACATACCAAAGGAATATTGATTATAACCCGAGTCTCTAGGAGCTTGAAGAAATAAAAGTTCCTAGACTTGTTAAGTTATGTCACTACAAGAAATTTCACTTTTCCCTGACGATTATCCTAGCATCAAAAATAAAAAATGTCGCAATTAGTAAAATTTGGTGAGTAAAAAATCTTTTCTTGGTATTAACTAATTAAAAAATGTGAATTTTGCATCGGAATTAAACACATTGTTCCAACGCCATTTACTCGTGCTCAAAAATAAGTTAGGGATAACAATTTTATCGACGAATTACCGTCATTTTATTTTGCGCATTGTCCGAAAACCTCTTTTTCCTGACGATTACCCCAACATCAAAAATAAAAAATGTCTGCAATTAGTAAAATTTGGTAAGTTAAAAATATTTTCTTGGTATTAACTAATTAAAAAATGTGAATTTTGTGTCGGAATTAAACAACTGTTCCGACGCCATTTACTCGTGCTCGGAAATAAGTTAGGGAAAACAATTTTATCAACGAATTACCGCCATGTTATTTTGCGCATTGTCCCAAAACCTCTTGTTACCGCCTTTTATTTCGCCCATCATCCCAAAACCCCCCTTTTCTCTGTTACACACATCATCCCAGACTCCCAGAGTCTTCTCTTTCTCCTTTCCCAATTTTTTCCTTCCTTGATCTCTCTGTGATACCAGACTACGAGAGATTAGGAAACTCGCTGAGAAATCGGTTGAAGAATAAGGAGAAGTTGACCATTAATGAAGATGGAATGAGAAAGAAACGACCATTGATGAAGAAGGAGCGGCACTGATCGAATGAGAAATTATGGAAATAGCTGAGAAATCGGTTGAAGCCTTATCATCTGTGGCACTGGTCTTCTGTCAGTGGTTAGAAAACTCATCATCTCCGATTTAATGAAGGCTCGTGTCAGCATCTTCTCCAATTGAAGGCTCTTGTTGTCACCGGTCAGAAGCATATTTCGCCGACCACAACTGAGTACTAGCCCCTGATCTATTCAAGAGTGTTCTGCAGCCGTCACCAAGCACAAACGATTCAAATTACTTGAGCTTTGAGTCTTTTTCAGGTGACCACGACCTTATATAATTATTTTCCTACATAAATTTTAGGAAAAATATTCAGAAGTTATTAAAATAATTTTTTTAATTCAACGATATATATTTTTAATTTAAAAAAAAATTAATATAAAAAAAAGTTAAAAAATATTATTGATTAGATCAAAATATTTTTTAAGATATATTTTTAAAAGTACTAAATAATAAATACAAGAAATTCTTCAATCTAAGAAAAAAAATATAATATTTTTTATTTATAAGAAGGCCTAAAAAATAAAATTTTATTTTATAAAATGTTATGATTTTTTAAGATTTAAAAAATTTATTTTATATATTTTATATATTTTTTCTTTTTAAAATGTATTTTTAAAATTATTTTAGTATAATCAGTGATATTTTTTAACAATGTTAACATGGAAGTTAATAATTAAAATTTTTTATATTAAAATTTTTTTTAGAGTTTTTAGATAAAAAATCGTATTATGAAATTTTTACATTAAAATATTTATTTTAAAACTTTTTAATATTTTTTTTGTAAATTTTATTCTAGTCGATTCATTTAGGTGACACCTTTGATTTATAATTAGGAAATTTTGATGTTTTTTCGGTTTTCTTGTCACTTGAATCTTTGTTGAGATCTTTGCAACCTGACTCTCTAGAGTGATCATTGATTCGCATGTCAGTTTTTGACCATTCCTGTTCTTGGGTAATTTGCGTGATTAGTTATTGTATAGCATTAGGTAGGTTTTTAATTTTGTATTTCTTTGTGTTTTTATTTTTTATTTTTTTTGAAATTGAGTTTTTGTTCATTTGTGAATTGTGATTGTGCAGAGTAGTGATAAGGAAACTTGAAAGAAATTGCTGGACACGACTGATCAGTACTAACATTTTCACTTCATTTCATATTTTCTCATATTGGACTTGTCACCATCTTGAAAGAGAAAGAAAATAGAAGGTAGACATACATTCAATGATTATGAGAAACTTTATACTATGTTCACTTAGTTGTATTGTAACACTCCGAAGATTAATTAACAGCTAATTAAGGTTAATGGTAGTTATATATTAATAAGATTAAGCTTAAATAAATGACGGACAAATTGTTTGAAACAATTTGACCATCAAACTCGAGACCAAGACATACAAGTGTACCATCAATGAGAGGATTAAATAAAACAGTTAATGCATTGTAATGCATGATATCATAAATGAATCTTTTGATAATACATTGGAACATTAACCAAAGGCCTAATCTAAGTAAGGAAAATATTATGTCGGCACTTTAAAATTGTTGGATGGGATTACTTATTGAAATTTAAGAGAATAATGTGTAAATATGACCACATTGAACTCTGAATAGACCATGCAACATTGGGGAAACTCATAGGAATCATTGTAATGACAAGTCACAAACTTACCAACTAAGTAAATTATCATTGCGTCAAATAAATTAGTTAGTAAATAATCAAAATAAATATTATTCGATAACATCTAAGACACACTAATAAAAATAGAGAAAGGAGGAAATAGGAGGCCGAAAAGAGCTTGGCCAAGACATGAACCTTACACCTTGTGCAAGCAAATGATAAACTCCTAAAAAGGTAACTTACTAAGCTACAAGCACTTTTGTGCTATATCAGTTACATGAAATGTATATAACACAAAGGTGTGTAGGGAAATTTAGAAGAAAAAAAAAAAAAAGAGACAAGTGTAATCACCCTACAACCAATCAAATTTCATGTAGCTAGCTCATGATGTGTATTAACATGCCAACATTTTGATATGAGATAATACAGAGTTGGCGTATGTGGGGGGAGTTCCGCTAGAGCGGGAGAAAAGAAAAATGAGAGATATAAAGAAAGAGAGGAAGAAGAAGAAAAAGGAGAAAAAGAAGAAAAGAAGCTTGGTTGCATGCATGTCTGAGGATGTTGTACAAGCCGAACCTAAGAAGAGAGGAGAAGCTAGGATAGAGGTGGGGCTGCCATTGAAGAGGTAAGCTTGAAACTCAAAAATTCTTTCTCTTAAAAATCTTACTGTTTAGCTACTATTCAAGGCCTTTGATGAGTTCAATGCATATAAAATTATGTTTGCAAGTAAAACACACTAAGAAACAACTAGGATGGACTTAGAAACCATGAACAATGTCCAACTGCCATTGTTGAAGCTTGAGGATACACCTAGATTTCGACTAAAATTAAATGGATATTTAATACTTGAAAACAAAACTACACGTTGCAAGGATCATAAATATGTGAAATTTATAGGAAATGACCTCGACAATAGCTAGAATCAATGAGCTACAAAAACGGTTCCAAACATGAACTTTTCAAAAACAAGCCCTAAGCTTGCATTTCTGAACGGGGGTTTGAACCATTAGACAAGGATCACAATGGAACAAGTTCCACGTGTTTTAGTCCAAAAATGAGGCAATATGAACCAGTTACAGGTAAGCAATAATCCAACTCAATCGAATGTTGTGGCTCGATTCAACCCATTAAATCAACGCCAAAATGAAGCTCGAATGTCTAGAAACCATGTTGAAATGGAAAGGAGTTGAAATAGTGTCAGAAACTTGACGAAACTTGATGAAATAGAGAAAGAAACTCTCATTGGAAAATCGAGCTTCACTGGGAGAACTAACTCTGACTAGTCGTTTGACGGCCTTAAACTTATCCGAACCCAATTGTGACGTTGGAAATGGAACCTTTATAGAAACATGGCTCAAAAATAGTTGGACCAATGGCCGGCAAATGATTGTTGACGACCGCCCTCGCCTGAGAATGCGATCGGTGCCGGCAATGGATATTGTTGATCGGTCAACGGGTTAGACGGGTCGGGTCCTAACCCGTTTAAAACTGATTTTGAATTAAACCAAAATGTAGCCATTTCATTTAAATAGTGCTAACATCACTATAATGTCAGCCTGACACAACGAGCCGCTTGAATCGGTTGATTCATAGCCTAATTAAGTCGGTTCACTTGAACTTAGACTGGGCTGGACAGTTTATTTGGAATTTTCCTAAATTTATAATTTAACCCCCAAATGTTTCTGTTACTTATGGTAGGGTCTAGAAAATTAATTAAAAATTAATTTTAAATCCTTTTAAATAAAAAAAATTATTAAAATGCCCTTAAGCGAAAATAGGCCAACCCAATGCCAATTAAAATACAAAAAGAGTCTACACCAATGTTTTTAACCATTCTGAACTCAATGGCAGAGTTTGATTTATGAAATTAGACTCTGAAAAATACAAAAAGGCAAATGAGAATAATTCCAATTGTGTCTTAATGCATTAAATAAGCTACTAACTGAATCTTGATGACAATGAAAATACTTCACATTTTTTGACATTTCGGACTCAACAATGAAGTCCGTTTAGTCAAACAAGATATTAAAAATATAGACACCTAGGAATATGAATTTCCCAAACTACCTTTAGTATTGTACGGGCTAACAGACAGGCCAAAAAAATATAGAGAGGGCCATACTTAACATTTTTGGATGTTTTGAACCTAACGGTAAGGGCAAATTGAGCATCCAGGTACCTGAACGTGGTCCCACATGAAAGTGTAAAATTACAAAAATGCATCTAGGCTTAATATAAGTCATAGATAGGCTAATTAAGATCCAAAAAAGCCTAAATTGATTATCTTCGACATTTTTGGGCTTAACGATGATGTTTTTTTAAGGGAAATAAGACCTAGTAACAAACTAAAAAATAATGAATACGCCCCTAAGATTTAATGAAGCTACAAGAAGAGTATAGAAAGTAAAGAGAAACTTATACCAACATATATAGGAGCTTTTGAGTCTGAAAATTAACTCCATTGAGATAATTGAGTACCTAAGACAGGAGTTATGAACGGTAAAATTATCAAACTTGTAATACCCCGACCCGAATTAGGAACTATTAAGCTGTTGTGTTAAAATTAGAAATCGACGCCTTTAGTAACAAGGTCGGTTTCAACCCCGACGCGCGAACTTTAGGTAAATGTCCTGAAAAGTCAGGACGACTGTACATCACTTTCGTTGCAATCACCAACTTGTCAGTTCCGTGATAAGTATATTTTCACGTCGATCGCCGGTCAGCGATACGAGTATGAGATTTAGGCACGCATTACGAAGTTACAAAGGATTAGTGTAAAGATTATACACTTAAAGAGAATAATTAATTTTTAAAGTAATTAATTATTTTAATATGAGAAATAAATTGTAACATACATATATATATATATATATATAATTAAATGCAAAAATATATACTATATAAATGATTATAACCTTAAATATATATATAATTATACATTAATATATATATATATATATATGAGTGTGTGTATGCATGCATGCATGTATGTTAAAATATGTATATATGAAATGTATGTATATTATATATGGAATAAGAGGGCATGCTATTGTCTAAAGTGTACAAAAGAGAGTGTGTGTCAAAGAGAGGTGTGTGTATTATCCAAGCTGTATTAGGGTTAAACCATGTATATATACATATATATATATATGTAAGTCAAACACCACACACACACACAACCGGCCACTCAATGGCCTGCCAAACAGTGGCAATTCAGACCCACTCATGAAGAAGCCTGAAATTGGCTAACCCAAGTAGAGGGGCAATCAGATTTGCCATGATTCACCTTTCTTTATACAAGTATGCATGGTGCTTGTACACACACCCACACAACCATCCGAGAGTGAAGGAGAGTTTGAAGGAGATTCTAGGACATTCAGAAGTGGGAAGCAAGGAGCAAAGGAGAGAGAAACAGTTTGGAACAAGGTAAACTCACAAAACACTTGAATTTCTCTCTCTAGAATTTTTATACGTATGAATCTGTTTTAGCCCTTGATTTAGTATATATGATGATTAAAATGAATAAACATGAACTAGGCATGATTAATTGACTCTAAGACACATCAGAAACACAAACCGTACACCAAACCGCCATTGTTGAGCTTGGTGAGAGCAGGTCTGAACCAACTTTCCCCAAACCCAATTTGGCCTATCAAGACTTCAAGTAGACCTCACAAGCATCCCAAAAACATACGTACGCGATCAAAAATCATAAGAAATGGCCCTCAACCATTGACTTGCAGGTTACGGGTTTACAATCCAAACCCTTAAACTCTCATCTAAATCAACAAATAGGAATGGGAATTGAATCCTCATGAAGAGGGGATCAAAATAAGCCCAACCTCACTAAAAATGATGAAGAAACGAGCATGAACCAACAATTTATAGGTTCGGATTATCGTGGTTTGAACCAAGCTTTTGAGCTACATTCGAATCTCCAAATGAATGCAAACATAATCCTTCATGTCCCAGAAATGATTTGGAGAAGAAACAGTAAGAAAATAGTTGGCCAAAATCCATGAAATAGAAAAAAAATGAAACGCAGAAATTAGGGCAACAGGGGGGTGATCGTGGGGAAGACGACCGAGTCGACTCGCGACTCGTTTGAAACTGGCAGGGGAGACTCGGACACGTGCCGAGCTACGGACCTGCCACCGAATTAAAACGACGGCGTCGTTTTGGGCCTATTATGTGTGTATATATATATATATATATATATATATATATAACGGTTTAAGTTTAAAAGAAAAGAGGAGAAACTCGCGGTCAGTGGGGTTCGAACCCCTGACCTCACGCGCCCCACACATCTCCTTTCCACTCGGCCACGCATGCGCGTGTGTCTCATATGGGGCAACATATTTATATATAATACATATAAAATAAAACCGAAAATAAAAAGGTGCATTGCACCTGGTGGGACTCGAACTCGGGTATATGGGGAGGGAGGTGACACGCTGGCCAGCGTGCCACCCTATTCAACCTGTCACTTATTTCCCTTTAAAAATATATATACTACATTTATAATTTAATTTAATTAAATGAAATTAATTAAATTAAATACTCCGAAATGGCCCGTTGTCCAAAAATTACAAGTTATATATGTAACCTTACTATCTTGGACCCTCTGAGCCCATTGGTGAGGTCCTCGAGATAAGATGAGGTCCCGAAAAATTAAAGACCCCTAAAAATGTCAAAATGACCAAAATGCCCCTACCCCATTAATAAGTCAAACAAAGTCCAAATTAAATAAATGAATAGTGTATCCTTACTATTTCGGATATTCTGAAGCCAATGGTAGGGTCCGTTTCACGAGGCAGGACTCTGAAAAATTTAGACACGTTAAGGTATAAATTACCAAAATACCCCTAACATGTCCTAAGCCGAATTAAATTCTAAGAAAGCCTAAACTGACTTTCTTCGACGCTCCGGACTCAATGGTAGAGTCTATCTGACCAAAAGAAATGTCTAAAATAAAAAGACATAAAATTTGATGAATAGCATCTGTCAGATGATTATAAACTAAAGTATTGCCGAAATATTAAACTAAGACAAGTACGAGGAAATACGATACTAGAAGATACGACATGTGAACATGTGAAGTAAATAAATTAAATTAAAGTTAATGGAACTCCCAGAAGAGTATAAAATAAAATAAATTTAATTCCTAATACATTAAGATGTGTCATAGGTTAAGAATGAGTACGTAAGAAATTTATGAAATCGTGTTAGGGTCTAATACGATCTAAGCATAAGCTAAGAAGCATCAGTAGGAGATGTTTGAAGTGAATGTGAAGTTAATGAGGTTATTTATGAATTGTTCTTAGGAACTACAAAGGAAGTGGGAAAGCGCATTATTAGCACTAACCCTAAAGGACCAAGGTGAGTAATCTTGCATTTGAAGTGGAGGCTTTAACTCCACGGATTTCAACTGATATTTTAAGTTCAAGATATTTACGGCATTGATATATCAAATTCAGTATTCATGATTTTTGTTTTCTTAAAATATTCTGCCATGACATGCTTCACGATTATTTACATATTTATATCCATAAATGTTTCCTTTTCAAAATAGTTAGCATGTCTGATTTCCTCAAATATTCTGAATTTGATTACTGCAAGTATTGAAGCATCACTGCAAAAGTTATACGTCACATGTTTTAAATACTCATGAGAGGCTTTTATATAAAAGTCATATGACAAATGTCTTGCCAGATAATAATAAGCACAGAGGTAGAGTTGTGAGTTCTACGGAACTCAACGGACCTATCATGTGCATCAGTCACATGTTTTAAATACTCATGAGAGGCTTTTATATAAAAGTCATATGACAAATGTCTTGCCAGATAATAATAAGCACAGAGGTAGAGTTGTGAGTTCAACGGAACTCAACGGACCTAGCATGTGCATCAGCACAGAGGTAGAGTTGTGGGTTCTACGGAACATTTCGGACCTATCATGTGCACATGCCTGGTAGCAGGATCTAATCCCACAGGCAATGAGATATCTCCAAGTGTACGTAAAACGGGAGTCTGGTTCGAAACGGATTCCACTAATGAAAGAGATAAGATGACAAACGATTTTGAAGATGGAAGCTGGTTTTTACCCCCATTTCCTATTATGCATGTTTATATGCTTTGAAATGCATATACTCTATTTAAGAAATGTTTGTTTAACTTGAATTATGTGATTTAAGTTACATGCTCTGAAATGCATATGCTCTTTTACGGAAAGATAAGTTTTAGCTTGAATACCTTGAATGTTTCAAAGCTACATGTTTTAAGAATGCATATCTCCTATGTTCAAGTATACGAACAATTGGTAGTTGAGTATTTTATAAACTCTCATATACGAAACCTCTACCAATTGAAAACCCATGACAGATGTAGGAATTACTCATTGAGCTTCTCGAAGCTCACCCCCCCTTTCCCTAACATTTTTCAAGTACTGACGATGAGTGGGAGCCGTGCTCCATTTTGGGATGACGATTAATAGCTCCGTTATGATCATGGACTTTTGGAAGTATTAGAAGATGTAATTGACTTTTGGAGGTAGTTAGAACCTATAGCTGGTTGAACTATGATGTAATAGACTTCGGATAGTATGTACTTAAGCCATAAGGCAACCGACTATGCAATATGTATAAAATTTTAGAAATTCAATTATGCTCTGAATGTATGTTTTTACATGTATACCGAGATGTGAAGAGTGGTAGTACCGGACGGATGTGCAAATTTTAAAATAAGAAAGAAAAGAAAAAAAAAGTTTTCACGCTTCTGCAACCACATGTGGCACGTCCATCCGATACCGCTGCCTATGCGAGCCTTGTCTCAAGGCCTTCGGGTCTCGGGGCGGCGGTCGCGATCCGGTAATCCGCATAGGGTGGGTTTCGGGTCGTGACAAAACTACCATTGGGGCTTAGTTAAGCGATCAGATGAACTCAAAAACTAAAAGAGGGACTGCCTTATGATTAAAAGACCACCTAGACTCAAAAATAAAGTTTGGTTAAACAAATGACGAACCTGAATGATATAAGACATAAAAGGGTAAATGACCCAAAATGCTCCTAAAGATTAAAGTAAGCCTACACGAGATTAAGAATATTAAGTAAGTAAAGGATTAAACTAAGATGCATACTGATATAGTATTAATATATCTTGAACCATGGTTTAGGATCACCAGTAAGGAATAAGGATAAGGCGAGTGGCGAGGCATATCAAGTAAATGAATAAAGGAATGACTTGTGGACACTAGACAACGGGTGAGTAACCCTGAACCCTAAAATAGAGGCTTTTAAATTGATTACAGTTCTTTTATTGTCTTCTTACATTTGCATGCTATGTTTTATAGTTTTATGCAAATGTTTTACTATCATGATAAATTTTTTAATGCTATGTTTTATAAGTAGCATTCTTAAATGTTTTAATAAATGAATAGTTATCAATGTTTTGCAAAGTATGTTTTTAGTATTATCTTCTGTATAGACCTTGTCGAGGATAAGAGCCGGTAAACTATTTATTGATTTAAATAACGAGGACTTCACTAGGAGTTAGAATTCGAAAGGGGCTATGTAAGCCCGGAGCTCTAAATTACATAGATAGTCACCAAGGTGACAATGATGACCCTTAGATGACATACGCTATAAAGATATTTTAGCATGTGATTCATATTTATTTATTTCTCTTCCATTTTTATGGAATGCATGATGAAATGATACTTTGCAAAACTAAACTACCATGAACCCTTATGTAACAATCACAACATGTCTTTATTGTTTTATGAAAAGAATGCTAGTAGATTCAAAGTAAAGATTTCCTTAACTACTATCAATGAAAGCCATGAATGTTTTATGAAAGATATGAAAGGTTTATAGAAGCTATAAAAGGTTTATAAATGGGTTTCCAGAAACCCATGATGGGGGATTGGAGTTAATAACAAGTTTTTTAATAAGCTCACAGTGTTTTGTCCTATAGTTTTTCAAGTAGGACTAGGGAGTTTACAGAAGCAAGTACAAGTAAGCTAGGATGACTATAGAGACTCTAGCTAAGAGAAGGCTTAGTATCCCAACCATGGAGGTATCAACCTGAAGTAATGAATACCATTAATAATGTGATAGTCTAGAGAAGAACAAAACATGTATAATGTAATCATTGTTGTAATAGTTAGATATTTACATGTAATAAATTGATGGGCTCATGTCATGTAACTCTGATGTAAAGTTTAGTTATGCTCTACTAAATATGATTGCATTCAAGAAAATTTTTACAGACACAAATTTTCAATGTACAAATTGTATAACCGAAAGCAATCTATTTAGACATGTTAAGAGGCTTTTGGGTAGACACGTCATCAATCGCTACAAAAAGGTGAATGTATTGGCGAGGTGCATATCTAGCCGGCCAGTATCCTTAATCCGCATAGGTTGGGTTTTGGGATGTGACATGCATTCATTTATAAATCTTTAAAATGTAAATATTTGTTTTTTGTACTGCAAATTGTAGTAGCTATTAATTCTGCGGTCCATAATCTTTAACTTGGCTCAAACTAAAAAATCTCTTAGGGACATACTCCTTTATCCTTAAGGTCAAGTTTAACAATTCAAAATCTTTAATTCTTCTAATTAAGGTGGAAGCCATATTATTTTGCATAACACTTTGTGATCTTCCATAAGTGGTGTCAAGGACGCATAAATGTAGGACGTCAACATCCCTCCCTATTTTACCTTTTTTCTTTATTTATGTTGTATGATATTGTCAAAGGCGCTTATAAATCACAAACATGAGAGAAAAGTTTTTTATTTTTCTTTGAATAGCTGACTAAAAAACAAGCTTATAGATATTACAAACTCCACCATAAGGATGCAAAGCATGGAACAGCCGACTAAAAAGTAAGCAATCAAAAGCTGAAGGATAAACTTGATCAAATTAATAAAACTTTGAGGATTGAATTACAAGAACAATTGCAAGAACGAGTACAAACTGAAGTTGCATTGAGGATGCAAAGCATGGAAAAGCGCCATAGAAAAATGGAGACTGCAATAGAAGAGAGACAAAAACGTATGGATGATTTTCTTGGAAAGTTTGCGTAGGTAATAACTTCATCTATAAGCTTCCCGTATTAATTCAAATTACATTTAGAGATTAGTCTTGCATTTTTCTTGCTAAAGGAGCATTAGAAACCTTTTTTGTGTTCAGTAAGGGGTCCTCTTTGTTGAAGTAGCAGTTATGTATCAACCATTTTGAGTCTAACTTAGCATAGCTGAAATTCATAAAATAGAAAGGAAACAGAAAGCTCAAAATCCTCACATGCATAACTAATAATACTTTGTCAACCAATTGCAAATTGGGCTTTGGACCAGACTTCTAGACCATGAGGAGTGGCTGATTTAGCCTAATTTATAACATCAGCTCGTTCTACATTTGGCCTAACTCAAGTAATAAAACTTGGAGATGTTTCAATCCAAGGTACTTAGTTCAAAACAATGTTCGAATTTAGTTTAATGTTTCATTAAGTTTAAAGTTGTATATCCCCCAAGTAGTCTTTGAATCTGCCTTAGAAGCTTCCCATGTAATTTTAGTAGACCTAAATCGGTGTTCTTCCTTTGAGCACAGATAATGAATCACAACCCAAGGAGATATACTTAGGATTCCTCCAGTTTGATTTGTCTGTGTATGCAAGTTCAGGATTCTTTCTGATTTCTTCTAGCACCCATGAGGGTAGAGGAATGCTGAAAAATCAAATCCAAAAAGTTATAGATGGAGACTAAATAAGTGTCCGTTTGAAAACATTTTGTTTAAGTTCTTTTTTTTTTTTTTCACATTAGCATATAACACCTAGGTCAAGAGTCTGAATTAATTACACTGATTTTGCATGATTTCCAACAACTACCAATAGGGCTCTTTCAAATCATTTACAAATTGGGGCCCGGTGATGGTCCCACATAAATTGAGAAAATGACGATTATACCCCTAGACTTATTTTAAACAATTGAAAGTTGATTTATGATCTAGAAGAGACGTTTTTAATATTTTTGGACGCTAAAGACTCAAATATGATATCAGAATAATGAAATAGGGACTCGTGGTACTCCTACATGAAAACGTGAAATTATTAAAATACTCGTAGACATGGAACAGATACCTAAAAGCATTGATAAAATATAAAAAAGACATCTTTTGGACTATTGGACCTTCTGAATCCAATTCCAAGGTCAATTTTGAAAGACGATGTCTTGGTAGATACGTAACTTATCCGATAAATTATAAAAATGCCTTTATAGGTTTAAAAGATAGTCAAATGACTTAGAAACAATATGATAGGGCTTCCTTAGGGTTTTCAATACCCGCGAACACGTTTTTGATATCTATTTGGGTAAGTAGGTGCCCAAGATATAGGCTAATGAGTAATTGGCCATAGAGAACCGTAAGACTTGATACGATACCTTAGTACTATAGGCTAGGGTGGTTCTGAGGTTGGAACAATAGGTATGTAAGATAATTGACAAACATTATGAAAGACACATATAGTGCCTCTTTGTTGTGGAGTGATGATTGCAACTAGGGCAAGTCCTGACTTATTGATGTGTGCATTTGTTATATGATTTACACATGATATTTGTTATCACCATTGGTTACTTCATGATTGATTTACCAGTATGATGTGATTGTTATATTGAATGCTATGATGTTGGATATTTGCATTGTGGTATTAGATACATGTGATTGTCATGTTGATGTTTATCATGATTTCTGTTTTTGTCATGGATATATATGACTGTTGTTACTCCTATATCTAATTGTTAAATCATATATGCTTTCTTATGGTTGTTAGTATTTTTGTGGATATGAATGATGTTGATATATATATATATATTATTCACTATACTTGAGCGGTGTGAGATTTGAGAGGATATTGATATTGATGAGTACCATTTGTGGTGTGGATTGAGATATTGGAACTTTGAAAAAAGAACACTTATGAGAAAAGGACTTAGGATGGGAATTACTTACGTCTTTTGTGTGCTATTGAGTGTAATGAGATATCACTTTACCTGGGGTACTATTTATGATAGGGATGGTGTCTTCCCTGGGCTTGCGAGCCGTATACCTGCACGGGTGGTTGTTTATCTCCATCAGGTTAGTAACTCGTAAAGCACAAACACTTACTGAGAGCCAAATTAGGTAGATAATCATGAGATTGAGATTATTGAGAGAATGGAATGATATGAATAAGACTTTATCCCTTTTTGCTATTGATTAATTTACTTGAGACTATTTCTCTTAACTTATCTGTGATATTTTATTATAATTATTGATGGACTGTACACTGCTAGTTGTGATATTGTGGTCCTTGTGGATGGTTGTTTAGTTGTGAATATATACATTGTTCTTATGGCATTAAAATAAGAAATAGAGGTGCTTCATGAGATTATATGTTTTTACTTATGTCATGTGTCCAACCACCACTTATCGACTACTTGACTATTATTGTCAAATCACATGAAATGGTGCGATGTCCTTTTGATACTTATGCTTATGCTTGTGGTTGAGATATGATGATGTGGTGTGTTTGTGATGCATATTGGACTATAGGTTGTGTCTTATTCAGACTTGAATTAGTTTTTAGCATGTTGCTTGTGTGTTTTGGGAAACGCTACTAAGTGTTATGGCTCACCCTTGCTGTTAATGGAAATGGCAGGTATTGACTTGATGGAAGATAGCTGCAGGAGCAACACATGATAAACTAAAGTCATTGCATTACTTAGTCACATTCTTGTACTCATTCATTTGTATTTATTAAGGATGTTTGTACCTTTCAGACTATTCATGTATATGTCATGTATATAGAAATTATAGAGTCAACTCTGGACATAACTTATTTAACACTCTTGATGGACTTTTGATATAGTTACATTGTGATAGTAAACTTTTTTTTTTAATCCCGTTACGGGACTTGAACAAGTCTAATCAGGGAACCAAACCAAAACCAATTAAAGGACTAAATCAATTTTAAAAAAATGGCATGTATTTTATGTACTTGACTAGGATGGTTAGTCCTATTACCTACCTTATCGGGGTCTAATGACCCCTTAGTCTGGCCATGTGGGACAGGGGCGTGATAGAATGGTATCAGAGCTTTAGGTTTCGAATACCTAGGAATAGTGGAGAGGTTAAACCTTGGTTCATTCGGGCCAGTTTGGATTGCATGTTATTTGTGTGCTTGTTACGTTGGTTATGCACTGTACTTGATCTCCCGATTGATTGGGAGTGTGTGATATACTTGATTTATTGATTGAGCAAGACTAGATACTTGTGGTTACGAGGTAGACCATATATTTTATGAGATAGGTCGTATGCCTAGTTATCTATAAGATAGACTGTATGCCTAGTTATCTATATGGTAGGCCGTGTACTCATATATGTATATATATATATATATATATCCTTGGGATAGATTCTGCACTTATGTGGTTGGTATCTACAACTATTACTTGTTGTTTAGTGATTGACTCTATATATGTGCTAGGTTAGTGCCCGGTATTCATGGTTTACAGTATTACGACTATGATATACTATAGAGACCGGATTGATCTCAGGTCTTGCGTTACAGTTGATGGATGGTACCCCATCAGCCAATAACAAAAGGAGTTGTGAACCATGAAGAGTTGTCACCTAGTTATGATAGTGGAAGAATAATGAAGAAAAACGAAGAATTATGAAATGAAAAATGAAAAGATATGTCGGAAGGACTATAAATTGTTAAGTAAAAGACACGTAAGACTGTAAAATGTTAAGTAAGAAATAAGACTTGCGAGATTCTTGTGTTTAGGCTGGAGTAGTGGATGCTTTGTATACTCTATTTTGAGATTTTGGGGATATTCTTGTGTTAAGCTCTCTTATCGAGAAATTTATTGCTTTGGGATTGTATTCACTTAAGGTTGAGTATTGTGTATCAAAGTTAGTTGTTACCTTAGAGAATGTATACGATATACCTTGTCGGTCTTCTAAATTGTTATACTAAGTGGTTTAACCTTGTCATGCTTAGACCTAATTTGTGATGAGAGTAGAGAAAGGCAACTTTAGATATAGCATTGGATGGTATTACTTAATGCAGGAAATTTTAGATTCTCTCACGAATTGGTGTATCACAGGAGATAGCTTGAATTTTGTGGACGAAATTCTTGTAAGACGGGGAAATTGTAGCAACCTGAGAAATTATCAAATGATATTTTGATAATGTCCTCTTTAGAGTGACTGAATTTCAAGGATGAAATTTTTATAAGGGGTAGAGATTGTAAGGACCCAGAATATTATCAAAGGGCAATTCGATAAATTGTTAGCATAGGTTAAGGACAAACTGGAGATAAATTAGAAATGTGCCAGATAAATTATAAAATGAGTCGATAAGTCATCAATATGACACAATGAGACTAAAAAAAAAAGTTATAATTTGTTAGGGACTAGTGTGAGTCACGGGGCTACACAGTCATTTACAAGATGTAAATAAATATAAAAATCCAAATGATTGAATTTGGAGAAAAGGACTGCATATTTGGAATCAGAGCATCAAAATTAGTTAGTATACCAAGTTTGGTACGATTCTGAGACAGTTTCAATTCGAGCACATGTGTGCGCACAATTGGCCAGCTAGGCATGTGGCGCTTTGGGAATTATAAAAGGCTTCCATGAGAAGCTAACAAGATATTTTAGAGACGGGCATGTGTCGACATTGTAGTGGTGGAAAGAGAAGTGCTAGTGTGTGTGAGGATGCATCGTAAGAAGACATAGATGGAGTGATGGGACACACCACTTCTATCACCTTTTCTCTTTCTCTTCCCTTCCTTTATTTCTAAATTCTTTCCCCTCTCTCCCACGTAACTCTCTCTCCCTATCAGACTCTCTTCTCTCTCTCCCTCTTTCTCATTTCTCCTTTCTTCTTCACCATGGCACCACATAGGAGTTGAGTGTGTGTGTGTGTGTGTATTGTGTGTGCAGTTGAGAGAGAAAAGTAACTGTGAGTGTGAAAGTGGTGTGTGTAAGTGTGAGTGTGTGAAACACTGTATGTGTATATCAGTGTATGAAAGTGTGTGGTGTGAAGCATTGTGTGTGTTACACACATTATAAACCAGGCCAGAGAAGAAAAGAAAGAAAAGCAAAGGAAGAAGAAGAAGAAAAGAAAAGAAGAAGAGGGAGGGAAAAGGGAGCATTAGGAGTTGGAACAGTAGTCATAGAAGCTCATTGAGCTCTTTCTCTCTTCTTTGGGATTTTTTCTCTCTAGCCGAGAGTTGAGGTAGGAACTTTTAAAACCCCTTTCGACTTCCATTTTGAATTTTTGGGGAACCATTGTGTGCTTGTGGATGTGTTGTGCATACATATACGTGTGTATTGGCCACTGTGTTGATGAAATAGAAAATAGATCGAGGTTCTCTTGGATTTTGACTTGTTAGGTGACCTTCGAACCATGAATAAGACCAAAATGGATTGTAGGAACCTTGAAGAGTGATTTTGGAGAAACATCAAGAGAAACAGTGGTAAAAATTGCATAAAACAATGTGGAGTTTAGTTCGTTGAAAAAATTGATATTTCTTGTTTTCAACACTATTGATCCCTAAAACTTGATTAAAATTATTTAGAAAGTTGTTAAATGTCACGCCCCGAATTCCAGCGAATCAGAGGCGCGAAGTAATGAGACAAAAAGAAATAAAATAATAAAGAAATAAAAGATAATAATGACATTCTCATACATTCAGTACACTGTTCTGATACATACATAGGGTCTAGTCCACTTGTTTACAACATGCAAAATAAAATGCGGTCTCGGGCTTATGCCCTTACACCATATCAAAAGTGCCCCTTGGGCCTAACAGTCCCTGATCAAATCATCTCCGCATCTCCTGCAGTTGGGACATCATCTGAAATGTTGCCCCACTAAGGGGTCAGCTCAACATGCTGGTACAATATAATGCTAATGCAAGAAACAAAACTAAGGTCGTGGCATGTGCAAGTGTACAGTTATTTCTATATGACATTCGATATCTTGATGGCAGTACATGAACAATATACAGTATATAAGCAGTATGCGTGACACACCCATGCAACCCCATGCCCACCCATGTCTCATGATACGGTCCTTCCCCGTCGGCATGAGTACCTTGTATGTCTCGCTTCACGGTCCGGAATCCGTCAGGCCGGCGAGTACCTAATGGCCAATTTTGGATTTTTCACCACTAGGATCTGCACCCTCATAATGCAAAGCACCAAGTGCTTAACTCACGCCATGTCCAAGGAATCACACTATGCCAATATGCTCTGATTTCATCATATCATGATATAATCTCAATGATGCACCTCATTCATATATAAAGCAAGCTTTTAATCACACGTTTCATAATGTCAACAGTTCTTAAAACATATAATTCTCACACTACGCTAACACATGCAATATACAAGTAATCATCATCCAAGTTTAGCAAAACAGCAGGAAGCACATAAGCATGTGAACACTCAATCAAACATGTAAACAATCAAGGCAGCAGGACAAGTATTCCTAATCTTAGTTCTATTTCTTACTTAGCACAATATATCGTACCTGTAAATCGATCTCAACCCAAGAAGGCGTACTCGAAGTATGGTAGAGTCACAAGTGGGAATATCGAAGGTCAGATCACCTTCTCCTTGCCCTCTCGTGTCCCTAAAATCATAACAGGTAATTCAGTTCATTGCCATTTGAATTTATTCTATTCATCAAATTTTATGTTTTTAATTCATAAGTTTCTATTTTGCTAAATTAGACTCCACCATTGAGTCCGGAACGTCGTAGAAAATACGTTTAGGCTTTCGTAGAATTCAATTCAGGACACTTGGGTTCAAAAGGGCAAAACAGTCATTTTGCACTTTACACGGATCCTTACATTTCGAGACCTCTTTTCACAAATCGGACTCCACGGTTGAATCCGGAATGCTCGAGATAATAAAGTTTCACTATTTGTTTACTAAATTTGGAGTTCGTTTGACGGTGTTTCAATCTAGGGGCATTTTGGTAATTTTAAAGGTTACTACGGGTCTTTTATTTTTCGGGACCTCGTCTCATAAAACGGACCTCACCATTGGTCTCAGAATGGTTGAGATAGTCAAAATACACTAATGACTTGTCCCATTTGGACTCCGGGTTATTTTAGAGTATTTTAAATAATCAAATTAATTAATTAATTAATTAATTAATTAATTATTATTTTATTAGTATTTAAATCTGGTGGGTCTAATCATAATTTCTCTTAAGTTTAGGGGTCAAAGTGCAATTCCCGAAAGTTCTGGGTCAATTTTCAATTATCAAAAAGTTCAGGGGTAAAATTGTAAATTCTAATTCTCCTATTCCTAATTCGGACAACCAAACAAGGATCAACCTAAAACAGGGATAAGATTTCCCTGTTCTTATTTAATTCAGATTTCCAATTTCTTAAATCCACAACCAAACATTCCCAATTTAGTTTTTAATTTAAAACAAGAAGGCGACACGTGGCAGGGGCGGACCGGCCCAAGCCCGACCCGACCCAAGCCCGGAACAGTCCCCTTCTTCCCCCCGTTTTTCCGGTGATGCACAGTAGGGTTCCGGCGCCTTCTCCGGCGCCGGCGACCGATCTCCGGTGATATTTTCGAGTTTTTAAAATGCCATTCTCTTCGGTTTTTCACGTAGGCCTCACATCCATCCTCCATTTCCCTCAAAACCTTCCCCATCTCCTCGAAATAGAGCTCAAAGGCCCATGGCCGAATCTCTGGCCAACTGAAAAATTTCGATTTCATGTTCGTTTTCCCACCGTTTTTCATTCTTTCTTTTTCTATTCTTTTTCTGCACTTCGTAGGATTATTTTAGGATCATTTAAAGGGAGTTTTACACATAAAATGATAAGTTCCAATTTCCAAAATCGAGACCTGCAACCTAGGTTTTCTCCCTAGTTTCTCAACCATTTAACCTCATTCTTTTTGCAAAACAATCTCTACAATATGCTCTTTAAGCCTCAATGCATCAAATAAATTATCATGCCTTTAAAAAAAATAAAACAGAAAGGTTCACTTACGGGTTTTCTGAATTTTTCTCTCTCTAGCCGTGCCTTCTTTCACCCTCTTGTTCCGAGCTCAAACCAGGCTTCAAACTCTCTCTCAGAACTCTATTTCTCTCTCTCGCTTTCTGTTTCTTTCCTTCTCTTCTCTTCCCACCCGAGACCACACTTGTACACACACACATCAAATCTCTCACGTCTCTCCCTCACACAGCCCCTTTTCTTGACTTCCCTCACCCTGTATCAGCCTCATTTGTTCTTCCCCAGGTGCAACTTTGCATTAAATGCAAAGCTGCCCTATATGTATGCCTATACACACATTTCACTCATTACACACACTAGAAACACACACACACACTGCCGACACCTCTCACACACTAGTTCAGTTCCACCCACACACAGTGCACACATGCACTGTTTTATACATATACACATCTCCATATGCATACACATGTTGTATCCCACACACATATACTTATGCTACACATACATATATAACCCATACACATTCACATATGCATACACACCTATATTTATACACATACCATACATACATTCATCAATTTTAAATAATAATAATAATAATAATAATAATAATAATAATAAAATTTAATGACCAAGAATAATAATAATAAAAAAAAAATTTCCATGTCATAACATTAAATATGTTCAAAAACGAAAAATGAAGGAAAAGATGCAAGAAACAGCAAGAAAAACAAAGGGAAAAACTAGAAATGTTTCTAGTTTTCAGCGAGTTAGCCAGAAAGACAACCGGTGAAGTCGCTAGCGACTATTGTTCCGACATTGACTGGTCGACAGTCAACGATTGAACATTGACTAGTCAATGGGTCAACCGGATCAGTTCACGAGTTGTGGACTAGGTCAGGTTGAATCACGGGTCTGGTCTAGTGAGCTTGGGCCTAAGGGTCTGTTTGGCTACAAGAATATTTAAAACCTAATTCTCAAAATTGAAATTGGAATAGGGATAACCCTATTCCAGAAATTGGGAATGGAATCCAATTCGGCCTATTTGGTTATAGGTTTAAGAAATTGAAATTTCAAAAATTAAAAAAGGCAAGTTTATTTGAGTTATTTATAAATCAGTGAACTAACTTTAGAGAAATTGCAAAAAAAGACCACTTGTTCATAAAATTGAAAATAAAGCCAATTAAAATGGAAGAAGGGCTATTCTTAAGGTTTTTGGGCGTTCCGGACTCAATGGTAAAGTTGGTTTGGACATTCAAGGACCCGAGGTGATCCCACATAAATATAAAAAATTATGAAAATATCCCTAATGATAGTTTAAGAAACTTAAAGGCTAATTAAAATTTAGAAGGGTCTATTCCAAGGTTGTTGGATGCCCGTGACTTAAATATATGATCAAATTGAACAAATTGGGGCCCGATGATGGTCCCACATAAAGTGAAAAATTGACGATTATACCCCTAGACTTGTATTAAGCAATTGAAAGTCGAATTAAG
This sequence comes from Nyssa sinensis, assembly GCA_008638375.1. Taxonomy (NCBI): domain Eukaryota; kingdom Viridiplantae; phylum Streptophyta; class Magnoliopsida; order Cornales; family Nyssaceae; genus Nyssa; species Nyssa sinensis. The sequence continues at coordinate 21,924,011 of CM018043.1, forward strand.
ATATAGAATAGGCATTTTTAATGTTTTTGGATACTAGGAACTCAAATATGATATCAAAATAATGAAATAGGGACTCATGGTAGTCCGACATAAAAATATAAAATTAATAAAATGCCCCTAGACATGGAACGGATACCTAGAAGCATTGATAAAATATAAAGAGGACATCTTTAGGATTGTTGGACATTCTGGATCCGATTCCAAGGTCAATTTTTAGAGAATACATCTCAGTAGACGCGTAACTTGTCCAGTAAATTATAAAAATGCCTTATAGGTTTAAAAAATAGTCAAATGACTTACAAATAATACGATAGGGCTTCGTTAGGGTTTTTGATACCCGGGAACATGTTTTTGATATCCGTTTGTGTAAATGGGTGCCCAAAATGTAGGCTAATGAGTAATTGGCTATAAAGAACTGTAAGACTCGATACAATACCTTAGTGTTATGGGCTAGGGTGGTTCCAATGATGGAAAAAGTAGGTACATAAGATAATTTACAGACATTAGGAAATACACATGTAGTGTCTCCTTATTGTGGAGTGATGATTGAGACTAGGGCAAGTCTTGACTTATTGATGTGTGCATTTGTTATATGATTTACACAAAATATTTGTTATCCCCATTGATTTCTTCATGATTGATTTATTAGTATGATGTGATTGTTATATTGAATGCTATGATGTTGGATATTTGCATGGTGGTATTGGATACATGTGATTGCCATGTTGATGTTTATAATAATTTCGGTTTCTGTCATGGATAAATATATGACTTTTGTTACTCCTGTATCTAATTGTTAAATCATTTATCCTCTCTTATGGTTGTTAGTATTGTTGTGGATATGAATGATACTGATATACATATTGTTCACTATGCTTGAGCGGTGTGAGATTTGAAGGAATATTGATATTGTTGAACACCGTTTGTGGTGTGGATTGAGATATTGGGACTTTAAAAAAAGAACACTTATGAGAAAAGGACTTTGGATGGGAAGAATTAGTCACGTCTTTTGTGTACTCTTGAATGTGGTGAGATTTCGTTTTACTTAGGGTTCTATTTATGATAGGAATGGTGTCTCACCTTGGCTTAGGAGCCGTAAACCCGTACGGGTGGTCATTTGTCTTCATCGGGTTAGTAGCCTGTAAAGCACATAGCTTACTGGGAGCCAAATTAGGTTGATACTCATGGGATTGAGATTATTGAGAGAATGGAATGAGATGAATAAGATTTTATCCATTTTTGTTGTGGATTAATTTACTTGAGATTATTTTCCTTGACTTCTCTATGATATTTCATTATGATTATTGATGGACTGTACAATGCTAGTTGTGATATTGTGGTACTTGTGGATGGTTGTTTAGTTATGAATGTATACATTGTTCTTGTGGTACTAAAATAGGAAATAAAGGTGCTTCGTGAGATTATATGTTTTTACTTATGTCATGTGTCTGACTTACACTTATCGACTACTTATGTAGTGGTACAATACCCTTTTGATACTTATGATTATGCTTGTGTTTAAGATATGATGATGCGGTGTGCTTGTGATGCATATTGGACTATAAGTTGTGTCCTCTTCGAACTTGAATTAGTTTTTGGCATGCTGCTTGCCTGTGTGTTTTGGGAAACTCTACTGAGCATTATGGCTCACCTCTACTGTTTATAGGAATGGCAGGTAATGACTTGATGGAAGATAGCTGCAGGAGAAGCACGGGATGAACTAAAGTCATTACCTTACTTGGTCTCATTCTTATACTCATTCATTTGTGTTTATTAAGTGTGCTTGTACCCTTCAAACTAGTCATGTATATGTCATGTATATAGAAACTATAGAGTCAGTTCTGGACATAAATTGTTTAACACTCTTGATAGACTTTTGATATAGTTACATTGTGATAGTAATCATTTTCATTTAATCCCATTACGGGACTTGAACAAGTCTAATTAGGGAACTAAATCAAAACCAATCAAAAGAAAACTAATTAAAGGAACTAAATTAATTAAAAAAAAATGGTTTGTATTTTATGTACTTGACTAAGATGGTTAGTCCTATTACCTAGCTTATCGAGGTCCAGTGACCCCTTAGTCTAGCCCTACGGGACAGAGGCGTGACACTCTCTCTAGGGTGTTTGGTATTCTCTATATTCTCTCTGTTGAAGAATAGAAACCAAGGGTTTTTGAATAGTAGCCATCATTGACCATTGTGCTGCGATTCGGCATCACCAATGGCCTCCGTCGACCACTGAACAAAGATTCGTCATCACTGGCACCCTCTGTCAATCTTTTAGGTGGGTTTCAATGTTACTTTTCATAGTTTTATTTGTAAAAAGAAACCCTAGATCCATATCTTTTTCTATGGAAATATTCAACCAATGTTTCCCTTGCTTCATCTTTTTCTTTTCTTGCCAAGTAACTTGAGGATGTATCAACATTTTGAACCAATTGAAAAATACAGCCTTTGATTTTATACGAGCATTGAAACCAATCAAATATTTATCGCTGCCTTGTATTAGACCATCTTCGATTAGAAGGTGGGTAAGAAAAAAGGGTTTTCCAACCTATTTTCAAATTGGCATCAAATTTGAAGGAATGAATAGTATTTTTAATTTTGATCTTCATATTTGAAGGTTCGAAATCGAAGGTTCACACTATTCATTCTTTAAATCTCTATTCATTCACTATTCATCCACTAATTATTTTTATAATACTTTAAACTAATAATTGATAATTTTTATATTATTTAAATAAATATTTCAAATTTCAAATCAATTTATCAATAATTTTTTTAATTATTATTTATTATCAAAATATTTCTGGAATATATCATTGAATTTTTAACTAAAACAAAGTGATAAATAATTGAAGTTTAGATAAATATATGTTAAATAATTATATTTTTTTATATGGAACGGAAACGTGGAAGGAGAATAGAACACGTCGAATTCCTTATAAAATAAGTAACATGAGGACTCCTCATGTAATATCCCGACCTGGGATACGGCACGTGTACCGAGGTAAGTCGGTCAAATAGTGTAACTCGAACTGTTAAAATGTGTAGATCATGGTATTTTACGGAAATGAATGACTGGAAACTGTAAATGATTGAAATGTATAACAAGTGCCGGGCAACACCCGAGCACCCTGGGACATCGCATCGTAATGCGTGCACGCACGTATTTCCATGCATGCCCATGTTTCACGGACACGTAGTATACCAAAAATCAGTGTATGCACACGCCATTGGAAATAGACTTACATGCATATATATGGATGGAATGTCACGTATAAAATATGTATTTATGTGTACGTATATATATATATATATATATATATATATATATATATATATATATATATATATATATATATATGGCAAGGACAATACATATACATGTGTATATATATATATGTATATATGTATATATATGTATATATATAAATAAAGGTAAAAGGAAAGGGTGAAGAAGGAAATGCAAGTATATGGATCAGTGTGTGTGTGTGTACGTGTACAGCCATTATGAGGCTAGTGTGTGTGCTAGTGTGTGTGTAAGTGAGTGCTTTATGTGTGTGATGCATATAATATACATATAACACCACAAATATCTCCATGCATTTAATGGAAAGCAACCAAATGAAAAAGCAGACTTGATGAGATCTGAAAGGAGTTTATGAGATGTGAAGTTGGGAGGCTCAATGAGTCGTGTAGAGAGAGAAAGTGGAGAGGGAAAGGATTCGGTCGTTTGTGATATAAGTGTATACGGGCGTGAGTTGAGAGACAAAAAGGAAACTGAGACTGAGAGGGACATTGTCAAGGAACTCAGGAGCAAAAACAGAAGGGTTTGGAGGGTCACAGTGAGCAAGAACCGAAAACCCAGGTGAGTGTTTTGAGTTTTGTTTTTATGATTTAAAGCATGATAGCTTGATCTAAAGCTAGGGTTCTCATAAGCATGAGTTTAGCTTTTAAATGCAAAAAGAATGATAGAAAACGGTTAAGAAACCAAGGAGAAAAATTGAGTTGTAGGTTGGAGTGATAATGCGGGTTTCACGAGTTTATGCTTAAAAGCTTAGTTTAAGTTTATGAAAATAAACCCTAATAGTGCAGAAAACGTTTAAGATGAAATTTGAGTGAAAACCGTGACCTAAAAGTCACGAAAATGGAAATGAAGCTCTGACTGAAAAATCGGCCGGAGATATTTAAACCCATATTCGTGAAGATCAAGACGGTCTTGATCAAAACAGAGGATGGATTCATGATCCCCATGTGATGGGGAGTAAAACGGCATTGAAAATACTTAAGAAAAACGAACTGGAATAGTCACCGGCGTCGGAAGGGACGCTGGAACCCTACTGAACCTCTACCGGATTATCGGGGAAGAAGAGGTTATATGGGTGACCCAAACGGCGACGTGTTGGGGCTTAGAGTCTCGATGCTGCGTCGTTTGGATACACGGTATTTTAAATGTAAAAAGGAAGGGGGCTGTTTGGATACGAGTGTAAGGAAACGAATTCAAGACTGGATATCCTAATTCGGTTTAGAGACATTGTCCACCGTTTGGATTTTTAATCCACCGAAAAATGAAAGGGGACCGTAGTCCCTGAGAATCGATCCCATGACCATTTCACTGAGCCCAGGTCTTTGCCACTTGGCCACGAGCACGCGTGTGCCGAATTAGGGCAAAGATATATATATATATATATAATAAATAAAATCAGAAAATGAGCAAAAGGGACGCTGTCCCTGGGATTCGAACTGTGATGTATTTTGGAGGGGGGGTGGCACCCGTCCAATGTGCCACCAGTACGCACCCGTCCATTTGGTGCAATAATAATGTATATATATTATACTTAATTATATAATTTAATTAATTAGATTAATTAAATTAAATAAATGGAAAATGACCCGTTGTCCGATTGAGACAAGTCATTAGTGCATTTTGACTTTCTCAGACCTACTGAGACCAATGGTGAGGTCTGTTTCATGATACGGGGTCCCGAAAAATAAAATACACATAAAAGTACAAAATGACCATTTTGCCCTTTTTAGTACAAATGTCTAAATAGAATTCCGCGAAAGCCTAAACCGACTTTCTTCGGCATTCCGGACTCAATGGTAAAGTCTAAATTTGTATTTGAGATACTTATAATAGAAAGGCATAAAATTTGATGAATAGAATTTATTCTGAAACGTAATTACTGATATATAGGGAACTCGAAAGGCAATGGCACACTCACGGATTTCTGAAATAGAATCAAGATAGAGGTAAGTGGATCACTCTCTCTTACATGTGGTGTTTCCACAAGCCAAGTTTATTCTTTTACTGCCAAACTCGTACTCTTGAATGTATTGATATCCTTGTGTTCCACAATTCGATATTTTTCTATCTTGTGGACATTTGATTGACTGATGTATCATTGTTATCATGTTACACTGTGCCTTGAAAGTACCACATGTTATTGCTATCCACAATGTGATATTGTTCTATCTTGTGGACATTGATTGACTGCTATATCATTGTTATCATGTTGAACCATGCCTTGAAAGGCCTACTGTTGTATCCTTATTGAATGAATGATATTCCATTTTTATATTCTATGGAATGACTTATGATCACGACATGTTTATGAACACGGGAGTTGTGCTCAGCCACAACACCCATCTGATGCTATCTGATTGACTGGGACCTACGGGTCAAGTCCGTGAACGGACAAATGACAATTCACTGGAATTCACTGGGGGGTATGCCGGGCCCCAAAAGATCGAGGGTCTGCCGAACCCTAACACAGAATAACAACATCTCTTATGACTGACAGAACTTGATTGTTGAATGGTATTATCCCTTATGATTCTTCAAGTCTCGAGGGACTTGCATTGATTGATTTGATTGTGATCGGTTCATTGTGGCAGTACTTCATTGTTGTTATATTATCATTGAATTTCTTCATATTGATATTACACCCAATACTTCTGATTGTGTATTGTGATTTCTGTTCATTGGCCCTCGTGGCAATTGTTTCCATTGGCTATCACAGCATCTTATTCTTATGATTGGCTATCATAATCTTATTCATGGATTCATTGATCATCGATACCAGTGTTGGAGATCTGCATTTACTTACTGAGCTTTGTAACTCATTCCACCCCACTTACCCCCCATTTCAGGTGATGACGCTGCGAGACCCCAGTAGGAGTCTGAGAGCGTAGGGGGACATTTTGAAGTACTGTACCAGTCTATGTTAGTTCTCCCATGTATTCACCACCCCCGGGTGCTGGTTACATTTAGTTCTCATTTTGTCTTATGTAGAACTATGTCATGTATTTAATAGACTTCCGCTGTTTAAATTATTTAAAAGACTTCCGCTGGATTACTGTAATTGATAAAGACTTCCGCTGTTCATTGTTTAAAATTTTTAGTACATTGCATATTAATACTATGATACAGGAATGGAAAAAGTAGGGACGGCCTTCGGGTCGGCCCCGCGACACGAGATCCGCATAGGGTGGGTTTCGGGTCGTGACACCTCGTCCAAACAAAAGAAATAGTTCTCCAAAATTCGTCATTATTTATTATTGATAAAAAAATATATCATGAAATGACTTATTACATCATATTTATAGTGCTAAAATATTCATATTTTGACTAAGAAACAAAAACTCCTATTTTTATACTAATCCTACTACAATAAAAACTAATAACTCGAATAAGAAACTGTTAATTCTTATATTTTCTATTCTAATTCTAATAAAACAAGAAAATCATATAAGTTAGGAATAAATTAAAATTAAAAGATAAACAATCCTAATACAACTTTCTTTATTTTTAGGGTCTCATATTTGTTCTACATCAGTCTCTCTCACTTGAAAACAACTCATCCTTAAGTTAACTAGATATATGCGACCACAAACTCGTCTATAACTCAGCAATAATAATTGAATAAGTAAATATTCAAATAGTTATTCTACCACATCTTTCATGAAATTCACAACTCTAGGCTCTTGTATTGATGATAATAGTGTTCCTATAATGAAACAAAAATTATCTTCTTAATCGTCTACAAGTTCAATATTCTTGGAAGTATGAGAATCATCCTTTGCAAATTCAAGTTCATTTCCATCTTTAACGTTGACAACTACCATTGAAATTTCTGTTTTCTCTTTCATAAAAGAGTTTGTTGAATCTACTAAGCCTGGATTTTCTTCTTCTTTCTCCACAATGAATTCCTCTTCTTTTTCCATTGCATCAACTGTTTCAGCAACATCAATAAAAATAAATTCAATTTTATTTTCTATTGACTCCTTGTGCTCATCTCCAATGAATGAAATAACTTGATCTGTATCTTCTATGATAAAAAGTTCTTCTAAAAGAGCGTTGACTTCTTTCAACGGTTCATTATCTGTAACTTTATCAGTCAAAGTTATTTCAACAATTTCATATTTTACTTGTATTTTTTTCTTGGTACTTTCCCATGATGACCTGTATCTATCTTTTAAAATATGTAAATAAATTTTTGGCAAAAATATAATCAGAAATAGTTTCATCATTCTTGGCCATGAACAAATTCATCTTTTTCTTTACAACTGTCTCTGACTTTGTAAATCAAGCCACCATCTTTTCGCGAATCCAATGAGTTTATTTTCTGCCCAAAAATATTTATTTTCTTCTAAAAGTTTCAATTCATTAAGACAATCATCCAAATCATAAACTCAATCATGAAAGTCTTCAAAGTAAAAATTACCATCAAAATCAAGAAGTCTTTCGTAATTGTGAATAGCTCTGTTTTCAGGCTAACCTCGGACAAATCTTCCAGCACAGTTCCTGTCAGCTAAAGGGTATCTAGGGGCATTAAAATTAAGTCACATGAGCGTTTGTTTTATAGCACCAACTTGATCGTTGATTTGTGCCAACTTTTGTCCCTAATCATCAATTGTCGCTTATAAAGCCTCTGTCCCATGACTGTCACGCCCCAAATTTCCACAAACCCGAGGCGCGAGGGAAACAAACAAAAAGGAAATAAATAAAGTACAATAACATGCATTTCAAACACTAATTCAACTCACTGTTCCATTACAATCCATAAGGCTTTGCCCATTGTTTCATAACAACAAATAAACATAAAATAGTCTGGGGCTTATGCCCTAATACAATATCAACATACGCCCCACGGGCCCAAAGTCTCCATGACTCATGTCTCCTTTGTGCTCTAAGACTTCCTCAAGTCTCAAGTCTCTAGAGCGTCATCTGTAATATGATGTCCAACGAATGGGTCAGCTCAACTGCTGGTACAATGTAATGCGAATGCAAGAAACAAGATTAAGGTGTGGCATGTGTAAAGTGTACATTTATCTCTAAATGCTTTTCAATTCCATTAATATAATGTAATAAAAGTATACATGACACACTCATACACTCAATGCCACACTCATGTCTCCTTTACGGGCCTTGGCCCGATGGACTAGAGTACTTGTCACGCCCCGAATTCCCGACCGAACCCGGGGACGCGACTGAAGGAAACAAAGAAGAAAATAAATAGACGAGTAAATAAATAAATAAATATTTAACGAATTTATAACAATTTAGATATAAGCCTATTCCACTAACATAACGCTACATCCATATATCTCTGTCAATACACATACATTCCCGGTTTATAAAAATTTCGGCAGAACCTCCTTTGTTTTTCGAACCTTTTTCCCCCTGATAAACACAATACATCATATATATACAACAGTCACAATCCATCCTCACTCGATGGCCACAACTTTATCAAAGTTAAAGATACATCGCCTACTTATACAATCCATCACATCTACTCCTACACTTAAACTAAAAGATCACAAATTCCATATTTATTACAACATACAATACCATTTCCATTCTTTTCAGAAATACACCAATCTTTGATAATATCAAAATATGCCCCAAGGGCTCAAATATTTTTTCAAATTTATTTCCTCTCCTTTCTCCAAGACTTCATCAAGTCCCGCGTACCAGGATGCTTTATCTGAAACTTGTGCCCACGAATGGGTCAGCGCCAACATGCTGGTATGGTACAATACTAATGCAGGGAATAAAATTAAGTCGTGGCATGTGCAAGTGTACATGTATATCTACATGCCTCCCTAATCATGCATACAATATGATGGCAATGTACAAACTACATCGGTATAAAAACCCTATATCAACGTTCACAAATTCATCAACACAATGCACAAGTAATATGCATGACACACCCATGCATCTCAATGTCACACCCATGTCTCGCTTCACGGTTCTTCCTCGTTGGCATGCAAGTACCAATGTATGTCTCGCTTTACGATCCGGACCTCGATGGCATGCGAGTACCAATGGCCAATTTTGGGTTTTTCACCACAGGATCTGCACCCTCATAATGCACCAGCACCTCGTGCTGACCCACACTATGCTTTCAAGGAATCACGCAATGCCAATATGTCATGATTTCATCATGCAATAATACAGTCCAAATGAAACGTCACTTTCATAAGCATATGCAATATACTTTAAATAATTCATCACAATGAAGATCAAATCACAAGACTTCATTCACAATGCTACGTGTCATACTCAATCAATCTCAACACTTACGCGAACCCACGTATCGCAATATCAATAAACCGTTTAGAACATAAATCACATATGATAATAACTCAAGAAGTAAATCACAATTCCCCAATAATCATAAGGAACATGGGAAACATATACACAATCCACTCAAAGAAGCAATCATTCCTATGTGATCTTCTATCAGCAGACAAGCACAAAAAGCATTCAAGCAATATACACATCAATCCTAATTTAATTCTATTCCTTACTTAGTAAAGTACCATACCTGATCGGGTTATCTCAACCCCAAGAAGCTATATCCACTATGCAATCCAATCAACCAGATTGAGCTTTCGTCCACGGTTCATAAGTTGAAGAAACACACCAGCAGGTTGATCGAGTCGGCCAACCATTTTAAATCCCGTTTCATCAGCTTCTTCAGCCTTGACCCCATACTCAAATTGGATAATCGAATTACTACATACATTCCTCACCGTGCCATCATGACAGATAACATCATCCCAGAGGATGGCCATTAAGTCTTTGAATAAAGTTCCAGGCTCAGTCAACCGTCTAGATGAACGGACAATAACTTCTCTGCTTGAAATTAAGTGAGCCATCTCTACTCGAGTTTGCATCATTAAACTCAGTCCATCTTGAACAGCAGGTGCTGCAGCACTCCTGCAGTGTTCACATTCACCAACTATTTGAAATTTGAGCTCAAACCATCCAACACCAAGCATGACTCACACTTAACCTTTCAATTCCTCATAGTAATCATAAACCGACAAGCTATACAAAAACAACACCTCTTGACCCAACGTAGTTTTGCCCCTGACAAAATTCCAATTTGATTCTCAATTTCTGATCTGCACCTGAACCATTCCACCAGTTCAATCGCTACTTACACACGTACACATAAATACCACCCCGTACCATAACTCCCTTTTCATCTTCACGTTACAAGTGACCATCCATACAAATCAATTTCCCTTCAACAAACCAACTACAAGGAGGTTCAACAAAGCAACAAGAAATCGACACTTGATCGAACCTCGTGAGACAATCCGTCCCATAACTCGCATTTGAATCCCAATTCCCAATTTCACCTCCAAACATAGGCGCAGTTGGTTCAACAAAATCAGACCGAACTATTTTCTGTTACCTTTCAATCACCCAAACCCAAATCCTGCAATATCCCCATACCTCCTGCCACTATACACACACAGCAACGACAACCGAGCCCCCCGACAGAAACCACAAAACAAACAGGGCAGTCGAACCTCAATTCAAATCACAAACCACAAGCCTTACACAAGCATCACCTGCTGCCATTTTCTTCTTCCCTCAATTTAACCGTAACAAAGCAAGTTATACAACTAAAAATACCATCTTCAGACCAAACATAGTGTGAGGATTCCTAACCTCACCTCCAAACACGGACACAACCAGATCAGCGATCCGACCTGCTCAATTTCTATCCATTCAGGTCAGTCCCCAATTCTGCAGCAGGTGCTGCAACAGCAACTCCCATTGCTGCCTCAATGTGTCACCGTTTCACTCCATTTTGTCAATGAGCCCTACACAAGGAAACCCAGTGCCCAAACTCTAAAATCGCAGCTTAGATCCTTTACTATCTTTGTTCCTGATTAGCCGCAGCAACACATCCAGGACAGAGGTTCCCTTCCAAATTTACAACATGAAAAACCAGGTGCAGAATAGTAAGAGAGAATATCCATACTCGGCAACGGTTTCCTCTTCACCGCGCCTGACCCAAATGGTAGAAAATTGCCTCTAATTTCCATTACCCAACCTCAATTGGACCACTGTACAACTCAATCCAGCCAATACCGTCGCTGCAATTTCCTTCCTCCCACATCCAATCAAACCGACACCGTCGCGCTCCTCCAAATTTTAGCACCACTACCAATATCAAAATTTAAACAATTCATCAAAACACTCTATGAGATCATGCCTTAATTCTAGCGGCTGTAACCAAATCTTCATGGCAGAATCCTCTTTCACCAACACGCTACACAGACACAAACACATACACAGATAGATATACATATATATACGTACATATACACGCAACCCTGCACCACAACTCCCACAATCGTAGCCATACACCACAACCGTAACAACCAACCTACTATTTCCCTTGCTCTGCGTCAAACCCAAACAACCATACACAAAACCGCAACTCACAGCCCAATCAAAATCCATCGCCAAGCCGTCGCGCCCTAGCCTCGATTCCCCCTCGCGACTGCCGCCACTTCTTCCCTTCCTTCTCCCTCTCTCTCTTTTTCTCTTTCTCTCTTTTCTTTTCTTCCCCTATTCTCACGCGACCAGCCTCTGTTTTTGTTTCTCTTCTCCGTTTTTGTCCTTTAGTTTCCCTATACACTCAAACACACACCACACATTACATGTACATGTCCTAAGGCTGCCGACACTTTCCCCTTTGTCTTTTTTTTTTTTCAATAATTTCCTTTAGAAATTTCACGAACATATATATATATATATATATATGTAAATATATATTTATAATTCGTATCAATCCTATGGATTTATCCTGACACTTCGTTAACCAACGTAAATATTTTATTTTATTTTTTTATTTATTTTTTTTTTCAAATCTCTACAGTACTAATTCCCTTTACGGGCCTCCCCCCGATGGATTAAGTACCAATGCAATAGGCAATTTTTGGGTTTTTCACCACAGGATCTACACCCTCATAATGCATATCACCACGTGCTTAACCCACACTATGTGTTCAAGAATTCACCCTATGCCAATATGCTTTGAATTTACCACACAATAACATAATCTCAATGAAGCATACTTTCAACAATATACCACATTCGAAGCAACAATAACATTTAAATCACCAACTTATTCCACATGAATGCATAGCTTATGCTGTCAATCTAATCACATGGTCATTATCACATTCATCACTTTACCAATTCTCAAGAACATAAGAAAAACACAAAACACGTAAGCAAACAATCCCAAGTCATCAAAATAATCATAATCTAAATAATTCCCAAACAATAGTTAAGCAAATAAACTATTCAATCCACCCATAAAATATCCCTAAACTTAACCGCATTTCTTAAATTAGCAAAACATCATACCTGACAGGTTTGTCTCAACCCAAGAAGTCGTACTCGTAGCGTAGCGGAACTAACAGTAGGAATGTAGAAGGTCAGATCGCCTTCTCCCTGCCTTTTAGTGTTCCTAAAATCACGAAATGTAACTCAGTTCATTTGCTACTTGAATCATGCTATTCATCAAATTTTATGTCTTTATTTTATTAGTTTCTATTTTGCTAAAATAAATTCTACCATTGAGTTCGGAACGCCGAACAAGGTCGGTTTAAGCTTTCGCAGAATTCTATTGGATTTCTGTGTTAAAAAGGGTAAAACAATCATTTTACACTTTTACGGATCCTTACATTCCCTAGACCTTTTTTTCGCAAATTAGACTCCACAGTTGAGTCCAGAATGGTTGAAATAATAAAATTTCACTATTTTTTTAACTTAATCGGAGTTCGTTTGACTGCATTTTAACTCAAGGGCATTTTGGTAATTTTTAATGTTATTACGGTTCTTTTATTTTTTCGGACCTCGTCTAGTGTCACAGACCTCACCATTGGTCTCAGGAGGTCCAAGATAGTCAGAATACATATATGACTTGTCTAATTTGGGCTCCAGGCCATTTCGGGGTATTTAATTTAATTAACTAAATTAAATCAAAATGTAATATATATATATATATATATATATTTCATGCCAAAATGGGCACGGGATTGTCCCGTCCCAATTGGCTCACACGTGTCTCTCCATCCGTTCCACCAAGGTTCGATTCCCAAGGGTCGCCACTGTGTGCACCCCTTTTTAATTTTCAACCCATTTTAAAACCAAACAGCGGATGGCCCATTAAACTTGAACAGGATATCCCCTGTTTCAATTTAATCTCTAATTCAATTCCCCAGAAACCCGTAGCCAAACACCCTAGATCTTATTTAGAAACTTAACCCTAACCCCCAAAATGGTAGTGTTCTATTAATGCGGTGGCTAACCCCACTGCGTGACACGCGTCTTGAGTCGACACAACCTTGGTACAACTCGGTCAGGACTCGACTGAGTCAACACACGAGTTGACTCAGCGGAGTCGTCTTCCTCCCCATGCTTAAACCATTGTTGCCCTAATTTTGTAAATCTGAACTCTTTGATTTCGTGGGTTTTGAGAGATCGAATCTTTCTGTTTTTGAGTGTCCTCAGTTCCTGCGGGCTTTAGCAACATTATGGCATTCATTTGGAACCCTAGGTCTGGCTCAATTGCTCAGTTCAAGGCTTGATAGCCAAACCTGCAACTTGGCCATTCATGGCCATTTTCGGTCCAAAATTCTTGAGGTTTGTTTTGTTGTGATCCATTTATCATGGGATTCAAGTCTCCATTCTCCTATTTAGGTTCTTCTCAAAGTTTGGAAGGTTGGGTTTTTAAAACCGTTTCTACAACTCAAATTTTTATGGCTTCCCTCGGTCTTCAAGGTCAAAGCTTAGTGTTTTTAAAACACTATGGGGGTCTATTTGTGGTATTTACAAACCAAACTTGGTTTGGCTTTGGTCAGTTCAAACCTGCTCTCATAGAGGCCTTTCAATGGCTGCTCTTCTTGGTTTGGGCGTGTCAAGTCCTCTTTGACTTTCTAGTTTAGTTCAGATAATTTTGGTAATGCCTAAATAAACTCATGCATGCACAAGAAATACTTAAAACAACTTGCATAAATGTCTAACTTTTAGAGAGAGAAAGTAGTAGATTTTTGTAAGCTCACCTCTACACTGGACCTTTTTTCCTCCTTATCTTTGCTCTCTTCCTCCTCTCCTCTTCTGGATCTCAGAATCACCACTCAAAACCTATCTCTTCCTCTACTTCCTTCTGATTTCCTTTCTCTCTCTAACCCAACGGATACACACTCAATCTATACACATTGCCATATACACCAATTCACATGCAAGGTCACCTCAGCCCCTTATTTCTCTCTCTTCCCACTCCCTTTTCTAACTCTCCTCCTTGTCTACCACAACTTGAATTTAATGCAAGTTGACATTAGGGATGTGTATATATATATATATATATGCTCATATTATATTATACACATAACACACACATACGGTTGAGCACCCACACACACTGCTGTACACAGCAACACACCCACACACACTTCCTTTTTAAATATGTATATATATATATATATACACACACATACATTACATTAAACACGTGTATATATATATATATATATGTATATACACATGCACATATATAACATACACAACATACATGCATATATATATATATATATTTCACTACACATACTTACACATACATAACACATATTTAAAAAAAAAAATTTATATAAAAAAAATTGTCCTCAAAAATTCAAATCTTTACAATGACGAACATCAATGGGATTTTTTATGATTCCGTCTCTACTAATTGTCATCAAGTTAGACAAATTCTCGCTCTAATACTAAATAATGCAGAACGATAATGTGGAAGGAGAATCGAACACATCGAATTACTTATAGAACAAGTAACATGGGGACTCCTTACCCAAACAAGAGAATTAGTTTTCCAAAATTCATAATTATTTATTATCGATTAAAAAACATCATGAGAATGACCTATTACATGATATTTATAGTGCTAAAGTACTTATATTTTGACGAAGAAATAAAAACTCTTATTTTTATACTAATCCTGCTACAATAAAGACTAATAATTCGAATAGGAAACTACTAATTCTTATATTTCATAATCTAATTTTAATAAAATAATAAAATTAAATAAATTAGGAATAAATTAAAATTAAAAACTAAATAATTTTAATATAACTCTAAAACAACTTTCCTTATTTTAGGGTCTTATATTTATCCTACATCAGAAAATGATGCGGAACAGAAACGTGGAAGGAGAATTGAACATGTCGAATTCCTTTCCTTAGTGACAAAGTAACATAGGGACTCTCCACCCAACAAGAGAAAATAATTCTCCAAAATTCGTAATTATTCATTATTGACAAAAAAGCATCATGATAATGACCTATTACATCATAGTTATAGTGCTAAAATACTCTTATTTTGACTAGGAAGCAAAAACTCTTGTTTTTATACTAATCCTACAACAATAAAGACTAATAATTCGAATAGAAAACTAATAATTCCTATATTTCTGATATACCACAAACAGACACACCAATCACCTTGAGACACGTGTGCATACGAGCTCATAATCTCGATCATACAGAGCAGTGACTAGCCTTCAGGGCATCCTCATATATATATTATTCAGAGCTGATAATCTCGATCGTACAGAGCAGTGATTAGCCTTCAGGGCATCCTCATATATATATCATTCAGAGCTGATAAACTCGGTCATACAGTGCAGGCGAAGCCTCCAAAGCATTCTCATGCACATATCTCCCAGACCTTATGTTCTGGGTAATATTTATTCAACACTTCAAATGGCTCCGACCTTATGGCTTCCTTAACAACTGCCAAGCAGGGAATAAGGAAACAGTCTTTAACACGGAAACTACTACCTATGGTTATCTTCATCTACGACTCAATGCTCCACAAGGTAACTGCAATCTCCGATGATCAAATCCCTATATTCATGGCATCGAATCCTAATCAACTTAGGAAGGCCACGACCTATAAATTAAATCCTAAAGGTACGCTTTATTTTTATGCTCATTCTTTGGCTTTCAATACAGTCTTTCAATTCCTTTTACTTACTTAAGCATCAGAGCGGCTACCGCCGGAGCCAATCCGGTGGACCTTTGATCGTCTTTCTGAGTGTTCTACACGTCACGGAGCCCTCACTTATTGCGAGCCGAAAAGTGCAGCATCAATTTCCTATTTTAATTCTAATAAAACAAGGAAATTAAATAAATTACGAATAAATTAAAATTGAAAACTAAATAATCATAATACAACTCTAAAATAACTTTTCTTATTTTTAGGGTCCCATATTTGTCCTATATCAATTTTAGACATCAATAATATAATGAAAAATGGGATTTAAAGAATGAATAATGATTTGAAGATGAGTATGGTTGGAGTGAAAATATAAAAGCGTGGAACTAACCATCTTTAAATATGAAAAAAATGCCAAAATGAAGATGAATTTGACCATGGTGGGTTAGAGATGCTCTTAAGCTTCATTGATAAATTTGTATGGAAGAGATAAATAGTAGATTTGAAAGGTGTACCTTTTGTGTGTGTTAAACTCTTTTTTTTGTTGCTAATTTTAATTTGAGAATCTGACTAGGATATTACTGGTTTCTTAATTTTATAATATTTTATTTTTCTTACTTTACTTTGTGATAGCAAATGGAGTTTTATGAGCATCATTGACGAGTTGCTTCTTATGTTATCCTTGGACTTTGATTGTTATTAAAGAACAAAATGGGGAAAATTCAATCTCATATGCTCTCTCTTTCTCTTCCCATGCCCCCGGTTCCCCTAAATTCCTCAATATTGTTTTTTCTTTTTCTTAGATTTTGTTTTTACTTTTATTTATTATTTTGTTAGATTTTTTTCCAGAGCATTTGACTAGAATTCTATTGTTATTGTTTTTGTCTCTAGTTCGTGAGCTTATGTTTTATCCTCCTTCAAGAATCAAGATCTAATATAATTTAGGAGTGTCAATGTTAGAGCTTAAGTTTTATCTTTATCAAATTGCTTAAATTGGATGAATGTGTGACCATCTAGGCCATCTTGTGTATGGGTGTGTGTTTTCTCTCTCTTTCTCTCTCTCTTTTTTTTTTTTTTTATCTTTCTCATCTATTTAAGTGCTTTTGGATACATTGCTTAAATTGCTTGAAGTGAAGTTCCTACATAATCTCTCTTTTTTATCACCATTTGTTTAAGTGAAGTTCTAGTTTCTTTTACTCTAGATGTTCCAAATGTATTGGCTTCTTAATGAATGCTGAATGTTGTATATATGTGCCTATGGCTATGGCTAACCAAATTGAAGCCACTATGCAATATATTGGTAAACTGTGTTCTAAGTAAATTATCAAGTTTTGATTAGGTCGTCATTAATGCATTTATACATGTATCTAACCTTAGACCCATTCGAGACTTTTTATTTGACACTCATGCATCTAATCACTGATTTGAGACTAATTTATTATTGATAATGATCTTTATTACTAAGTGTGATCGAGATTGGTCAACAATAACTCTCAAGTTCATTGGCGCTTACTATTGATTGTCTTAAAATGATTCTTGAATTGTCTAGATGTGGACAGTTTGGGAATGCAACCATCCACTTGATAGTGTATCTGAGATTGCGATCCCAAGCTATGAAATTTGATGTGGGAGTGAGTTTCCCTTCGATTTGCGAGTCAAAAACCCATGTGGGGTTTGATTGTGCTGTCTGGCAGGTTAGTAGCCCACAAAACCCGAATGGGCTTACTGAGAGCCAAAGCTTAGGTTTGGGGTTGGGGATAAAAACCCAAACTTGAATTGCAGAATGTAATAGTAGATTATAAAATGATAAAGTGAGAAGAAAATCGGACCCATTCATAATACATTAAACGCCTTAAAATTTACTTGGACTGTACTATTATTTTTTTGGTTTATTTAATTACATCTACCTGGATATTGTCATTGGCATGTCACTACACAGTTTCTTTATACTGTTAATTAGAGTATGTTTTTAAGTAGATATGTTATTTTACATTGACTTAGTAACTCATTTGTTGTAAAAAGTATTCTTGGTGATGTTTTTCTTGATACATATATATATATATATATACGTATGCAATAGACCTTTTGTTTAGGATGCATATGAAAATATACAATGGAGAATAGATTATTTTGTTCATGCATTAATTAGTAGTCATGAATTAGAGTAGCGTAGTAGAAGAATAATTGGGTTAAATGATGATATTGAGGTATATTTTATTAAATATTGAAAATTGATTATGGTGGTGTTAACTTGTTAGGGACATTGATGCTTGACGATAATGTTAGAAGTAGTTTATTAATGTGAAATGTGGCATTTTGAGGCTATGACCTGATTGTGGTTTAAATTGGTTATACTCGTAGGTGTGGAATGATTAGTCACATTGCATTGAATCATGAAAATTAAATGTCAAGGAACATAATGGTGTAATTATGATTATAGGTTGAATTGTGGCATCCAAATGGGATTTCGTTTATGACATTAAAATGTCATCATGCTTGAAGATTTCATTTTACATAAAAGTATTTTTTTTAAACTTTGCATGCCAAGGTTTGGTATGTATATGGAGGTGTATGTATACTTATGTACATAATTGTGCATAGATTAGCACTTGAATGAATAATATTTTCATATGTTATGTTGATACATGTGTTGGTACATATATTTCTGTTGATGGATAATATTTTCACATGCTTGTGATTGCATCCTGAACTCTAGCAATTGTCCACATCGGACTTGAACTAGTTTTTGCATCTTGTTTTCTTATGTATGATTTTGGGAAACCGTACTGAGGGTTATGACTCATCCCCACTATTTATGGGAATGACAGGTACACTGGATATAGATATTTGTTGTTGGAGTAATAGTAGATGATGGAAGACCTAGTCTCGTTTGGATTTCAATTATGTATCATTTATTCATTAAAAATATGATTAAAAATCTTGTTAACATGATTTTCTTTTTTGTTAATGGATCTGCTTTAGGTCTTTCTTTTTTTTGTTGGTGGATTTGATTTGGGTTGGTCTTATAGTTCATTACAAGATTTAAGCATATTTTTTCATTAAGTTCACACACTTAGTGCTAAAATATAAGTATAACTAAACACTTGATTGTCCAACCGAAGGCCTCTTGACTGGTACATACATTCTATGCAATCATTCTTATATAGCAACGAAAACTGAATTTTGGTTGACCATAACTAAATACTTGATTGTAAAATATAACATTGTCTAAAAATTTTAGCTTTAAATTTCTTTTTGGCTTCTACTACAAAATACTACACTAGCTAAAAGTTTTCTTCCTTTCCAAAAAATGTAATTAAATCTTTCTTCTTAATTGGCACTATTAGGGCTTCCACCTGAAATATACAAGATAAAAAACCTTATGAGCTTAATGAAAATCTCGTAAGTAACTCGAGTTCCCTGTTGTGGCTTTTAGAGAAAACATTTTCATAAACTTTCATGGATAGTAGTTAAAGAAACTTGTGTTGAAAGCTACTGGCATTATTAACCATATAGTTTTGCAAAATAAATCATAGTAGGCATAAAATTGCAACTGAAAATAGAATGATGAAATAATAAATGCCAATCTTTCTTTATCTTTGTCTTGAATAGTCACCTAGGCAACTAAATGTAATGTAGAGCTCTGGGCTTACATAGCCTAAATGGCTTAACACCCAACCGGACATAACTGTATCATGATATGGCTTTACCCCCTAACCGGGCACAACTATTTGTCATGAACTATAAACATTGTATGGCATATGAATTCGTGCTAAAACATGATTGCAAAACTTTTCATTAAGCTATCCAGGTCATGTGAAGCATTTAAAGACATGCAATTAAAACATCTGATACAACATCACAAAGTTCTAAAGGTACTACTGTAGTATCATAAAACTATAAGAGTTGTATTCAATGGAAAGTCTCTATTTCAAGGTTCAATATTACTTACATGTCTTCTATCATTCTGTCTTTACTCGGACTCTATTGTGGCTCTCTTGTATCCACCATCACATTCTTTATTGTTGGACGACTCTATTTCTAGGAAGTTATCGCCCATGCTTTCCCGATTTTCAAATTGTTCTTGGGTGACCTTTTGTTTCTTCATTGTTCCTCTAAGGACAATTGGCATTCTGATTATGAAAGGATGCCAAGTAACTACTCATATCTTCCTTGCTATCATTCTTTTTTGTCTTTCGGTTCCTTTCTGCCATTCCTCATCATCCATGGTGTACTGGTTAGTTGGTTAACTCTTGTTTGATTGCTTCTTGAGTTCTTAGGTCCTATAGAAGTGAATTTGTAATAAAGGTGTCTATTGATTTTCCTTTATACATTTACGAAATTCATTTGCTAAAACGGACCTTACCATTAGGTCTGAAGCGCTAAAAACTCTAATCAAGGCTTTTTCGAATCTTAATTTGGTTATGCGTAGCATTAATTATGCTAAATATAGTTTATAGGAACGTAGATGTCATTTTTGTATTTGTTTAGGGGCAAAATTATCATTTTGACCATTTTTGGGAACTTTTGTAATTTACTGGGAATCTGATAGCCTCAGTGTAATTTCCAGAACTTACTATTTTAAAATATCCATTTTATTAATTTATGAGGGCATTCTTGAATTTATTTATTTATAAATTGAGCCCTAATATAATTTAAATAAACCTTTGGGGTCCAAATGTAATTACAGAAAGTTAATTTTTATTTTTCTATTTTAGAGGGGTGTTTTTGAAATTTCAAGTTTCTAATTTGGGCCTTAGTGACATTTCTAGATACTATTGGGGGTTCTTTTATTATTTACAAAACCCATATAATATATTAATAATATATATATATATATATATTCTTGGTAGAATATAAGCACGACCTTTGTTTTAGCTCAGTGGTTAAGTGTTGTGATTTAATGGCTTTGGTCGAGGGTTTGAACATTGGGCACCGCGCGCGTGCGCCTTTTATTTTTCAAAATATTCCTAAACCAAACAGTGAATAAGGGCATTAACTAGGATAGGTTGTCCATATTCCAAATAGGATTATTAAATCAGTCTGGTATTCGTGTAACAAAACATCCTTGAGCGCATCTAAAAGAACATAAGACCAAACCCTTAAATAATGTAGTTTCATTTAACCGTATTTGCACTTGGGTCGAGTCAGACCCGAACTCAGATCCGACCCATCTGATCTAATCTACACAGTCTTTTTCCCCATCATGTTTTTGTGCGCGTGCTGATTGGCTTCTCTGGTGCCAGTGACGGAAAATTAGAAAAATCCAGTTTTTCAAACCCTTTTTCTTGCATTTTATGGCTCATTTTTTAATCTTAAATTAATTAAAACATTTTTTGCAATCATTTGGGACCATTTTGGTCCCTTAAATCCGTCATAAGTGGTCGAAATCACTCAAGCCTGTTTTTCTGATGAGTGACACAGTCATTATTCCCTCTCGTTTCTTCAATCAAACTTCTTGACTTTTAGATCATTATGATCTTAGTGAGTTTCTTTACATGTCTAGGGCATTAAAACTAAGTTAAAAGATTGTTTATTTGGGTTGCCTGGTTATTCCTCTTATTTGTAACTATCTAGTACAGGCTCATTTATGAGCCAAATGATTCAATTCCTTTTGTGTTGTGCTTCATTTTCCATCTAAATTAGGTTTCCATTCATAGAATAGGGCTTTATTATAGTTGATTTCTCGGTAACATTTTCAAGCTCCAACAATGGCGGTCTACCCTGAATCAGCCACTCTAGGGGCTTTTAGTTCCATCTAATTAGTCTAACAAACCTATATTTTATACAGAAACTTAAACAAAGTGATATGGTTCAGATTTTTACCTTGTTGAGCAGTTTTTTGAAGCTCCGTTGATTTTCTCTCTCATGTTTCTTTCTCTCTGTCCAGCAACTTTTGGCATGAAATTTACCTCTTTTCTCTCACAATCTTAATATATAGTGATTGGTCTAAATAAGGGTTTCTTATAAGCTTGATTTTCCCTCTCCATGTTTGATGCACTTCACTTCAATGGTGAAGCTCCATGTATGGTACTTGTACTATTTGTTGCAGCCATGGAAAGGCTCTAAAGATAGGTGGCTACCTAATGTCACCTCCGCTCTTTCCCTCCATCTTTTCCTCCAAGTTTCCTTTTTATATTTTTAAATTTCCCTTTTTTATATATATGTGTGTGTGCGCTCATATATATATACATATACATACACCAACACACCCCTATGAGTGTGTTCAGATCTTCCCATTGTGTGCCAGTCACATGGTGGGTCAAAATTAATTTTTAATTATTTTTCTCTATTTCTTTCATTTTTTTTATTTTCCTATATATATTCTCACCTATATACACACTTGAGTGTGTGTTTTTGGATTCTAGTATTCTATATAAGTTATGTAATACTCAAGTTAATTTAATATGTTTTTAATTTTTTTTTGTCAACCTTTTATGTATTTTCTTTATTTTTTCCCAATTAATAAATATTTATTGTATTTATTAATTTGTACTATTTGGTGAAATATGTACCTATAGACAAATGGGAAATTGAGGATAAATTTTTCATTTTGACAATAGAACTGTAGCACCCTGAGTTGAGACGTGGCACATAAATCGAGATAGGTCGAGTCGAGTAATGTGAAATCCTGAAAATCTGACAGAATGCGGACTATACCTCAACCTAAGAAAAATTAGGTTATGTAATATTAATAATTTAAAATAGCCCGAATACAGTAAGCCATGACAGGCTTTAATACTCTCAGGTATAAGGTGGCATATGCTTGGAAAAATAGATAACTCGATCGATTGAGTGCCGAGAGGGATAAATGGACCGATACGAATAATTGATTATGAGAAATTATGCGAAAATAAATAAGTCATTAACGGGGACCTAATGTTAGCAGAATAAATTCCCAGCTTTATTGGGAAGTTGTAATTTAATATTTTATGAAATAAAATATGAAACTGATACAGCAAAATAATTATGCAGATGATATAAATATGAAATGAATTTTTAATGAAGTCCCACAATTAGTAAAATAAATAATGGCGATACCGAGTCCCAGCTTTAAGCTAAATTTACGGGTATCTTATAATGTAATATTTTATGAAATAGAATATTCAATAAATATTAAATAGTGTTGTGTGCATTTATTTATTCATTTATTTAATTATCCAGTCTACTAAAAGTGTGTGATGTATGTGTTATCACTTAATCTTTTAGCTTCATTAATCTAGGTTAGGTTAGGTTGAACCATGGCTAGGTCAATTCTTAACCCTAGTTGAGATTTTTTCCTAACATAGTGCTCGAGAAATTTGATAAGTCTCTTTAATTGATAACATTTTATTATATTGCTCTAATTTCCCAATTTACTGGGGGTGGGTGTTACATTCTCCCCTTCTACAAAAAAATTTGGTCCCTAAAACTTTCCATCACTCATACATTAAACAATCCAGGGTACTGTATGCGCATTTCATTTTCTCGCTCCCAAGTAACCTCTTCGATGAGATGAATCCTCTAAAGGACCTTTACCAGGGGAATGGTCTTGTTGTGTACCACTTGTTCCTTGCAATCCAGTATATGCACTAGTCGCTCCATATAGCTTAAATTTGGCTCAATTTTTAATGGCTCGAACTCGATCACTTGGTCGGGTTCTTGTACACATTTTCGTAACATTGAGATATGAAATACATTGTGTACATTGGCAAATTGTTGGTGTAATTGTAACCGATAAGCAACAAGTCCTACTCTTGCCATTATTTGAAATGGGCCAATGTAGCGAGGACTACGCTTTCCTTTCTTGCCAAATCTAAATTTGCCCTTAAATGGTGACACTTTCAAGAAACAAAATCACGAGACTGGAATTCCATATCCTTTCTCCGTACATCTGCATAGCTCTTGTATCTGCTCTGCGCAGTTTGTAAACATAAGCAAATGATCTGAATCTTCTCAGTTGTGGCTTGAACTATTTTTGATCCAAGCAATTTTTGTTCATAAAGCATCGTCCAATATATCGGAGATCTACACTTTCTCTCATAAAGTTTTTCATAAGGTGCCATTCCAACGTTGGCCTGATAGTTATTGTTATAGGCGAATTCCACTAGTGGGAGGTCGTCCACCCAACTTTGCTTGAAGTCCAGTGCACACAATTGTGGCATAACGTCCAACATTTGAATTACTTTCTCAGACTGACCATCCGTCTCTAGGTGGTAAGTCGTGTTAAATCTCAGTTCTGTCCCAAGTGTCGTCTGCATACTCTGCCAAAATCTCGACACAAATCACGGTTCACGGTTGAAAAAATAGACACTGGGATCCTGTGCAACTTCACTATTTCCTGCATATACAATTCTACTAATCTTTCTAAAGGGTACATCTTCTTGATCAGTAGGAAGTAAGCAAACTTGGTTAGTCTGTCCACAATCACCTAAATAGTATCACACTTTTTATCATAACGGGACAATCCAACGAAAAAGTCCATGATGATATGCTCTTATTTCCACTCTAGGATTAAAAGTTGTTGCAAAAGTTCACTAGGACATTGGTGTCAATCTTTCACCTGATGGCATGTGGCACATCGTTCGATGAATTTTGCTATGTCACTCTTCAATCCTGACCACCAGTACAACCCCTTGACATGATGGTACAACTTGGTATTGTAAGGTGTACTATAAATCATGAATAGTGGGCTTCCTCCAAAATCTCTTTCTTGAGATTGGGTTGGTCATGTACGAAAATTCTATTTCAAAATCGCAAGATTCCGTTATGAGTCTCGTAGTCGATCTTTTCGCTTTCTTCCATTTCTCGTTTGACCTTGAATATAGCCTCATCTTGGTCCTGACCTTCCTGCAACCTTTCCCTCAGAGTGGATTGAATCATGAGGCTCGCAAACCAGGTGGAATTAGTTCGATTTCCATTTCGTCTAAATCTTTGATCAATTCCACTTTACTAGTGATCATGTAAGCATGACTTTTTGATTTTCTACTCAATGTATTTGCTACCACATTTGCCTCACCTAGATGATAATGAATACTCATATCATAATCATTGATTAGTTCTAACCACCAACGGTATCTCATATTCAACCATTTTTGGATGAATAAATACTTGAGGCTCTTGTGATCGGTAAAGATCTCGTAGGTCTCCCTATACAAGTAGTGTCGTCATATCTTGAGATTGAACACCACTGCTGCCAACTCCAAGTTGTGTGTGGGGTAATTCTTTTCGTGTGTCCTTAGTTGTTGAGAAACATAAGTGATGTCCTTCCCATCTTGCATCAATACACAGCCCAACCCCTTATGCGAGGCATCGCTATAGCTTACAAACTTTCCTTTTTTGGAGGGAATGGCTAAGATAAAGGTTGTAGTCAATTTTTCCTTCAAAGTCTAAAAAATTTGCTCCCCGTCATTTGTTTATATAAACGGGGTGTCTTTTTAGGTTAGTTGGGTAAATGGTTTGCTATCTTAGCTAAGTCCTTAACGAATCTACGGTAGTAACCGACTAGCCCCATGAAACTACAAAATTCCATAACTGTAGTGGGTTGTAGCCAATTAACTATCACCTCTATCTTTTGGGGATCAATAGATATGTCATTCTTGTTAATCACGTGTCCTAGAAAAGTTATGTTGTTTAACCAAAATTCGCACTTAAAGAATTTGGCATACAACTTGTTTTCCCTAAGTGTCTGCAAGGCTATCCTCAAATGTTCTTCATGTTATTCTTCACTCTGGGAGTAAATCAAAATTTCATCAATAAATACTACTACGAAATCATCTAAGTGGGGCTTGAACAATCTATTCATCAGATCCATTAATGATGTAGGGCTGTTAGTTACTCTAACTAACATTACCATGAACTCGTAGTGCCCATACCGAGTTCTGAAAGTATTTTTCGGTACGTCTCCCTTTTTCACCTTTAGTTGATGGTATCGTGATCGCAGGTCAATTTTTAAAAATACTTGTGCCCCTGGTAACTGATCAAATAGCTCGTCAATTCGAGGCAAATGGTACTTATTCTTGACAATTACCCTATTCAACTCCTAGTAGTCTATACAGAGGCTCATCGATCCATCTTTCTTTTTAACGAACAAGATGGATACACCCCATGGTGATACACTTGGGCGAATAAATCCTTTATCTAACAAATTTTGTAATTGCACCTTGAGTTCCCTCATCTCTATCGGAGCCATCCTATACGGAGTCTTAGAAATAGGTTGTGTGTCGGGCATTAGATTGATAAAAAACTCAATCCCTCGATCAACCGTCTCACTAGGTAGATCGTTAGGAAACATGTCCAAAAATTCACGTACTACAAGAATCTCTTCCTTTGGTAGAGTCTAAGCCTGAGCATCTATAACACTACATAGGTATCCATGACAACCTTTCCTTAACAATCTATAGGCTTACATAGCGGACACTACATTTGGCGGAGATGCCACACCTTTCCCCTTGTACACAAACTTAGACTGTTGGGATCTCTGAAATAAAACCTGTTTGCAGTGGCAGTCTATTGTGGCATGATTAGTATAAAGCCAATCCACACCCAATATCACGTCAAAGCTTTTTATCTTCAGAGGGACTAAGTCTGCAAACAACTGATGGTCACTAATCACAATGTCACAGTTCCAGTATACTAAGGATCCTAATAGTGGCACACCCGTGGGAATAAAAACAAATGATAGATAATCCAAAGGTTCACATGTTCTGTCTAGTCTAGTAGCAAATTTGGGTTCCACAAATGAATGTGTAGAGCCGAAATCAAGTAACTACATATGCAAGAATACCACAAATAGTAAGTGTACTTGCAACCACCGTGTTGGCCATGGAGGTTTCTCCTAAAAGTAGTACAAATACTCTCCCATACTTGGTTTGGGTCTGTTACCCTTTTTCTAAGTTGTGACTAGAATAATAGTCAGTTTTCTTTCTGCAGTGTTAGTAGGGGCTAAGCCATGAATAGGCAACACTTTTTTTTTCATGAATAGTTCATCATTGTGTCATTTTTTCCACAACGGTAGCACCCTTTGATGCCCATATTGCATTCTCCCTTATGATGTTTCTGTCATTCAGGGCATTATAGCACTTCTGTTCTTGTCAGACTATTTCCTCAAACGTCTCTATCCTACATTTCTTAGCTGTCTGATTTCCTTGTTCCTTTTTTAAGTTCCTCCCAATATTTCTCTTTGGTTGTTCCTAGATTTATCCTACTTCATTCAGTTCTTTTTCTCTAAGAACTGCATTCTTTAAGGTCTCGGGGTAAACATGGAAAGAAAACGCCAACACTCGAGTGCGGAGGCCAAGACATAGCCCTTATTCAAACCTTCTGGCTTTCTTATCCTCTTCTTTCACCACATGGGGAGCGAATCTGGACAGTTGTGTGAACTTGGCAACATATTGAGTCATCTCATTTCACCTTACTTCAGATTCATGAATTCCTTTTCTTTTTTATCCTTGATAGGGGTAGGGAAGTAAAGCTCAAAAAACACGTTTACGAATCTATCCCACACCATGTTTAGTTCCTTCCTCCTAGTCATTATCCACTATTGGTGAGCTTTCTCTTATAGCATGAAGGTTGTTAATTTAACCTTCTACTGCTCATTACATTTGAACAACTCAAAGACTTTCTCCATCGACATGACCCATGCTTCGAATGCCATTGGTTTTGTGAGGGTACTAAAGAATTATGGCTTAGCTTGTGGAAACGATCGATCAAGTCGTTGCTGATAGTGTTTCCTATAGTTGGCGGTGTAAGTGCATGTGCAGGTTCCGGTACAGTTGTAACCGTAGGTTGAGGAACTTACTAGGCTCTTTGAAAGGCCAGTGTAAACCCTTTTATGATTTGTCTGAATTGAGCTAGGCTACCTTCAGTGGATTGGGCAACTAGGTTTTCTGGCTACAGATTAGTCTATGCGGATTCTTGTGAGGTTTCATTCGTCTGAGCTTTTTGACTTCTCCTTCTGGGTGTTGCCATTTAATCTAACAATCAAAGAAATGTTTCAACGATAGATTCCCTCATGTGTAACTTTATCTAATTACCATAATTGTGTAAGTTTTCTCTCTCAATGTTTCCTCGATCCGAGACTCAAGTTTAACTTTACCTATCTTAATTGGTCACATCCATACGTAGGAATCCTATTTTCCCAAAGCGTGTACCTAAACTTAGGAAATCTAACATTTTGGTACCAATTCTATTGGTACCTTCGCTCGATACTAACTTTGTTAGTATTCTTACGTCTAACTTAATACTCTATGCCAGCTCTGTCACATCCTAGATCTACCATGTGCGGATTAGGGATAATGATCGGCCAGTTAGGCACTTCCATAATACACTAAATTGATTGAAACACATTTTAGAATCATTTGGGACCATTTTGGTCGCTTGAACCCGTCGAAGATGGTTAGAATCACTCAAGCCTGTTTTTCCTGTAAGTGACACAACCATTGTTCTCTCTCTCGTTTCTCAACTAAACTTCTTAATTTTTGGATCATTGTGATCCTAATGAGTTCTCTACATGTCTAAGGCCTTAAAACTAAGTTAAACAGTCATTCCTTTGGGATGGCCAATTATTCCTCTTGTCTGCAACTATCTAATACAAGTTTATTTCTAAGCCAAATGACTCCATTCCTTTTATGTTGTGTTGCATTTCCCATATAGATTAGGTTCTCATTCATAAAATAGGGCTATATTATAGTTGATTTCTAGGTAACATTTTCAAGCTCCAATAATTGTGGTCCACCCTGAACCAGCCATTCTAGGGGTTTTTAGTTCCATCTAAATAGTCTAACAAGCCTATATTTTATGCAGAAACTTTAACAAAGTGAGAGGGTTCGGGTTTTACCTTGTTGAGTAGTTTTTTTAATCTCCTTGTATTTTCTCTCTATGTCCAGCAGCTCTTAGCTCCTCTTCTTGGCACGAAATTTCTCTCTCTTCTTTCGCAATTTGAAGAGGTAGTGATTAGTCTTAATAAGAGTTGCTTATAAGCTTGATTTTCCCTCTTCATTTTTAATGCACATCACTTCAATGGTGGGGCTCCATGCATAGTGTTTGTACTATTTGTTGTAGCCATGGAGTGTTTGTAACATCCCAACCCGATTAATTAATAATTAGTTTGTTAATTATTAATTATAAACGACGTAAAGAATAAATAAGAAAACTAATCGGGAAGTTCTCGATGATTATGAAACGCTAGTAAAATAATTAATTGCGTCGAAAAGGGAATGATGCAATACCCCAAACTTAATTACTAATTAAGTATGAAATGACGTTATTTTGGAATCTAATGCATTGATTCAGCCATTTTAGCCTCATTTTAATACTACGAAAACTCAAATAAGCTAACCACGGAAAAAACAAAGAAATAATAACCGATGCAAGGCCTTTGACATCGAAGCTAACCAAAAATAGGAAGCGACCAAAAGAAACCGCTTCGTAAAAAGAGTAATAGAAAAGAAAATATAAGGGAATTAGCTAAAATGATAAATTGTGCCAGCCAAACAAGGCATAAGCACAAAAATTTAAACACCTAAAAATTTAACCACTTGGCCACCAGCACTTTTGTGCTTAAATGTCCAACTTATATATATAAACACATCAAAATAAAACCTCACCTCCCAAATGGGTCAATAAGATTTCATGCAGCAACCATTATTCTTTTTTAAAATAAAAATACAGTATCTATATAATTTGTAAGTTGCGTGTGTTGAATTCAACAGATCAGAAATCAGAAAGAGTGAAGTGAGGTCTGATATAGTGAGAGAAAGTGAGGTAGAGAGAGAGAGAGAGAGTGAAGGAATAAGGAGGAAGAAGAAGAAGAAGAAGAAGGAGGAGGGTGAAGCTACCTGATGCATGCATAGCAACCTCAACTTGAAGGATCAAGGATCAAGGATCAAAGCCAAGAGAGGGACTGCCATCACAAGGTAGTCACTCAACGTTTATTTTCTTTTTCTGAGAAGGTTTAGTTTTTCTTACTGTTTTTAAACTCAAGAGGCTTGAAATTAACATGCATGAGTTTGGTGTGATAACTGAACGAAAGAGGGGTGTACAGCAAGCTAAAACACTCAAAAAAAAAGGGGCCAAGAGAACATTGAGCTAACCAAACCCCATTGATAGACCCTGACAAACCAGGTCTGATTCAACTTGAGTAGAACCTTGATTGAGGGATAGGGATTAACACTAGGAAGAAAAAGGTTTACAACGCAACAAAAATCCGTTGAAATGACTCAAAGACAAGCTCAAAAATTAGAGTTACAGGTCGCGGGTTCATAACCCAGTTTCATCAACGGGGCTTCCAAATCTTTTTTTAGAAAGTGGATTGAATCTATATAACCTAAGGAATGTAACAGACCAAATCCCGCATAAAATAGTGGTGAAATAAAGATTTGCTAAGGAGTTGCAGGTGCAGACAGAATGAAGAACAACCGAGCCTTGAGCTTGATTTAAGGCACGAAACCGATGTAGAATGATAGGGAAGGTTCCCATAATCAAATCGTGATTGAAAGCAGAGAGAAATACCCCTCAGAAATCCATGAAATCAAAAATAAAATTCCTTGCAACTTGTCACATCCCGAACCCCACCCTACGCGGATGTCGAGGACGTGACTGCCAGTTGGTCGCGACGCGACCAACCAAAGGCAAATTCTGAACTTTCTGACGAATTGCACTCCGACTGTAGGGTCAGATGCAGCGGAATTTAAAACTTTTTCTTTGTGTCACGGGAATGCAACTCACTTATCCATTTTAAGTATATGTATCACAGAGCAAGACTAAATCCAATCAGTCAACAATTCTAATCTCAGAGCATAACTAAAATCAAGCATATAACAACAGAGCAGACCTAATATCTCTAGAGTACCATTAGTTCCATGAGCCATGTCTATCTAGTATATAACAGTCAAGTCAGTCATAACATACCACTCACCGGAATAACCAGGTTCAATCCACAATAAACCAATCTCTACAATTCAGTGCCGTCAGATCCTTACTTGCGATGCCACTTGGTCTATTCACGTCATGTCATAGTACCTTCTAATCCAATGGAGGTAATTCCTGAAAAATGTCAGAATAATGGGGTGAGCTTAAATAAGCCCAGTGAGTAACACAGATTCCCTATCATGGGTTTCAAAACCAGTTTTGTGCTTCCGAGGCACATGGATAATTTAGTCATTTCAAAAATAACTATTTTTATAAGTCCATTTCATAAGCAGTCTAGTGCAATATAACAGAATCGAACAGACAATACAAACGGATCGGAACATGACATAACCAATCGGTCAGAACAATAACTATTGCTAATATATCGGTCAAGACACAGACTCTTCATTAACGGAACGAATCATAACGGAACTGGACCATATATCAATCAAGACAGACAGATCATCAACGGACGGAACATGTCAGAACCGGACGGAACATATCAATCGAGGCAGACATAACATTAACGGACGGAATATAACGGAATCGGACGGTAACAATACATCAGTCAAGCAAAGGCATATCGCGAACGGATAAAATTATAACGGAACTAAACGGAAACAATACACTAATCAAGACACAGGCAAATCATGAACAGGACACATCATAACGGAACTGGGTAGAAACAATATAACAATCAAGTCAGGGACACATCACTGTCGGAACTAATCATAACCGGACTGAACAATGTTTCAATCAAGACAGACGTATCATCAACGGACAGTACACAACGGAACTGGACCATATATCAATCAAGACAGACAGATCATCAACAAACGGAACATAACAGAATCGAACGGAACAATACATCAGTCAAAACAAAGACATATCATGAACGGATAGATCATAACGGAACTGGACCATATATCAATCAAGACAGACACATTATCAATGAACGGAACATAACAGAATCGAACGGAACGAAACATGAGTCAAAGCAAAGACATATCATCAACGGACAGATCATAACGGAACTGAACGAAATTCCTAATTCGAAGGACACAAGCACATCACGTGGAATGTGGTACAAAAGGCGTACATTAAGTACATACATTTAAACAATATAGCATTCAGACAGTATACTATACAAAGCTGTACGATACAACAAAAATGTTGTTCTTTGCCTATATCACATGGTTTATTTAATCATTTCGGAAATAATGGTTCAATATATCCATTTTATCTCAACAGTTCAAAACGGGCAAAACAGTACGGAATGCTAGCACAGGGATCAGGAATATAGTCAATTATTTAAAAAGACTAAAACCATGTCATAAGTGATATAGTACGGAAAACATGCATTTAAATAATTGCACTTAAATAATTGCATTCAAAACAGATCAGTAAATCAAGGGACAGTATCAAAACAGTGTCAGAAGTTACTCACAAACTTTACGCTTATTTCCTTGCATAAATAATCCGATAACCTCCAGGTACGTCAGGCATCTCCATGTATATCCTGAATAATAATCATCAATCATAGACAGATCAGAACTCATCCATTCAGGTCTCATTCGTCATCTTAGGTATCTATCGGATTACCTAAGATAGCCTAGTAGCCTATCGCCCTTCCATTGGGTCTCACCCGAGGCTATTTCATTCTTTAATTAGGCTTAGCAGTTATTAGGATTATATCCTAAGTCATTTAGACTTCAATTGTTATCAGTCAGGCACTCATTCAACCTTAGGGGCAAAATGGTAATTTTACCATTCTTGTCCCGGACCCTGTCGTGGTCTTCGGAATAGTCTTTATATCTTAAGTACAAAGTTTTGTGTCCTTTGGACTCCAATCGGTATCAGTTAGGTTCTCATTTTAACCATAGGGGCAAAATGGTAATTTTGCCATTCTTATCCTGGACCCTGTTATGGTCCTCAGAATATCCCATATATCGTATATATGAAGTTTTAAGTCTTTTAGACTTTAATCGGTATCAGTTGGGTACTTATTTAGTCTTAGGGGCAAAGTAGTAATTTTATCATTTTTGCCCCGGACCCTATCATGGTCCTCAGAACGTCCCATATATCTCATGTATAAATTTGTAAGTCCCTTGGACTTCATTTGGTATCTGCTTTAGATCGTCGGGACACATCAGTCATTTCTCGTTTTACGCGTTGACTGTCTCAGAGTCTTATTTAGCCCTTCAGTGTTCATAATTATCCCTATGATAATTTATCAGATCAGTTTGACCTTTATTCGACCTCTACTTTTCACTTACAGTGCTCAGGGGTATTTTGGTCATTTTACGTTTTGTGTAATTCTGACCCCGATTCGTCATCTAATCAAGTATACAGTCTCACCAGTGTTCGGGTTTCTATCGGTATCAGTTTCGTCCCAATCGGACTTCATTTGGGCTTCGTACAGTATCAGGGGTAATTTGGTAATTTCATGTGTCATATTTTTCGGCACGTCAGTTCATAAAATGGACCTCACCATTGGGTCCAGAGCGTCCAACATAGTGAAATTGGACTGTCTGTTACGTTTAATCGGCCCTGAGTATCATTAAGGGCAATTCAGTCATTTATACCTACGTGTCTGTATTTTTCGGGACCTCAGTTCATTAAACGGACCTCACCGTTGAGTCCAGAATGCTCGAGATAGTCAAAATAGACTGTCTGATATTTTTATTTGAGTCTGGGTGCCATCAGGGGCAGTTCGGTCATTTATCACTTACGGGTCTGTATTTTTCGGGACTGTATTTCCAAAATCGGACTGTACCATTGAGTCCAGAACATTTGAAATAGTGAAAATACACTATTTATTTACTTAATTTGGACTTCGTTTGACATATTTAATGTCCAGGGGTAAAATTATAATTTTACCTATTTAATAAAATAATTAAATAATTATTTTATTATTTAATTAATTTATTCAGGGCTTAAATGTATAAATTTTCAAAAGTCTGGGCCACTGTGTAATTCTTTAAAACAGTTGGGGACAAATCCGTAATTTTCAGAAATCATTTGGGGTTAAAACATAATTTCATAATTTAGGGGTTCAAACCCAAGGGTTCAAGGGTTCATCAGTTGAACCGGTCCAAAACCATCAAGAACCAACCGGTTCAGTTCCTTCAGGAAACCGGAATTAAATATCCCAATTAACCTCAATTTGCCTTTAATCCTCGGATAGCTTATCCCCAAAACCTGATTTTAATTTATTAGTTCCGCATCCAAACAGACAGAATTTGATTTAAAACAAATCGGTAAGCCAAACGGTGCCGTTCCATTAAAACGGTGGCACGCCCGTAGACTGACACGTGTCTGGGTTGACACGCGAGTCGACCGAGTCGACTCTGTCTTCCCCATCGTGCAGGGTATTGTTGCCCTAGTTGCAGTCCCGTTTTTTCTCCAATTTCGTGGAGTTTCAAGTAGGGTTTCCAACTGATGTTTATTCCAAAATGTTTCTGGATGTGAAGCCATCATTTTGGCATCGGTATTGGGCTTCGAATCAAGCCAAAATGCTTGATCTAGGTGGGGAACAACCGGACCTGCAACTCGGTTGCAAATCCTTATTTCTCAACCAAATGTTGTGAGGTTTGTTTTAAAATGATCCTTGAGTCATGTGGTTTCAAGTCCCATTATCAAAATCTAGTTTAGGAGTCGATTTCAGATTTTAGCTTCCACGGCCGAAAAGAATAATTCCAGATTTGAGGGTCTTCTAGTGTGATTTCAGGTCGCGGTTGGTGATATTTGAAACCCTCTCAGTGTCTAGATCAGTTTGGTACATGCATGAAGTCATTTGGTTGAGGTCGATTCAGACCTGCAACCTGAGGTCCATTAATGGCGGATTTGGGTTTTTGCTTGAATTCCAAGCAGTCCGATGGTCCTTCTTATGCTTAAACAACCCAGATTTTTAGTCTAGCTAACATGCATGCAATTACAGTCCTTATAGCCTCAGAATTTCCTCAAAACAATTCTAAAAATTCAAACCAAATAAATGAAGGAAAAATTTGAATTTTTACCTTCAACAGTGGCAGTCTCTCCTCTGGCTTGGTTCAGGCACGACCTCGGTGGCTGCCTCAGTTCAGTCATGCTTCAGTTCCCCTCTGTCCTTTGGTGCATTTCCATGTAAACAATAGGCATGCACAAGCTTGTATACACACAAGCCATGGATACACACATGCCAGCTTTCTCTCTCTTGGTCTCTCACCCAAGACTACATGCAGACTCTCTAAGCTTCTAACAGACCTACCCCCTCTATAACAGTTCTAATTTTTGAAGGTCTCAAGGTGAGTCCATGTATATATACTAATATACACATTTATACCTATACATCTCCATATATATATAGATATATATACACATCAGAGAATCAGTAGGATCATGGGGATGATGTGGGCTGATGGAGAGCAATCATGTGGGGTTTGCATGGGTTGCCATTGGTTGATTTGGGTGGCAAGTTGGGGCAAATCAGAGATATATACAATTAAGTTGTATATATAGGCACAAAGGTGCTGGATGGCCACCTGGTTAAATTTTTGGGTGAGATTCATTCCTTCCATAGGTCAAGGGTTCAATTCCCCTTGACCACCAATTTGGCCATTTTTCCACATTTTGGGCTAAGGCCCTGTTTGGCTGCACGTTAATTCAGTTTCTGATGTTTGCCTTATAACTTTCATTCTGTAACTCCTTTTTCGATGCGGTTTGTTCCGAGAGTTTCATATTTCAGTTATCTACAGTGTCAGAGGTTCCGTGTCATTTATTACTCATTCGGGATTTTCGTGGTTAATTAATTCGAATTCCGTCAGTGTTAAATTGACATTATCTCACCTAATTAATGGATAATTAGGTTCGGGTATTATACCCTATTCTCGGACATGTTTAATCATTCTATTGGTCTAGTGTGACCACCGGGAGATTAAGGTTGATTTCCTTAATTATTCCCTAAGCCGGTACTAATTAATAATTAATTATTTAATTATTAATTATACAGTGTCGGGGTGTTACACAACTAGGGTTACAGTGACCTTTGATGAGGAAGACGATGAACAGTACAGCAGGTCAGGTATCAGGTCAATAACAGTTTGGGTCCCGACCGTATGATGTGTGGGTTTGAACTTAAACAACACGGCGTCATTTAGGGCATTTCATTTAACTAATGTGGCAGATCGGCTTGGACCGGTTGACTCTGGAAGGTTTAGGGACGGTTCACTTAAAGATGGGGCAAACCAGTTGGTTTTTAGAATAAATTTTAAAGGAAATTCAAAAATAACTACTAAACCAGTTGGTTCAAGGCTCACTTGGACCGGTTTAGGGTTTCCACCTTTGAACCCTTTGGTTCAAGAATTTAAATAAAATAAATAAACCAAGGCTTCCGTAATTTACGGTTTGATCCCCAAACTTTTAAGAAAATCTGTTATGGCTCAAAATTTGGAAAATTAATTCAAATAAGCCCTAAAAATAAATAAATAATAAAATAATTTATTTTATTATTTTATTATTTTATTAATTGGGTAAAATGACTATTTTACCCTTAGACCCTAAATGGGTCAAACGAAGCCCAAATAAAGTAAGTAAATAGTGTACTTTCACTATTTTAAGCATTTCGGTAGAGTCCAATTTGTGAAATTAAGTCTCGAAAAATAAAGACATGTAAATGGTAAATGACTATATTGCCCCTAATGATAGCCAGGGCCAATTAAACATAAAAGACAGACTATTTTAATTATGTCAAACACTCTGGACTCAACGGTAAGGTCCGTATTAACAAACGAAGTACCGAAAAAAGTGACGCGTGAAAATATAAAATTAACAAAATGCCCCCAATATAGTATGAAGCTGAATAAAGTCCAAATTGGACGAAATTGATACCAATGAAGGCACCAATAATTGTAAACTTAGATGAATGACTAAATAATAATTCAAGGTCAAAATATCATCAAATATAAAATGACCAAAATACCCTTAAACATGGAAAATGCGAAGTAAAGGCCGAATAAATCCAAAAGGAAGACCAATCTGATATGAAGCATAATTATGAGACTGAATAAGACTCCGGAACAGTCAAAGTATAAAATAAAAAATGACCAATGTGTCCCGATAATCAAAAACAGATACCGAATGAAGTCCAAAAGACTTAAAAATTTATGTGTAAGAGAAATGAAATATTATGAGGACCACAATAGGGTCTGGGGTAAGAATGACAAAATTATCATTTTGCCCTTAAGGTTAAATATGTGCTTAATTAATAATGGCTGAAGTCCAAATGACTTAGATTACAATCCTAACAGCTACTAAGCCTACTTAAGAAATTTAATAACATAAGTTGAAACCCAAAGAGTGGGTAATAGGCCAATGAACTTAATTAGGCCATCTAATAGACTTCTAAGATGATGAATAATGAATGGATGAATTTTGATCTATCTGTGATTAATGATGATTATTCAGGCTACGCAAGGATATGCCTGAAGTATCTGGAGATTATCAGAGTATTTGTAAATGGAGAATGTGATAATTAGAAACCGAGGTAAGTAACTCCTATGTTTTACTATGGGTTATTCCCAGCCAGTCACACTTATCTTCAAATGCTGTCAAATTTGTACTCTATCACTACCTAATGTACTTGATTTGAGCCAATCGACTTGTGGTTATCAGTTATGCCTGATCTTTGGATTTGACTTGCTTGCTTACATCATTGTCAAATTGATCATTGATATTTGAGCATCATTGCACTATTATACCATGACCTAGTCTTAGATATATCATGTTGATAGAAATCTTATTATTCCACACACTTCATGACTTGTTGATTGTGATATCAATTATTTTGTACAGTTGTACATCCTGTGTGAAATTTTATTGATCATGATATTTGGTATGTACTCGGGGTTGTGCTCAGTCACAATGGCCCATCTATTCATAGATTGTGTGGGGGAAAGACCCTTTGGGGGTCTTGTATGACCTTCGGGACCTGAGACAATAAGAGCTCTAGCGCTATTCAGTAAGCCCGGGATAAAGAGGCAAATTTGAATATGCGTTCCAGTGGGGTATGCCAGGCCCTAAGTGATTCACGCATTTCTGGGTTATTAGAACTCGATGATGATTTATTGTTGGTATTCGTTGAATGATCATATTTTATACCCTGTGAATGATCATATTATCTGCAAGCATGAATTACTTTTGATTGGCTAGCTTATTATTGGTGGCAGCAACTTATTGTGTTGAGCTGGATCTCTTTTGACTGATTCTCTCTTGTATTATTCCTTGTAGGAATAAGCCTTTTTGGACCCTCGGGTCATTGTTGTATATCTTGATGACTGCCTATCTGATATCTCTTTATTCCATTATTCTTGTGGACTAACCTTGACCCATAGCAAAGCTGGGAATTTACTTACTGAGCTTTGTTAGCTCACTCTTTATTTATAACCATTTTTCAGGTAGATTATGATGGATGATATGCAGTGAGATAACTAGTGGAACTAGTGAAGCACAAATGATTTACACTGACGAGATGAACTCCAAGTCAAGTTGACTATGTACTCTGTAAGGTTAAGTTCACAATTGTATTATAATGTTACATCATTAGTGATGAGGTTAGCCTAGTATGTTGGATCACTATGATTAAATTGTACTTATAGATATTTTGATTGTTGATCATTAGGGATGAGTTTGATCAGTTGAAATGTATTGGTGTAACTTCTGCCTTAAGTAATTCATTGATATAGAATAGATGCATTGGGGCATGTATATTGATGCTCTAGAGATATTTAGTGACTGATTCTAGACATGCTTTGATGTATTTGGATGAGTTGCATTTTCAATTTAAAAAGGTTTTTAATTTTCGCTGCTTTGACCCTACATTTGGAATGCAATTCATTGTTAAGTTTAGAAGTTGCCTTTGGTTGGTCCCATTGTCGGTGGAGAAAACTGGCAAGGTGGCCAACTGGCATCACGTCCTCGGGATCCGCGTAGGGTGGGTTTCGGGTCGTGACAGTGTCTCTAGAGATGGGTGGCTACCTAATGTCACCTCCCCTCTTTCCCTCCTTCTTTTCCTCCAAGTTTCCTTTTTATGTTTTTAAATTTCCTTCTTATATATATGTGTGTGTGTGTGTGTGTGCATATATATACATATACACACATCAACACACCTCCATGTGTGTGTTCAAATTTTCCCATCATGTGCAAGTCATATGGTGGGTCAAAAATAATTTTTAATTACTTTTCTCTATTTCTTTTATTTGTCTTTTATTTTCCTATATATATATATATTCTCACCTATATACACACTTGAGAGTGTGTGTTTGGCTTCTAGTATTCTATATAGGTCATGTAATACTCAAATTAATTTAATATGTTTTTATTTTATTTTTGTCACTCTTGTATGTATTTCTCTCTATTTTTTCCCCAATTAATAAATATTTATTGTATTTATTAATTCAAACTATTTGGTGAAATATGTACCCCACATTGGGTTTGTGATGTATTATCACTCAACCAGTTAGGTTCATTAATCTAGATTAAGTTAGGTTGGCCCGTGGTTAGGTCAACTCTTAACCCTAGTTGAGATTTTGTCTTGAAATAGTACTCAAGCAATTCGATAAGTCTTTTTAATTGATAACACTTCATTATATTGCTCTAAATTTTTAATTTACTAGGGGTGGGTGTTACAAAACTAATATAAAAGACTAGTGGTAATCTACAAGAAAGTGATAGTTTAGATTTTATAAGTTTGTAAGCTTCTCATATCTTATTCTAGATTAACTTACTTGTGGATTGTTTCATATAGCAATCGGTTTTATTCTCATGAGGGGTTTCCCACTTAAAAATCCATATTTGATTTTCATGTGCTTGTTTATTTTATTTTTTTCATTATTTGTTAAGCACTAGACCATAATAAAATTGATCAATGAATCTTACTAAAATTTAGATTATTTGGTTTACCATCCAAGATCAATAAGTCTTATTTAATTAATTTGGGTTTGTTAACTAAAAAAACATGTTTGGAACATTGTGTAATTTTGAAATAGATCACTAACTTTTATCGCTATTGTATCCACTTCAATTTTTTTTTAGGAGTGGAGTGCTAAAGTCATTTAAAAAATAATTAAAAACCTAGTTCATATGAGAATTTGGCTTGAGCTCAGCAACTATGTGGATTAAGTTTATCTTTTATTTTCTTTATGCATTTGTTTATTTATTTTTTGGTGGGTTAGGTTGGGAGAAAATATGATTAAAAATCTTGTTAACATGATTTTTTTTGTTGGTGGATCTGATTTGGGTTGGTCTTATAGTGTATTACTAGATTTAAGCATGTTTTTACTTAAAGTTCACACACTAGGCATTAAAAATCTAAGGGATGAAAATTAAATATCACCCCTGCCACTTGACCGCCATGTCAATGCCAATTTATTTCTTTTATTTTATTTTTTGTAGTTAAGAGCTCCAGAACGATTATATATGTACAAAAATTTCTTCTCATATGTGGAACGTACATTTAATGGTTCATTATGTATCACTATTTATTCATAATGTAATATATTTTATTCCTTATGTAGTATCATTTTGTTCAATAGGACACTATAAACCTAATTCTTATCCGTTATTGAATGATTTATCTTTGAGTTAGTCCTCTCTAGTCCGTTGCATATTAATAGCAAAAATAGTCTTTTATGGCTCTTCAACCAAAGATAATTGCGTGTGGAAACTCTGTTGCCGCCTTCGCCGTGGCCATAATGTTCCTCACTAGCCTAGCTATAATGATCGTCGCTTCCATTGTTGTTGGCCTGCACGGTGTCCTTCTCCATATAACAATTGTGCAGATACCCATTTGATTTCATATATATTCAAATGTATTTCACCTGCAACCTCCTTTAGTATATATGCGACGTGTCCCATTACATATATATATATATATATGATGCTGCACTTTTTGACTCGCAATAAGTGTGGGCTCTGTGACCTGCAGAACACTCAGAAAGACGATCTGAGGTCCACCGGATTGGCTCCGGCGGTAGCCGCTCCGATGCTTAAGTAAGTAAAAGGAATTGAAAGACTGTATTGAAAGCCAAAGAATGAGCATGAAAATAAAGCATACCT
This sequence comes from Nyssa sinensis, assembly GCA_008638375.1. NCBI lineage: Eukaryota > Viridiplantae > Streptophyta > Magnoliopsida > Cornales > Nyssaceae > Nyssa > Nyssa sinensis. The sequence continues at coordinate 21,965,317 of CM018043.1, forward strand.
TTAGGGTTTAATTTATAGACCGTGGCCTTCCTAAGTTGATTAGGATTTGGAGCCATGATTGTAGGGATTTGATCATCGGAGATTGCAGTTACCTTGTTGAGTATCGCATAGAGATAACCATAGATAGTAGTTCCCTTGTTGAAGGCTGTTTCCTTGTTGAAGGCTACTTCCTTATTCCTTGCTCGGCATCCGCTAAGGCGGTAACGAGGTTTGGAATGTTGGTCTGGACCCTGTGATCAGTTCTAAAACCCTTGTCTGGATATATGTGCTCTGAAGGCATATGTTCGATTACTTCCGCCCTTTTGTGCTAATCTGGATGCTTGAGCTTTTAGTCATTGGCTGAGTGAGAACCGTGTTGGCCGAGCATGAGTTAGATTATGGTCATATGTGTCACGTGCTGATTGGCCTGCTCTTTTATGGTATATCAATATATATATATATATATATATATATATATATATTCAAATGCATTTCACCTGCAACCTCATTTAGTATATATGCAATGTGTCCCATTGAACAAAATGATAGTACATTAGGAATAAAATATATTATATTATGAATAAATAGTGGTACATAATAAATTATAAGATGTACATTTCATAAAAAAAAAAAAAGTATAAAATTGTTTTAAAGCTCTTAACTACAAAATAATAATAATAAATTAATTAAATGGTGTTGATATAGTGGCCAAGTAGCAAGGACAATACTGACTTTTTATCCAAATTAGGTTAATTAAGTATAAATTACTATATTTGTTAAGACTATTCGTCACAAGTATTGGCTAATCTATGAGACAAAACTGTCATTGAGTTGTAAGGTTCACCAAGTTATTGAATTTAGAGTCCTTAAGTCTTGTGATCATTGAAGAACGTGTCTGTTTCTAGTTAAAGGCTATCTTATTTCCACATGACTCTCACATACTCATATGGCAAAGGATTGGTAAGCATTTGGTGAGTTTGGATTGGATCTATCTCACACACACTCTTATGCATTTAGTTTGATATGTGAAAGTGTAAAGTGAAGATGTTTCAATGAATAATAATAACTCACTTGACTATGCCTACTACTTAAGATTGTTTGACAAGTGGGCTATTATACTTCATTGACCTAAAATTGGAACTAATAGGGTTTTTCACTTTATTTGTTCGAACAAATAATGGCTTCGTTCATACAAATCATGAATTCATTCGCACGAATATTTTGGTATGTTTTTTTTGAATATTTTAACAAAATATTCGTTCGATCTTTCAATCGAATGAATTTTCCAAAAATCCATTCGAAGGATTTTCGCTCGAACGAATGATCCAACGAATTTTCTAGTAACTTGCAAATCACATTCTTCGATAATTCGTTTGAACGAATTGAGGTTCGTGCGAACGAACACACAATTCATAGGAATGAATGTTGTGCAGATCAGTTTCCTAATTGGATTTAAACAATACAATTTCATTTCCAAAACCTATCCTATATAAGGATTTGATCCCTAGTTCGTGGGGGGACTTTTGGCTGCTATCAAAGAGATATTCTAAACTTTTCAAAAGTATTTTTCTTCATATGCATATTGTATACATAGATCAAATCCTTGAAGAAAGAACTTGGATTTCATCTTCTACATTATTCATGAAGTACAAGCTTGTGGATTTCAAGTTTGTACAATCGACAGAGTTCAAGCTTGTATGGAGTTCGTAATTGTGCTTGGATTGCCGTTTGTGGAGTTCGAAGTGGCAGAGACACTTGGAAGGTACTTGAGGATTCGAGTTTGAGAAGATTCAGATTATCAAAAAGGCTTGAAGGACTAAGTCTGAGTTGTATAGAGTTTGTAATCAATCCACCTCTTCTAGTGGATTCACATCTAGGTCAACACCCTGGGGTTTTTCAATGCAGATTTAGTTGATCTGTGACAATTTTCTTGTCAACAAATTCGGTGCACTATCTCTATCTTTTTACTATTGTTTTATTTATTATTGCTATAGTTTATCATTACATGTCACCGAATTTGATTACACCCATTAGCAAGTGAATTTTAACATAGTTAAAGAAATACTTTTTATTTTCTATTAAGACCTATTCACCCCCCTCTAAGTCTAATTCTTGACATCTAGACATAGATTGGACCCCTCAATATTATTCTTGCAATTAATATTTTAACTCACTACTTTAACTGGAATTTCCTGAAACTTCAGTACGCGTATATAATTTGCGATTGGGAGTCTACCTTAACAATAAACTTTCTTAGTCTTTTTGTGCAAAAATAATATAAAAAATTACATGTAGATTATATTAAACATATTATAAGATGGGACACAATATTAAATGGGTTCAATTCAACAATGTCTACCAAAAATGAAATGGCTTGGCTCTAAAACAAACAATTTCTAAAGTTCTTAACTCATGTCTAATAAACTTGTTGAAACTTTCACCAAGTCAAATTAATTTTTTGGATATGTGAGAGTTGATGTGTGCCAGTCCTTTTGTTGGTTTAATGCTGTAATGTCTTAATGGAAACCAACTTAACTGTCCCTTGCTAATGAAAGCTATATAATGCTTGCCTCAATTGTCCACCCAACTTTTTGTTTTTTTGGGTTGGCCAATTATTGTGTTAATATACTAGCTTTTATGTTTCAAACTTTTGGACCTAAAGCAATAAAAGTTAAAAGGATTCGTGTTGTATTTGACATCATGGAATTATGTTTCAAAATTAGAATTGACTCACTATTGAAGAAAAGTTAGTTCAAAATTCGAAGCCCATTTTAATTTTAAGCTTTAATTTCACAGTGCCAAATATAAGGCAAAAATAAAAAGATCTTCAAAGTCATATGAAACCCTTAATAGGAATGTTTATGGTTTTAAAACAAAATTGAAAAAATAAATAAAGAAAGAAATAGTTACTTATGACCATTGTGCATCAAGAGGGAGGAAGAAAAGGAAAAGCAAATAAGAAAAGAGAATAGATATCGTTGCCTTTTTTTAAAGAGGTTGTGGTAGATTACAATATATAAATTACAATTAATCAATCAATTAAAAACTTTAAGATATTAGAATAAAAAATCAACCAACATAATTAACCTTGAACAAACTCAAACTACGAGTCTCTTAAATATGGATCCTAAAAAATAACCTAACCTAGCCTATAGAGATTACTGCTTTTTGTTTTTTGTAACCAAGAACCAATAAGTAATCATGACTAGGTGAAAATAATACTCACATATCTTAATGCGAAAGTAAGACTTGAACTCATGACCTCTCTTTTGGAGGAGAATATGAATAGCCAAGTAAACTAACTTTAGTTTGTTAATAACGATCGTTGCTTTTAATTTGCTAATAGCATTCAATAGTTTATTAACCCTCAGTTTCTTTATTTTAGTTTAATAATTTAAGAATAACATATGTTTTGCGAGAATTTTATTCATATGTTATGAGTCCCAAAACTTCTATTTAAAATACTCATAAAGATTTTAAATTATTTCTGTCTTTTTATCCAAATAATAAAGAATAGAGTTTTAAAGTGATTGTTTTGAATTTTCTTTTTTAAGAATTCTCAAATCCTTCAACTAAACCCAGGCAAAGTATTTGGGAAGCTAAAGGAGTCCTTGTGGGAGGTTCTAGGTGGCATATTGGTTGCGGGCAAGATGTGCAAGTTTGGGATCATTGCTCGTTGCCAAAGTCCAATTCTTTTAAGGTTACATCTTCTTGTTTGAAAGGGTTAGCGATATAAGAGTTTGTGAATTAATGGTCCCAGGTTTGATGAGATGGGATTCCGATAAGCTTAAGTATTTTTCCTTGCCTCATGAAGCTGAGGAGATTCGTCGTATTCTTTTGGGCCTTAATCCTGCTCCGGACAAATTAATTTGTCACTTCTCTTCTAATGAGAATTTTTCCTGTTAAAAGTGGTTACCAGGTGTCCTGCCATCTTCTCAATGTGAAATGAGAGATTGATACGACAGAATGTTTAGTGAGAGGAAATGCCCAAAAAATATGGCGCTTTGTGTGGTCCTTGACAAATCCCTAACAAAATTAAAATTTTCATTTGGAGAGCTTCTAGGAACATCATGCCTACCATGTCTAGACTTGCGGAAAAATCTATTCAAGTGAACGTTGGTTGTTGCCTCTATGGAATGGACGTGGAAACGCCAGGTCATTTCTTCATAAACTGTGTTTGGGTGGATTTTGTATGGGAGAGCTCTATCTTCAAATTACTGTAAGGTAAGTCCTTTTAAGACTTTATCCAGCTTTTTGATTATCAGGCATCTTTCTATAGCCATTTAGAGGTTGAATGGTGGTGTGTCTGTGTATAGTTTATCTAGAACTCTCGAAACACAATGGTTTATGAGGGGTCTTGTAAGACCTCGAGGTGTATTGTCGAGTCTGCTAAGAGTTATCTCCGTGAATTCCAAATTTCCCAATGTCGTCATTTTGTGAATTCTCCAAGTAGTGTGATGTCAAGGAAGTCCAAATGGAAGGCGCCAGAGGTAGGCCTTTTCAAGCTTTACATTGATGGCGATTCGTCAAATTCGAATATGCATGGAGTTGTTGGATAGTTGGTAAAGGATTGCCAGGGTGAAGTCATTAGGGGGTTTGGAAAAGCTTTGGTAGATTGTGGTTCAGCAGCTCAACCAAAGGTGTTAGCTATTCTACATGGCCTCATCTTTGCTAAAGAGATTGACATTCCTGACATTATCCTCGAGAGGGATAGTTTGAACAATTTGTTCGTTATTAAGTCTCCTCTTAAAGATTTGTCGAGTTTGGGCATCTATGTATAAGGAAGTGAAGGCGACGTTTCGATTCTTCAAGCAAATTTCTTGTCTCCATGTGAGGCAGGAAGCAAATGCAGTTACCCATGCAATTGCCTGTTTTGCTAAAGGTCTTGCAGATGATGCCAACTGGATGGAAGAGCTTCTTGCCTACTTCAAATCTCTGCTGCAGAGGATTCCTCTTCTCCAAGGAGTTGATTTTGAGTTTTGGTCTTTGTCTTGCTTTTTTTTTCTCTCTTTCTTTTGGTTATCAAAAATAAAATAAAAATGCTAAGTGTAATAATTTGAAGTTTAGAGAAATTATGCTTCATCAAACATAACCACCGAGGAATAAAAATATAAGTTTTTCTAAAAAAAAATATCGCAATTTATGTAGAAAGACTTGATGTTGATTTGAAATAACAAATATCAAAGAAAATAAGAAAATATAATGTGATATTGTGAAAAGTTTTGAAAAAAATTGAAGCTCCATGGACACATACATTTGTTGGTATAAATTTATTATTATAGTTGATGTTCTGATAGTTAATATTTAAAAGTTAAAAATTAATAATTTTGAAGGAATTAACTTCGTTTCATCTTGAGTATTATTTATTCTACTACTTAATAATAATAATAATAATGTTTTGAAAAAATTTCTTTATGTTGTTAATTGTAAGAATAGAAAAATACACACACACACACACACATATATATATAAATATATTATAAAAAAAAGTAGTAATATTATTTTTTGTAATGATAATGGGGTTAAGAATTTTTTTATAACTTAAATTTGATGTGATATACATATTTTCTATAAAAAAAAAAAAAACATTTATCTCCTTCGAAAATATATATACGTGTCTTATTTTTATGTTGAAAATTATAAAATTATGAACAAAAAATTCATTAATAAGAATTATAGATAAATTTAACAATTAATATTTTTATTAAAAATTTTTTTGGTAATCTCAACTTATTAATTATTAGAACTCACTGTAGTTGGTGCAATAATAATTCTAGTTTTTTAAGAAAACGCTACAAAAATTACAAAATTACATCAAAAGCCACTATTGTAATAAAATTACAAAATTGACCTCCTCCATTACCAAAATCTCAAACAACTGGCACGCGCTTGCAGGTTTCTTTCTGTTCGTTTTGAGGTGCTGCTTTCAACCAACTCCGATCTTCTTCGTTTCAAACCCCGCCCCACCCTTCAAACATCTATAATACAACTCGGGTTTTCTTGTGCTCTGATCCTCTGCAACTCTCCGAAGAATTCATGGTGGATCACCCAATCAGAGTCATCATTTGGTACCTGTTGCTTCAAATATTTCTACCATCATTTGTTTTCAATCTTGTTCGAGATTCTTGGAAGATAATGGTTTCGACATTTGGGTTTGTTTTTTGAGTTTTCTTTTGTACATTCATTTACCTCTTGGGTTGTTTCTGCAGTTGGTTGTGAACCAAAAATGGTCCAGAGCTTGAAATTTTGTGTTCCCGGATTGGATATAATGGTCGTTTGGATATATTGATTAGTTCACGCATGAAAATTTGACCGAGACTATGGTTTTGATTCTTTGAGACTCTTGTGATGCCTCGAGCTCTATGTCAATATTGATTTGAACTGATTTTGGTGTGATAACTGTTGGGTTGATTGTTATTGAATTGGTTATTTGATGAGTTTGAGGTTTTGAATATGGAGAGTGATTTTCTTGAATCTCGGTGGTGTGAATGATTGAGATAATGAACCATTTCAATAGAAGTGTGTCTTTCCAACGAAGGGCCTCCAGTTTCAGCAGCCCTAGAGCTAATCGAAAGAACTGGGTGTCACGAGTGTTTCGTGGGCTTATCGTGATTGGGTCGGTGATTTCCTTCTGTTTGGCCCTCGGTGCTGGGTATATATATGTCCTTCCCAATCTCACTCAGGCCTTTTATGGGTATGGCATTTCCAAAGTTGATGGTTATTGGGATGGTTGTAATATTTTTGATGGTAGTTGGGTACTGAATGATGGTTACCCCTTGTATAATGCTTCTGAATGTCCTTTTGCAGAACAAGGATTCAATTGCTTGGGTAATGGACGGAGGGATAAATATTATCTTAGATGGAGGTGGAAGCCCAAGAATTGTGACATTCCAAGATTCAATGTGCAGAGTATTTTGGAGATGCTTCGAGACAAAAGGATTGTTTTTGTTGGTGATTCAATGAGTAGAACACAATGGGAGTCTCTCATATGTTTGCTTATGACAGGGGTGGAGGATAAGAGGAGTGTTTATGAAATCAATGGGAATAAGATAACAAAACAAATTAGATTTTTAGGTGTGAGATTCAGTTCCTTTAATTTCACTGTTGAGTTCTTCCGATCAGTTTTCCTTGTGCAACACAATTGGGCGGCTAAACATGGACCAAAGAGGGTAAGGTCAACTCTTAAATTGGACAAGTTGGATGATATTAGCAACCAATGGGTTAATGCAGATGTTCTTATATTCAACTCTGGACAATGGTGGGTGCCGGGGAAGCTTTTTGGAACGTAAGTTCTTATTCTACTCTGGGCATGGACCAAACATGTTCTTATGTGTACACACACACACACACACACACACAGAGACACACACACACACACACACACATATATATATATATATCTTAATGTTGACCTGTGTTCATTTGATGTGTAATTTAGCTTTACTTCCTCATGAATGTTATTCTTGGACAAACCAGTTCCTTTATTCTCATACAATATCTTGATTTCATTATCTATTCCAGTTGTATTTTTCTTGCACTCTTCTTCAAACTTTCAGATCCCCGTTTTCATGCTCAAAAAAGCACATTAGAATGCACATATATCGATTATCGATGCAGCTTCCCCTTACAATCCAATTAATCCTAGATCCTGTATCCTCTATTTACTCTTCCTTTATTAGTTAATTTAAAATTGACACTTGTACAACAATTAAATTTGTGTCGGAGTTGACAAAACATAGTATTTTGTTTTACAATAGTTACTACCTTTTCTACGGTCATTACTCTCTCTCTCTCTCTCTCTCTCTCTCTCTCTCTATAAATGTTAAGCATAGTAGAAAGGAAGTCCATAAAATGGAGCCCTTCCTCGGCACTTCTGTGGTGTCGGTAGTTCTTCCTATGAGGATTCAGATTCATCAATATAGGTGATTTCTTTTTCTTTAATTGTTTTCATGATTATGCGCTTCAGATCCCCATTTTGATTTTCTTTTCATCTGATTGGTTCAAATTCCCTCTAATTTCAGACAGTTGTTATCTTACTACTTTTTGATAGGTAATGCACACACACCCATGTCCCAAATAGGACTTGAACCCTGCACCTCTCCATTTGGGAGTGGCAGGAGATACCACTCAAGCTAATAACTGGTGGTACAGTCTACCAATTCTTTCAATTTTGAAGTTATTCTTGTAAATGCATACATGTAGGCATGATGTATTGATGCTTCACTTCTGATTCTATGGATATCTTATGAGTCGAGAATTGTAGAAGAGTTTTAATGCTTCTGATGGACCAGACAAGACAAGATTTTTGGTGGCCTCTCCCTTGGTTAATGACATCTAATTATTATCATTATCGCCGTTCATATTTATTATCAATTTAAGTAAACTGCTGAAGACTTGAATCCTACTGATAGTATATCTTGTCTATTGAAATTATATGCACACACACACACACACACACACATATGCAAAGACATTTAAGATGTTTTCCACTCTAGTAAGATTGCAATGTAAATCTGTAAGTTTAATTTACAGTCTCAAGTCTATGAGTGTGCATTTAAAAAAAATGTATACTGATATTATTGAGGAAGAGAATAAGATAAAAAGAGGATAAAGAAATACAAGAAACAAAGGAGAACCACCAAAAGGATTAGCTGATGCTGTCTTCCAATATCTGGAGAGTGAAGGGAAGTAGGAACTGTTCTGTGATGGATAATTTTGTTTTTAAAACTTCAAGTAGCACATGTGATGGGGAACACAAGGGCATTGGATGAGTAATTTGGGAGTAAAAATTAGGGTTTAGGATTTAATTTTAGTTATTTTATATTTTCTCAATTTTAGGGTTTTTTTTGGTATTTTTTGGAAATAGTTTCTATTTTGGTATATTGGGGTTTGCAATAACTGGGTGAATTTTAATAGAATTTGGGAGACTTTTGGCATCTTAATCACAAAATAGTGGTTTTGGATTTCTCTCTTGGTTGTGATCTCTCTTCTTCTTACTCAGTTTCTCTATGTTATCTATTGGATTCTCTTTTTTTCTCTTCCCTACTATTATCTTGATTTCTCTATCTTCTCTCTTGGATTCCTCTTTCTTTTTTCTCTCTTCTCACCCCTACTTTTATCTTACTGGCCCTACACCAACATGAGTTATACTTTTTTTCCTTCTTCTTTCCAGTGCAAAACTATTCAGTCCTTTCCTTGCACTGTCCCCAAATATATTGCCACAACTTTCGAAGGTTAAGGACTTCCTGTGGAAAAGACACATTTTCACTGCATAACTCAAACTCTCATTACATGAAACCTCGAACGCCTGATAGAGAAGTGACCAAGTGGTTAGTTTCTTGAATAACTGAATAAGGGGGTACTTTCCATTTCATGAAACAATCACTAAATCAATTGCACCTTTAAATAAAGCTGTGTACTTCCTTTCACTGTTAGCAATTGCAGTACAAGTGACAAATATATTAGATAATTGTTCAATAAATTCTTTTTTGGTCAGCTGAGGTGGTGTTACCATTAGAAATGGGATTGTGGGAATCACTTACTTCTTGGTAGTTTAGTTTCCGGTGATGTGGTTTTGAGGAGCAGAGCTCTTTCTGAAAAATTGTTATAGCTGGGACTTTGGAAATCTATTTCCAACTTTCATCCTTGTTCTTTCCAAGGCTTCTTCATCATAGACAATTACCTAATACATCTTTAGCTGATCTTCGTTCTTTCCTGTTAGGGATTGTCTTGCAACTTCTTTGTTGGTGGATTAGGCAATGATGATTTTTAATCTTTTAGGATTATCAATGATGTCCCCCTTCACTTCATTTTTTGGATACTGATCCTAGTAGCCATTTTCTGGTGAATGGCTTGTTGTTCTTCTTTTTCTTCAGATCTCACACTTTCACCATCCTTCCCCTACTACTTGTTATCACCAGTCTCAAGTCAAGGTCCTTTCTTGAATTGTGACACCAGCGCAAGGGTCATTTCTTGAATTTTGACACCAGAAAAAGTGAATCCATATGATGTTCTCAATGAGTGAGGGATCTGAATGATTTACTTTGTCTAAGGAAGAAAACAAAAATGATGCTTAAGCATTTGCTTAATGTCTAAGGCAAACAGTAGAACTGTTTGTTAGGTCCTTCCCGCAGAACATATCCTCCCTAATGAATTCTAGTTTACCAGGTTCTGAAGTCTGTGAACATAAATTTTTTTTAGATTATGCCTTGTGTCTACTATGTGGGGGGGATATGGGACAAAAGGAATGTCAAGATTTTTAAGAAATTGAAAGGTACTTTGAGTTCTAAATGTGAGGAATATGGAATGAAAAGAATGAAGGGATTCTTGAGGAATTGTATGCTTCTTGACTTTATCTTATATAGAACTAAAGTTTCAAGTTCCTCTATTATGTTTGACTCAAAAGGTGTGCCCTTCAGTTGCTTCATGCTGGCCATTCCAAAGAAGGCAGGATCATTCTTATTTTCTGCAAAGTTGGTTTTCTCATATTGTGCTTTGGTTCAATCAAATCATAGGAATGCAAAACTCTGAAGACTAAGTTGTTGGCAGGATTATGCTCCAGCATAGGAATGGCTTCATGCAGGCCATTCCTGAAAGAATGCAGGATTGTTCTCATTTTCTGCAAAGTTTTTTTTTTCATTTCTTTTTGATAGGTAAACGAAATTGTAGTAAAAAGCGCCCAAGGGGGGTGAACCCATAAATGCAAGAGAGAAACTCTATACAACTAAGGCTGTAAAGACCCCAAAAAACCTATAAAAGGCACTACATACAAAAGGTAGGTCTTTTTAGCACAAAAATACAAATGACAAAAAAGGTATCTTTCAAAAGAAATGGTGGTTTTTCTTTCCCCTATAACATTCTACGCAAGGATCAAAATTTCGTTTCTTTTCCATCGAAACGGCCGAAACGTTTCCGTTTCTCAGGGAACCGAAACGTAAACATTAGTGGAATATTGAAATTCACATGTTTCCATAGAAACAAAATTATTTCCGTGGAAACATACCGAAACTAGTGGAAACATATTGAATCAAAGGAAACATTTCTTTTGTATCAACAATAATTCTAGAAATTAGTAAAAAAAATAATATCTATTTATTTTTCAAGGATTAAGACTCAAAATTACAAGAAGATATTTTTATTATTTTTTCTAAAATAATAGAAAAGTAGTAGGGGAAATAAAGTGTAGAGAAACAACTATTTTAATACTAAGTTACTAATTATAATAGGTTTAAATCGCTATTTGTTTTACTTTTTATTTTATATGTCACTTGTGTCAAATTATCTAATTCGTGGATATTATATAGTATATATCTATTATATCATTTGTCATGAATATGATGTATATGCCTTAAACATGCACAAATATTCAATAAATAGGCTTATTTGTATAAATAAATAAATTTTAAGTTATACTTATCAAAAAAAAAAAATTTTAAGTTATGTTTGCACATGTTTTCAATTTTTTCTCCATTTCCATTATGTTTCCGAAACGTTTCCAAAATGTTTCTATTTCTGGACAGATCGAAACTATACATCGAAACGATATTTTGATCCTTGATTCTACGATCCCGCTCCCTCCAAATGCTTCAAATCAAGCAAAGGGGAGCCATTCTCCCCACCATTCTCACCTCCTTCCAAGCTCGGAACCCTCCCCAACAAAGAAGGAAGTCCCTCAAATTCGTGGCATCACCCACAAACACCCAAACAAAGACAAAATAAGATTCCAACAATCCTTAGCCACAATACAATGAATAAGTAAATGAGCAACCGATTCCATTCCCAATTTGCACATGCAACACCTGCCAACTAGATGGAAGCCCCTTCATTGTAAATTACTCGCAGTCAATATAGCACCCCAAGCTGCCACGCATGCAAAAAAAGCAACCTTGGAGGGGACCCCTGAATGCCATATGACCTTCCAAGGAAAAGGTTCCCCCCTACCTATCTGTAGTACAACTTTTCCAAAAACATATCGTGACTATCTGGGGTCCACACCAATGTATCTTCCCTTCCAAGCAAGAGTCTACACCTTTTCAACCCTTCCAAAAGCTCCCCTACTTCCCCTACCTCATCAACCTCCCACTCATGGAAGTTCCTCCTAAAGAGAGGAATCCATACTACCTTCTCACATTCTTGCACAAAGTACTTTGCAGCCATCACATTCTTATGAATCACCAAGTTGTACATATACTGGAACCTCTCCTTTAACACGCTCTCCCCACACCAAAGGTCCTCCCAAAACTACACCCTTGCCCCTCCCCAACCCTAAATCTTACCAACTTCTTAAGGTCTTCCAATCCACTTTGAATATTTTTCCACAATCCACAAACTAGAGGCCTTCCCACTTCATTCGGGAACCAACAATTCTCCTCTTAACCGTATTTTAAGGTCACCACCTCATTCCAAAGAACATTGCACTCCACTCCAAATCTCCAAAGTCACTTCCCAAGCAAGGTTTTGTTAAACTAGCCAAGGTTCATTACTCCCTACCCACCAACTTTGATGGGAACTTTCACCCTCTCTAAAAAGACTAGATGAATCTTCTTTTTGTCTTCCACCCCTCCCCAAAGGAAATCCTTTTGCAACTTTTCCAACCTTCTCTCCACCATGTTCAAGGGAGATACAATAAGTTGGATGGTTGGCTAGAGTACTTTTGATCAGAGTTAGCTTCCCTCCCTTCGATAAATACTTCCCTTTCCATCTAGAAAGACGTGTCTTGAATCTCTCCACAAGAGGGTCCCAAATTCGAAGGGACCTAAGTAAAGCCCCTAACGGCAAATTTAAATAGAAGGAAGGCAAAGCACCAACTCCAGACCCCAAAGACCCTGGCAGCTGCTCAACTCCATTTACCTTCCCTAACCAGAATGGTCTCACTTTTTTTGAAATTAACTTAGAGCCTAGAAACTGCCTCAAAACAAAGAATGATGCACCTAATGAACCACTATTGTCTATCTTTTGCTTAATAGAAGATGATGATATCCTAAGAAGCACGAATGCAGACATAAGACTCAGACACAGCACAGCATGAACACACAAATACTTCATTTTTCAAAAAAAGTAGGACACAGATACGTCAGGGAATGTATATATTTTTATATTTTTTGTATGACTATATAATAAAAAAATAACATTATTTTAATTAAAATTGGCATAAAAACATACGAATCATACTATAAAAAAATATACAAATTACAAAAATATTATTAAGATATTAAAAAACGAAGCCATTAAATAAAAATTCAAAAACTTCTTCATTTAATTATCAACATCCATAATTCAAGTTTCAAAACAAACTTACTAACTACTACGTAGAAATATATATAACAAAAAGAAAGGAGAAAATGAGGAAAAAAATCCAAAAAAAAAAAAAAGATTTCCAAAGCGTGACCCAAACTTGTCTAAAACGTGTCGTAATATGTCCATAACGTGCACGCGAAGTGTCAAAAATTCAAAAAAAATAATACAAGTTGGACATTATTTTTTCACATGTTCGAGAAATGTCTTAGAGTATCTGTGTCTGTTGGACACGTGAGTCAAAATAAAGTATCCATGCTTCATAGATGTTATCATCTACAAACAAAATATGTGAAATCTCTATCCTCCTACCATGCTATGAAATACGGACACGGAACACGGACATGCGGACACAACATCTTTCAAAAAAGTAGGACACAGGATATGTTGAGAACATGTTGAATATTTTGTTTTTATATGATTATATAATGAAAATTTAATATTATTTTAATCCAAATTGGCATAAAAATACATAAATCACGTAAATATTATTAATATATCAAAATAAAAAGTCATTAAATAAAAATTTAAGAATTTTATTTAATAATCAACATTTATGATTCAACTTTCAAAACAAATTTGTTAACTACTATATATATATATATATATATATGTATTTGTATGTGTATAAAAAAAATAATGGAGAAGAAGAGAAAAGGAGGGAAATTCAAAAAAAAAAATAATCCCTAAAACATAAAATAAAAATTTCAAACGTGTCCCGCAACGTGTCTGGGACGTGTCCGTAACGTGTTCGGGATGTGTCCAAAATTCAAAAAAATTAGACACTCCTTTTTCGCATGTCCGACACGTGTTCGGGACGTTAGGCTTGTCAACGAGCCAGGTCTGGGCAGACCCTTTAAGATCCGGACCCAGACCCGGACCCGTCAAGTTTAAACGGGTCTAGACCCGAATCCAGACTCGCTAAGACCCTCCTCAACTAGATCCGGACTTGGATATGCCGGATCCAGGTCTCCAACTCCAAAACCCGACCCGTTTGCAAAAATAAATAAAAAATTGGGAGCTAAAATTTCCTATTTGGAGTAGTGCAACTTGGCCTTACAAATAAAAGGTTTTATTGGCCCCAATTATGTCATTGTTGATTGAAATTGTTTCATGTGATAGCTACTATTATTTATATATTTCATTCTTACGATCGAACACATGATGAATGGTAAAATGACAATAATTATCATCTTGAAATCTTTGATTTTTATCAAGAATTTAGACCTACAAAAGGTTGCTTTACTCCTAAATAAAATAGGAAATGGAATAAAAATGACAAAATAAAAATGTCATAGAATGAAATAAAGATTACTCATCCAAAACAAAAGAATGCTTGTAATGATTTTTAATTGAATATTCATTCAGAATCGGGTATTGATAGCTAGATTCATGAAACAATTCTATAAAGCAATCTCCAATACATTTTCATATATAGCACAAGACGATGCTAAAAGGTTAAAGACGACTACTTCTCTGAGACTCTCTCTTTCTCTCTGTAACTTTTATGTATGTATATATATATATATATATATATATAATAACTTTGTTAGGAGGTTAAATACTCTAACTTCAATATTGTATTAAAGAGAGAGAGAGAGAGAGTGTGTGTGTGTGTGTGTGTGTGCTTGTTAATGATTTAGGGGGTCGAGTCTTTAACGGGTATTATCTAATGGATCTATACCTAGCCCATTTAATTAGTTTTCAATGGGTCTGGATCGGGTCTTGTTAACAGGTCCGGATCGTATGTAAACAAGTCTGGGTCGAGCCGGATAGAACCCGGCCCATTTACAGGCCTACGGGACGTGTCCGTGTCTGACACGGATATGAGGTAAAATAGAGTGTTCATCCTTCATAACTGCCATGTCCATCATCCACCTTGAAAACCTCTTTAACAACCCCACTTCCACTGCCTTGCTCATCATGGCACCGAATGCCTCCATAACAATACAAACAAAAACGGGACAAAGGTTCCTATGTCTTAGTCGTCTAGACACTTCTATCATCAATGTACTCATTAGCAATGAGCACCACATCCAGAATTTCCTACCACCCACAAAAGTATTTTGGTTCCTAGAGATCACACTTCCCACCACCTCCCTTAATCTCATGGAAAGGATCTTGGCCAACAACTTTTAAACACTACCCACCAAGCTAACAGAAACTCTAATGCATGTGCTATTTGATGTGCCAATTCCAAAATTTGGCATTGATATAAAAGTTATTGCTCCAATGGGATGCTATTTGGCTTGCCAAAAAATGGCATTACCATTTTCAATGTCATTTTGGCATCAAGAGTAGCTAGTGTCAATTTATTCCATATCATAGAATACACCTAGCATATGTCAAACGGAGGTGGGGATTTATGCTACTTTTTCAAGGAAAAATAGTTGTGTTAAAAAATGACATTTTAGTATTAGAGCAGAGCTACCAAAATCTAGAATTTTTGTACTGTAGCAATGCCAAAATATAGATTTGGCATGGATGAAATGACATTTAGCATTGGAGACGCTCTAATAAGCTTATAATTCCTAATGTCTTTCTCCCCTTCCTTTTTGGGACTAAGGCAACAAAAGAGACATTTAAACTTTTCTCAAAAGAACCATGGCTGTGAAAATTTGCAAAAACTGCTAGGACATCAGCTTTAATAATCTCCCAACAATGCTTAAAAAAGCCATAGCGAAGCCATCCGATCTTGGGGATTTATCCCCATAACAAGAGCTCTATGCCAGCACTATTCCTCCTCCCCAAAAGGTTTCTCCAGCTCAATGATGGCCTCCCCGTCTAAAGTCTTCAAAACCAAGTTCTACACCCACGGTCTTTGAACAACCCTTTATAAAACTCTTTTATCCCTTCTTGCACCTGCTGATCTCACTTAATACTTGACCATTGATTTTGATAGTTGAAATTTTTGTTTCTCCTGTGATGAGCACTTGCAACCTTGTGGAAAAATTTGGTATTTTTGTCCCCTTCCTTCAGCCACAGCACCTTTGCCTCCAAGATACCTCCTCTGCCTTAAACAACACACCCACCTCCCCTTTCAATTCTTCTCATCTCAATTTCTCCACTTCCGAAATTCCATCCCCATGTTCCTTTAACTCAATCTCATGAAGTTCCTGCAGTTTCGCATCAATTCATAGCTGAACATCACCAAAAACCTTCCTATTCCGTCATTTCAAGTCCATCTTGAGCAGATTTAACTTTCTTACCAGGATAAAACTTGGGGTCCCCTCCAGTGCATACCCTTTCCACCATTCAGCAACCATGCCCTTAAATCCCCCAAAATCCAACCACTTGTTTTCGAACCAAAAGAGGCTCTTCCCATGACTAAAACCCCCACACCTAAGCATCATCAGACAGTGGTCCGAGACACGTTTCGGAATACAAGATTGAGAACACTCGGAAAGACCTCCTCCCACGAGGATGCAAGAATCCGTCCAACCTGGATCTGGACTGGCCATCATCCCCTCTGAACCAATTATACACACCTCCCTCATTAGGAAAATCCATCAAATCACAAGAATTAATAGTCTGAAAATTCCTTCATTCCCCTTGATAACCTGTCTCCACCCAATCTTTCAGAAGGAAATATCACGACATTAAAGTCCCCCAACCCACAAACACACCAGGGGGCACCCCATCTCTCTTGCATATCCTGTAAGTCCCTCCAAAGTTGCCTTCCCTCTAAATCTGACTGAGGACCGTAAACAGCAGCAAAATCCCAAGGCAATCCTCCATGCACAGTTTCAAATTTGCTGGCCACATAATGCTTGCTTACCTGCTTGTCAATACATTTAACATTTCTGGAATCCAGTAGGATTAAAACACCACCTGCAGCTCCCCTTGCATTCAAACAAACCCAATCCACTCCCTTAGAACTCCACAAACTCCTCACCAAGAGTCTGTTCATTTCATCCAGCTTTGTCTCCTGAAGGGAAACAATCGTTTGCTTCCGCTCCTTTAACAGCCTTTTCACATTAACCCTCTTATCCAGGTCATTTAACCCCCTCACATTCCAAGAAATAATTTTCATATTCGTCATCCTTCAGTGCTTGGAAAAATTCTCCTGCAACGCCCCCTTCCACTCCTTTCCTGCCTTCATAGTTAACTATGCTCGAAAGATTCTTCAGCATCCTCTTCAACCTTCTGGCCGAGAGCTCCTCAGTCTCTATCCCTCCTTTGGCCTTTCTTGCTTCTTCTTTTCCTCAATTTCATTGAATAGGGCCATCAATCTATCCTTGTACCTGTTGCAGGAAAATCCCAAAAAATGGCTCACACCCTTGATCTTCCTCATTACCCATTCTGAAACTTCAATTTGCGTAAACTCCATTATTTTATCACCCTGACTCTCCCCCAGAACCTGCCCCTCACCTGTTGTGATTACTGCTACTGGGGAACATACCAATGGAAACTCAGTTTAACTGCCTTCGCAAACAACCATCTGCCCCTCCATTGCTGCTTCATCCACCCATTGACTGATCCCCTCCGCATAATCCGTCCCTTGGTTAGAGCTTGTCAGATCACTACCCACATTTACCCCAAACCTCTCTTTATGCAGCAAACTGTTAAGGGACCCCTCCTCCCAACTATTCATTAAACATTGATGGCAGCTAAATCCTCCTGAGACAAATGTGAATTTTCTTTTAGTTCCCCTTCCTCTGATGACCCGCCACCACAACTCTCTAAAATATCCTGAGCTTGCCTTGATGATTAATTCTTCTTCCCCCTGATCTTCTTTACTATTCTCCACCTCCTCATCCATTTCCATAAACCTCCAAACTGCCTTTCCACCACAATTGCCACTGAAAACACCCTTTTGAGAACTTGAGCTATCCCCCTGCATTGACCAGCACCAACTGCCCTGCTCTCCCCTCTGATCCTCATTTCTTTCTCCTCCTTCCCCCCTATCCATCTGCGCTGCAGCATGGGCTGAAGAAGATGGGCTGTTTCGGCCCTTTTGTCTTGCTGAGATTTTGCTAAATCTGGGCCTTTAAAGTTATGGGCCTGTCTTCTAAACCAGCGCAACCCATTGCCCTCTCTCCTTCTATTTCCCGGTCCAGCCCAAACCTCTTTTGAGCCTAGTAATCTCCTCTATGCTTTAGTTGCTTTGGCCCATTCAACACCATGTGGCCCATATTGTTAAGCCCATACTCATCTCTCGGGCCCAACACCTTTACCCCTCGATGTGTCCCCCTAAGCCTTTCGAAATTCAAATCCCCCGATTCAGTCACATCCCCCTGGTGTAGAGTCAGGCCACTTATCCCCTGCATGTCTTCCATCGATTTTGGTTCCTCATGCGTTCCGTGCACGTTAGTTACATGTGTCCGTCCATGGTCTCACTGCCATTGCCAAACCTTTCTTTCCATCACCTACACACCTGAGACCAAGAAATGGGGCCCCCGATTCAGACCACACTGGAATTTCACATCACCACTACCCTACTCTTATCCTAACAGTTACCGGAATGGAGTTTCTTCTCTCCATAACCAAGAGATGAGCCCACTGGAGATGTTGCCTGGTCACCGTAGCTTCGTCCATTCCCAAGAAACCCCCCACAACGATCCCCCAAGGCCCTGAATACATCTCTAGTCCATAAGAAAGTAGGTAATCCCATAAACCTCACCCAAACCTCCTGAGGTTCCTCCGACTTAATACAACAACCGGCTGGTTCCCAAAATTCCAGGAACACAGGCTCATCTTCAAACTTCCAGCTCTTCTCCTTCAAAACTCGAATGGCTTCCTCCCTTGAAGGGAACTTGAAGAGGAAATATGTACCATGCATGTCCAAAACCTTCACCCGCCTGACATAACCCACTGCCTATCCACCCGCGCCATTTAACCTTAGCTTTGTCTGGAACCGGCACCTGTAAAGAACCAAACCTGCCCACCAAACATCTATGCAGGTGCTGAAGCTGACCCTCACAGTCCTCTGAGTTCATTACCACATCCTCCCAGACCCCTTTACATCCTCCACCGTTATTGGCATTTCTGGCCAGCCCCAAATCATCATCTTCTCCTTGAAAGAAGACCCCTTCACCATCTTTCTCAGTTGCGAGAGGCCCATTTTGCGAATAGCCTTTGCTGCGTGATAGTCTACAACTCTTGACTCCACCTACGTATACCTCCTTCAGCATTTGAACGGCTCCACATCCATTCCAACTCCGCTCCCATTATCCAAATCCTCCGAACCACATTCGCACCACGTTCAACAACCCAAATGGAATATAATGTTGGTTTTTCCTTATCGTGCTTTGATTCAATCAAATCATAGGAATGCAAAATTCTGACTAACTTCTTGGCAGGATTATGCTCCAATGAAAGTTGTCCTTAAAGACATGTGAAGGTGAATTGGAATGCCTCTATGCTTCTTTATATCTAAATTATTCCAAGTCTTAGCATTCTTTGACCCTCCTTATGGATAGACCAACCAAATTCAACGGTCATAGTTGTCCACTCTAAAGTCCAGTTGAGCCTTCCAAAGTAGAATTGCTTGCATTACTTTGTTGCCTTGAGGATATTAGAGCAAGGGGCCACGTAAAATTACAACGGAAGGTGGAATTACTAATACCTTGCAACTATGAAGCACATACACTCTATTTTGGCTCACGTGTCCGTGTCAAACACTGACACTTCCTGGACACATGTCGGACATGCGAAAAAATAGTAGTTAGTAAATTTGTTTTGGGACTTAAATCATGGATGATGATTAAATGAAGAAGTTATTGAATTTTTATTTAATAGTTTTATTATTTTTATATCCTAATAATATTTTCTATGATTTGTGTGTTTTTATGTCAATTTTAATTGAAATAAGGTTAGATTTTTATAATATAATCATATAAAAAATAAAAAATACATATATATTCAACGTGTTCCTAACGTCTTCGTGTCTTACTTTTTTGAAAATGTCGTGTCGGTGTGTCTGTGTCGGATTCGTGTCCTGTGTCTGTGCCTGTGCTTCTTAGCCTTGCAATGAAGCTCAAATTGGTTTAAAATTCCTCAAATGTTTTGCCACTTACGCGAAGTTATTTTTGCCATCTTCACTTGTATCTTCAAATTTGAGAATTCGAAGGCCAAAAGAGAGGCTTCCTTTTGGGAGGTTTTTTTTTCCCCTTTTTTGTTTTTTTGAAGATACCTTTTTTTTCTCTTTCTAACAAGCTTTTATAGTTGCTTTCCGTTTTATCGTTCTTCCTCTATCTCCCTCTACATAATTCTTCTAAAAGAGATGTCCTCATTACTGACAAGCTCTAGCTTGGTTGGTACCTCCTTCATCTCCCCCATATGGAAGGTTGAGGGTTCAAGTCCCCTTAAGAGACAAAGTGGTGTATGAGATTTACCTATCAGAAAAAAAAAAAAAAAAAAAAAAAAAAGATGTCCTCATCGCCACTTCTTCTTTTCTCTGACTTTAGTGAAGGTCATTTTCTACAAAATAGAATTATTGTTGTATAGATTAATGAAAATAAGAAGTATGAAGTTTAAGAGAGAGAGAGAGAGAGAGAGAGAGAGAGAGAGAGCGCCTTGGAGTAATACAAAAGGGTTCAAAGTCTACCTCTAGAAGCACTCTATTCTTGCATCTGCAAAAATTTACTCTTCATAGTTTTCCAAACTCATCACACCTCTATCAACTTATATATAGTTGTTACTTCATCCTAAACCTTCTAGAATTTTTATTTTTTTTTTTTTTCTGATAACCGGGTGTCCGGGTGAGCTTGTGTGCACCTCGACTAATCCCAAGGCCCTAAAGTTAACGGCCAGGCAAACCTCCGTGGCCCCAAGGTTTGGAACGTTTGGCTTTCATGGGAGTCGAACTTGCAACCTTAGGGGGGCAAGCCCTTTAGTTGCGTTCTCACACCCACTCTTCTAGAATTCTTCTACATAGAAAGAGTTACGAGAACTTTAACACACTAAAGCTTCCGGATGATGGGACTATTTTTTGATAAGTGAAGTATTATAGAAGGTGCCTAAGGGGGACAAACCCATATGAACAAGCTGCAACTAGTTACAAAGGTCTCAAAGACCCCAAAAAATCAACCAAGGAGATAGCATTTACAGGGAAAGCCTTCTTAGTCCAGTTTTTAGGCATATCACTTACTCAAGCCAAGATACAAGCCTTCATCACACTTGGGATGGGCACTGGCCCAACTGGATTCTTAATCCTTTGGGAGTTTTGACAAGTCTTTAGGTTTATAGACTTTTAGTCTCTCACTGCCTGCCCTGTACTATTACACAAACAGGTCACTTGTAAGCATATCCTCTTAATGTAAATATAATACTAATACAAAAAGAAAGTGGAGACAATTGGCCCTTTTTGGCTTAATACTAAAATCCAAAAAATCTAGTAACTCCACATAATGCTATCCAGACAAATTTTTCTATAATTCTAGCAACAATAAACCCAAAACCTTACTGAAGCTTGCCAACATCAAAGCTTTTATTCAAACAAGAAGCTAAATAAGCTATTATAGCTCAGCACAACTGAAAATTATCTTGCACTGTGAGAGTGATATAAATTGTTTAGCTCATTCCTTAATAACTTAAGCTTTTGGGGCAAGTGGTTGTCTAACAAGATTTTTTTTTGGTTTTTTCAAAAACATATTTTGCATGACATTGGTCTCCACAAAAGGTTTGAGGTTTGCTTAGTTTCTCAAATTTAGTGGAAGAGAAGAGTTTCCTTGAACTGATATTCATACAAGATAAGCAGTCCTCATTATTATACTTTTAAAATTTTCATCAAATATGAAAATTGGTAAAGTGCAAAGAAGAAAAACAAGTAGCTAAATAGAAAGATGTTGATGTCAAACAAGAGTGCTACACTACATGAAGATGTGATAGGGAAGGGAACTGTTGAGCTATGAAGCACGAACACTCTATTTTGGCTCATGTGTCCGTGTTGGACACCGACACTCTCGGACACTTTCCGGACACTTGAATCATGGATATTGATAATTAAATGAAAAAGTTCTTTAATTTTTATTTAATGCCTTTTTATTTTAATATCTTAATAATATTTTTTAAATTTGTTTGTTTTTATACCAATTTTAATTGAAATAATATTAGGTTTTTATTATATGATCATATAAAAAATTTATATATATTCAATGTGTCCGTGTCCTATTTTTTTTACAAATAACGTGTCTGCGTGTCCGTGTCATGTCATATCCGTATCCGTATCCATTCTTCCTAGTTGTTGAGAAATGGTTAATTGAGGAGCAGGAGGACACCATGTTTAATTAATTTTTCATCCGTTTCCACCCCTGATTCAACCCCATGGAAAGATATATTGGCTTTCTCTCCCACCAGAGTCCCAATGATAGCGAAGAGGAAGGTGATCCACATGGCCAAACCTTGGTCGTCAACCCTCAGCCAGGCTGCAAGTAGTCTTCTAGCAACAACCAAGAGTTAGTTAGCTAAAAGCTTACTTTCAACAGCTGACTATGTATTATTCTGATTCTGGTGATCTTACTGGAATTGTGAAGAAAAAGGAGGAATATGACTGTTTTTGGCCTGGTTGGTCATATCTAGTAACAAACAATGGACATTTTCTTCTGTTCATCAGGGACCTTCAAAGTTTTTGAGTTGATCTCCCACCATATGGTAGACATCAGAAAGAGGAGAACGAAGAGAGGGGGGGGGGGGGGGGGGTTGGAGATGTGGGTCTCCATCACATTCTTGATTTTATCTTTGATTCCAAAATTGTTCTAACTCCTGTATTTGCCCCTAACCCAAACCAGGGTTGGTTTATCTTCCTGTGTAGATGGGACTTAAATTAAAGGCTTAATCTTTTTTGTTCTTTTTTTTATTGTAAATATTGTTCTTATCAAGGGAAAAGCTTGTCTCGATGCCATGTTCCTATCTCAATAAACTGAGATTAAAGAAAAATCTCAATTTTCTATTGTGGCCCTTGTGGGTTACCAAGTGACAAAGGAATAAGAGACTTTTTGAAGGGGGGAAAGTTATTACTCATAGATTGAAACACACACACATATATATATTGGGAACTTGTATACTTTTGGGTTGTAGAGGCTTATTCTATTGTTGTAGATTCCTTTTGAAATTTTTTTAGGAGATATGAGCTTTTGCTCTCGATTTTGTAGACTTGTATACCATGCGTGTACGTGGATTGCACTACCATTTTATTAGAGAATTTTATATTGAATACCCATTTAACTTGGGGGCTTTTCTGCTCTAGCAAAAAGTTTATATTCAGCAGATCACTGTTTTGAGAAGTTTTACTCATAAACCTCATAAAGGGGAAAGATATATAGGAAACAGAAAATGGGTATGAATTTGTAGAGTGCAAGCATATTCTGTGAAAAAAAAGGTGTTTCTTTCAGAATATAATGTAAAACAGCTTTTCTTTGGCTGTGCAATACAATTGTTGCTTTTCGGTAATACTGTTTTGCAAAAATTGAGGGGGAGGAAACCACAATGAAATTATGCTTGTGCTTAAAAGACATCTATTATAGATGTAAGAAATTAAGGGAGGAAGAAGAAAACGGAGAAGAGAAGTTATAGAGATAAGTGTTTTGACTCAAAAGTACAAAAAATATATCAAATAAAAAAGATACAGTAACATATTGGGGCTTATATTCTATTATCTGAAATCAGTAGAGTTATAAAATTAATAAATTACAGTAATATACAAGGAAATAAGACTACTGATGAGATTCAAACTACTCTTGTGGTCCCATTTCAAGTATGTCCAGAGCTTTCAATGGGGTCTTTTTGATTGATTGTAGAATCAGAAGGCCATACTAGAATGCACAAGAAGTTCTTGTACACCCTACCTATTGCTGCATCTAGTTGTGTATATTCAAAATTTGCATCATTTTGGTCGCTAAGGAAGCTTTGTTTGAAAAAAACACAGATGTCATGGCTACCCTGAAGGTGGTAGCCAAATAAAAATTAAGGGCCATTTGTGTGTCCATAATTGTGGGGTGACCAACAACTAATTGATGTTTTGTGCAGTTTCGTACATTTAATTACTTAATTAATTACTGTTTCATGTCACATTGTTTTAATGCTTATGTTCTTATGCCATTATCAATGTTAGAGCTTATGGAATCCAATTTTCATGGCTACCTGTCTTGAGGGTAGGATTATTATATTTTTGTTTTGTTGTTCACTCTACAAACCATTGTGGATCATGTAATCTCCAATAAGCTTGTAATGAACCGGAAACCTACGAACCTCTCTGTTTTATTTTTATTTTTTTTCAGAATAGAAGTATTATTTTTGCCTCTCTCCCTGCATGTATTAGGTGGGTTCTAAATTTTGTTTTGGACAGGGGATGCTATTTCCAGGTTGGTAATTCGCTGAAGCTTGGAATGTCGATTGACACTGCCTTCAGAACAGCTCTAGACACTTGGGCATCTTGGGTTGAGACCATGATTAACACAAACAGAACACATGTCTTCTTTCGGACATTTGAGCCATCTCATTGGAGGTGCCCCCTTAGTCCTTAATTTGGATTTTTTTTAAGAGGTGTATTAGATTTGTTAAAATGATGCTTTGTTTGAAAAATGTCTAGCTTTCCAGTTTAGATAATCATGTAGAAAACTGCTCAATTATTGGCTGCGAAGATAATTGTCAGTGCTCCTTGTTTTACCCAGTTTTTTTCTTTACGCTATTTTGACTAACGTGCATGCCATCATAAACCTATAATCATTTATCTTACCAACAAAAAAAAAAAAACCTCTGAATTGTTTTTGGGGTGTTGAAGTGCAGTGTGTTAACTCTATTCAGATCAACATTATATTTCTCTAGTTGGACTATGTGTCTCTTATTTTGTTTGTAACTTTGATTTAAGGGTCACTAATTGTTCTCTTAACAAAAGGCTTTCTGAATTCATCTTTTGTTCCCACCAGACGTCTTTAAATAGCCTTTTTCCCCCTTATTTTTAATCACATTATTTTATGTTATATTATTTTGTCTTCCGCTTCTCCTCCTCCCTTTTTACCTTTTGTTCCCATATGTACATATTAGCCTCTACTAGCATGTCGATAATTGTGTTTTGTTTTTGCATCAGTGATCAAACCCTCAGGTTATGCAATGTGACCCATCAACCCATGCCAGAAGCTGGAGGGAGGGACCAAAGCCTATTTTCAGACACCATACTGGAGGTGGTACAGAATATGACAGTACCTGTTACTGTTCTGCATATAACTTCCATGTCAGCTTTCCGAAGTGACGCACATGTGGGTACCTGGAGTGACAATCCATCTGTGTCTGATTGTAGCCACTGGTGTTTACCTGGAGTACCTGATTCGTGGAATGAAATTGTCCTCTTGTATCTGCTAGCTAACTACACAGATCCACTCCAATGACTGCAGGCATAAAGTAAGTTTTATTCCCTTTAGGATAGAAGTGATCTTGCCTGGATACGAGAAATTCCCTGTTTTCCCCAAGATATGGGAATGGGTCCAATATCCAGTTCCATTAAATATCTGTTCAATTAATTTTAGTTTTTGAAGTTAAATACTTTTATTGGTCAAAATGCCCGACTTGTCCTGCATACCAGCAATAGTTCATGTCACACCCAGGGGTAGGAGTAAAATTCTCTAACCCAGTTTGGATCCAAGTATTGTTCGTCGTAATATGTGTATTTTGTTAGTGTTTAGAAACATGAAACTGTACCTAACCTGCCCACTCAGATGTTTGACATATGCCAGCCGACAGTGTACTCAATTGAACTGATGAAAACTATTCCCAAAAGAACTACTATTAGTATTAGCAGGATCAACAAGAAGAAATTTTGACAGGAACAATAATAAAAAAAAAAATAGGTAGAAGAAACAATCCTTCAATTTTATGGTAATTGATAAAACTGGTACTTTTTGGGCTGCCTGTTTAATTAGTTCGTTTTACATGATGCAGATTGGACAAGCTCGGTGATGTATGACACGCATTATAATTCATATTAATCCATTAAAATTCTTTTTCCTCTGGCGGGCATCCAAACTATTCTGCAACCAGAGGGAGATGTATAATTTTGTTGAGGTGGTGAAATTTTGTTACAGAAATTGCTTCTTTTTCTAATTCCTTAAATGAGGGAAGGGGCCAAAATTTGTTGTCGTAGATGTAACTTGTAACAATTTTTTTTTGTTCATAAACAAATTTTGAGTGATGCCAATGCAAATTTTTTGTCTGAAACAAAAGAAAGTTAAGGGAAAAGAAATACCACTGTTATACTTGCTATTTTTCATTTACCTTTCTTCTATTCCTAAAACAAAATTGTTATTGTCATGAAAATGATCTTTGGACTCAAGATGTGCATCTGACTGTCCTTTGTTCCAGTTACATGCTAATGGAAGAAAAAATTCCACTGTTGCATAGTTCAAAAGATTAAATGTGGTTGTTAGAAACTGTCACTTATAATTTCTGAAATCTTTTGGATGCGTACTTGCTGTGTTAGAAGCTGTCACATTCTAAGTTTCTGAAATCTTTTGGATGCATACTTTGCTTTCTTAGTTTATTTATGAAATAAGCAACATAATAGAAATGATTAGTCTGATTTGGATGCTCTAATTGCCAATTTGTCATCTTCCTCTTTCTTGAGTAAATGTAACACTCTTAAATAAGCCTTAGAAATTCAGTGTTTCTTCTTCTTCTTCTTCTTCTTCTTCCTCTTATTTTATTTAAAAAAAAAAAAATAGGTCCATTGGTTCATTTGATAATTATATCAACACTGTATGAGCTCATCGGTTACCAATCTTGATGTAAGAGTTAAAAGGCTCCATCTGAAAACTCTGTTAGCCCAATAATAATTAATCAACATGATCCTAGCAAAAGAAAAGGTAGATTTTTTTATGAAAGCCTCAAAATGGCTATCATCCAATTAAACTGATTCAGGATTGGGTTTCTTTGATGCAATTTTGGTTTCTTATATGGTTTTCATAAGTAATTCTAATTATGGTGCAGTGAAGCTGGAAATGGAAATGATATGGTTCAATTCAAATAATATTTGCATATGAAGGGGCCTATCATATATAAATCACCAAAAAAACCATACCGACCCCAAGATTTTCTGTAAAAGAATATTGCAACAATATTCAATGCACTTGCAAATCTAATACTGCCATTTTGAATGTTAATTCCAGTTTAATACCATCTGCGTTCTTCTCAATCTAATGTCATCCTGTGTTCACACTTTCGGATGATCTGACAAAAGGTAAAAGATAAAGAGTTTTTACTGTTCTCAAAATCCTTAAATGGGTTGGCCTTACCCTGGCTAAAACTTTTTTTTTTTCGTGCAAAGGAAAGAAGTGATATTTTAACTTTGTCAAAACTAATTCACTCTCACTCATGAGGTAGTACGAAAATTCTATGAATCATAAGCATAGTAGATTGAATTTGAAAACTTCAAATTTACAACACATTTTTCAAATCAACTCGTCCACCACTTGGGTTCCACCCAACTAAAACTTAGATGATAGATGTGGTGGTGTAACAATAGATAGAACCCAGAAGAATGTCGACCTGATGTCAATATCAAAAAGCTTTAAAAGTGTTCATTTGGTCTTGTACCCAGCAAACCTATCCCAATCTAGCCCATCAACATCAACAATATCTTGAGGAGAAGAGTGTTTTTTAATGCAATCAATGACAACCTTTCAAAAGCTTTGAATGAGGGTCAAGTCACTAGAATCTTACAAGTATTCACAGCATAATTAAAAAATAAAAATAAAAATTCAAACCCTTCGGAACACTACAAATAGGCAAAACACAAACCATAGTCTTCGTCTCTTCCACCAACACAACTCGGTCCACCGAACTATCCATTGTTTTCTCACATTTTAATGGCTTCCGTTCAAAACTATGACTATTACCCATATTTTCCTCCATCAGTGCCTCATAATTTTCCATCCCCACCAGAAGTGTCTCCACCTCAAAATCCTCCATCCCCTCCAAAAGTGGCACCACCCCATCAACCCATTACACCATTGCTGCCGCCACCGCCAAAATTTCCAGCACCACCACCTCATCACTCTTCCAGTCCTCCGCCACCAGCAGCAAAACCACCTAGTCACTCGATTCCACCTCCATTCACCAATAGTAGTGCCTCCACCCCATCCCATTTATCCACCGCCACTGCCACCGCCTCATATTGTTCCCACTCCACCCCCACCTGGACACCCTTCGACTGTCATAGTCGTCGTCTTTGTCTCACTTGGTGGTCTGTTCTTTCTTGCATTCCTCTCAGTTGTTCTAGTGCTACTTCATTAAGAAAAGAAAGAAGAAAATGATTCAAGAAACCGATGTAGTGAAAATTGACGAACATATGAAAGTGCAAGAAGCCATCATACCCGGTCCACATGGGACACAAGCCATTGTACTATCCATCGAGGAGGATGTGCATATTGAGGAAGAGATTAAGAAGAATGAGACCGTGGGTAAAGGTTCACACATTGGACCTGCAGAAGATCATCCTCAACCTCTGGCTATGTCAGCATCCACTGCTGCGTCCAGTCGTCACCATCTTGACCAGAAGTCCTGATTGAACATTAGATACATGCATGGTAAAAGCAGCCAAGTGGTCATCTTTTCATGATTATATTCTTCAAAGACTAGTGTGAAATATCTTAATTATTTCCGATGTTCATCAAAATTTAAATAAAACAATAAAGTGTGAAGATTTTTTTATTAAAATCAAGATAAATTATATTCACATTCTCTTAAATTTTTGTCAATGCTAGATGACATTTTTATATTTCTTATTGTCAAAACCATTAGTGACTCAGACGAAAATGGATGATATTATCATAAAAAAAAAAAAATTCAAATATCAAATTTAGTTCTTATTATTGAAAGGACAATATTACCCTTCCAATGAATTATGAGATGACAATGTTGACCTTAGCATTAAATAACAATAATGCCAATAAATTTTCTCTCCTCTGTCTCTGTCTCTGTCTCTCTCTCTCTCTAAATAATTTTCCTTCTTATAATCTAAACATTCCTGATACAAACTCGTGAATACACAAATTTGACCCACTTACTGGAAATCGCCCAAAGAATTACCTAAATCTACATATACACATAATCTACTATATATATAATTTGGAATTTGTAATCTGTAAATAAATATCATGTAATCTACAAAGAAATATATCAACATGCAATCTATATAAAAGAAATTGAAAGGATATATCAATATGTGATGGATTGGGTGTCGCAGAGATTGTAAATGTGAGATATGAGAGAGATTGGTACTTCTTCTATCAATTATCATCCCAAAGGACCCAAACTAACGACAGCGACTTGTAATTTATCACACCCAGAATCAAATTCCTAAACCAACCTTACCTTATGATACATTGACAAACCCACAATATACCATCTGGAACGTGCGCGACCTGATACAGCGTCATAGAACTTCGATTGGTCTCGCATTCTAAAAAAATTCATTTCAATTCGAACCATTGCATCCAGCTTAATCAGCTTATCGTTGGGTCTATTTATAGAAAGCACTCATTTGATGACTTCGTCGGACTTTATTCAGTTGAGACCTTATTAACTCCGATCAGATCAGCACTGAGACATGGTCTTCAGGGGCTGTGTTTTGGATGTGATGGATTGGGGTTGCAGATATTGAGAGAGAGAGAATGGTACTCTCTCTGTTAATCTTACTCAACCATGGTTTTTAGTGAGAAAGTATATGATGTGATTGGTAGTATAATATAATCATACATCTCATTGTTCTCTTCTAACTACACGGCTATGATTGGCCAATACACGGTATGAGTGGCAGGAGTTTCTAGGTTCTAATTCAAAGAGGTGGATGCGATGCTATTTCTCCCATCTCAACATGTCTTGCGCATTATACAACCAGCAAGTAGGGCACCCCAATTATTAGCTGTCATCACCAACTTCATATTCCTTACAATTCCGAGTGCATCCTCAAAAAACCCAAAAGGGCCCGAGAGGTCTTCCATAGCGCTCCACAGTAGGAGTAAACAGAAGTCGAAGATTCCTCTTCCCTCCAATGAAGTCATCCATGGTACCAAATTCAACTCCCACAAGCACCCACCCCTCGCATACATATCAATCAAAGAATTCCAATTTCATTTCTTTCCCATCACCAAGTGCCCTTCCCTTCTACAGCCATTCAAAATACTTGGGATGCTCATCAAATCCACCTTTCACTCGTTCCAAAGAATGTCTCTGAAACATTTTAAAGCATCCACATAAAAGCCAGCTCTCTCAAACCCGGGAATCATCAAATTCCAAACAATACAGTCCTTCCACTGACATACTGATGAAAAAACTTTTGGCATCAATTAATCTCAGACATTTCAATTAAAAATCCAAAATGAACTTCCCACAACCACGTACAGGGTAAAAAAATTAGGAGGGCTAAAATTTTCTTTTGTTATTCTCAAATTAAAAAAAAAAAAAATCACTAAATTGTATGAAATCTTACATGTAAAAAAATATTTTACAAAATTTTGAAGGGGCTAAATATATATTTTTTTCAAATTAAAGGAAAATTTCATAAAATTACTATAAAGTTTTTTTCCCAATTTTAGGAGGGGCTAATGCCCCTTAGCATAAGACTCCGCCAAATTTTTTACTAAATCCATTTTTTTTTAATGTTTTGACTCATGTGATTTTTAATTTATTTATAAAAGTTATGTAACTTTTTTAAATCGCATCTTTTAAGATACGAATTTGAAATCGCATTTTCAAAATACGATTTTAAATCAGTAACTGAGTTAGGATGATTTCCAAATATTTGTTGGTTTGAAAATATAATTTCAAATTCACATATTGAAAATGTGATTTCGTTATAAAATTAATTTTGAAATCACATCTTAAAAATAAGATTTTAAAAATTATATAAATTTAATAAATAAGTAGAAATTTGTGTGAATTAAATTAAATCAAACTCAAATCAGATGAGTTTAATAAAAAAATTCAAACTTCGCCCTTGACCACGTAGTGAACAAATCAAGCCAAACCACCGAATTATGCGGCATCAAACCGAGTGACACATCACTAAAATCCTTCAACACTGTAGACAACATATAGTGACTAGTGATCGAGCCGAAGGACCCATTTTCAGAAACCCATAAAAAACACTCAGGGCATTGAAATACAAGGAAATATTAACGTACGAAGCAATTAAAGAGTTCCATCAATGCATATTTCTTTGAGGCGTTTTGTGGCAAAAATCTTTGAGGAGGCCGCATCTAGAGTAGACTAATGATAGATCGGTTAGAAGAGAGAGGTAGAAGGAGGTCATAAATGATGATTTTGGCGTGGGTTTGCTTAGAGCAATTCTAAGAGTAGTTTTAAAAGTAGAGTCATTCCCTTCAATTATCAATACTATTTTTATTCATGTTTTAAGAGAGTATACCTTCTAGCGTTTATTTTAAATTCGGAAATGAATAATGAGATTGTAAATGTAGATATAAATATTACGAAAAAAAATTCAAAAATTAGTTAGAAGAGAGAAAAATAAATAAATTGGTAAGAAAAGAGATAAAAATATATTAAAATATTAAATGAATAGTCATGTGAGTATCACTGTCGAAATAATGTGTAATGTTAAAAAGTATTGGTATATATATAAACACTATAACAAAATTCAAAAAAAAAAAAAAAAAACTTTAATCAAAAAATGAATCCCTCTTAGAGTTTCTCTTAGAGCAACTCCAAAGGAAGTTGCCATTTTGGGGTATCAAAAACCCTATTTACAACATTGAACAGTGTTATGGTACTCCTAAATTATAAATCTGCTCTAATGACAGGTGTCAAAATAGGGTGCCATTTTAATATTTTAATATTTTTTATTAAAAAATATAATTAAACTTAACGGTTATATTTTAATGGGTATAGTTTTCATAACAGTTTGATTTAAATAAATTTTTTAAATTAAATTACAAAAATTAATTTGATTTAAAAATCAATTTAAATTCTAATAATTAACTAAATTAAAAAATTATTTAATTATAAAAATTAGTTAAATAAATAAAATCTTCCTAAATTAACAAAAAAATCATAACTTAAAAAATAAATTAAAAATTAAAAAATCAATTTAAATTATAAAAATTAATTTAATTCAAAAAATAACAAACTCCCTGTATTTTCTGAGGCTTTGGTAAGTTTTTTTCTGTATTTATAGAATTTTTTATTGAAATAGAGCCATTGAAATAATAGCCGTTGTAACAGTAAAAATAAAAATGGCCCGAACCGTCAAATGGCACTTCTCTCTTTTTTCTCTCCAAAGTTTGTAAAAATGACATCCGAGACCATTGGATATCATTTTGTAACCACATATGCCACTCCCGTTGAAGTAAAAAATTTTGAATTTGAAATACTATTTTGACGATTATGAATTTGACACACCATATAACACCCTTGAAATCGCGCTCTCTTTAACTTGATAAAATGCAGAGAGAGGGACACAATGACAAGACAGTGACCGTTGTATTCCACATTTATCAAAGTTTTGAATTTCGACGGTGGTGGCGGGAAGAGAGAGAAGAGAACGGGCTGAGTCACTAGCTTCTTGCTTCAATTTCGGTTTCGTTTCCATTCCATTAATTGAGCTCGAACCCTATGGACTCAAACTGTCAAGATATCTTATGCCCTGTTTGTTTGAGCTTACAGTTGCCAGCTTATGCGGTTGCGCAGGCCTTCAAGCACTTACCTAGTTTTAAGCTGTTTAGGAGCGAAATCGCTAAAGCCTTTTTGGAGTGGATCAGAAGACTGGAAACCAACGTTTTGAGATAAACAGACTTTTACTGGCCGGCAGTTAATAGCTTTCTCTTTTCTTTCTATTCTAGTTTTACAAGTGCCGGCTCAAACATATAACGAGAGAAGCAATCGTTTCAAATTCTATCGGTAAAAAAGGTTTCAAATTTTTTATAACTCTATAAGTTAATTAAAAATCTAAAATTACTTGTAAAGAAAGACTCTCAATTTTGTACAATTATATAATATAAACTAACTAAGAATTTTATAAAATAATATAAACTAACTAAGAATTTAAATTTTATAAAAGTCTAAAATTAAAGAAAAAAAAATTATACAACTGACCAATTTGGTACACCCTAATTGGCGATCAGACACTAGGGGCTGACACGTGGTTAGAACTGTTTGTTAGTTTTAGCCAACTACTCTTCAGCGTCCTTCCTTTTGGCTAAGCTTTTTTTTAGCTTTTTTTTTTGTTGTTTTTTGTTTTTTACTAACCTCTTTGAGAGTAGTAAATGTGCACAAGGGACACGTAGCCGAGCAAGAACATGTATGATATTGAAGAGAAAGAAAGAGAGCATAATCCCCCAAGTAGTCTCTGGAAAGATTAGAAGTGGTCTCCACATATTAGGCGGAGAGAGGTTGGTTGAAAATTCAATTAATTTTTTTTTTTTAAAGATTTTTGACAATTATATTAAATTTATTTAAATTTTTTGAAACTATATTAATCTCTTTTATTTTATATATAATATAATATATATGTGCCCTCTGTCAATTTTTTTAATCAAAATTGATTGAAAGAAAAGTATATGTATATTATCAAATAAAGTTAAAAAAAATTAATGTAATTATTAAAAAATCTCAAAAAAAAAAATTAATATAATTTTTCCTTAAAAATTTTAAATGAAGTGGCTCAATATGTGAAGATATGGAAGTACAGTGATCTCTTACCTTATAAACGGACAATATGACTGTAACTTTAACTCTTATATTAGGAAAAATTATATTATGAGATTGTCGCACCACATTATTGTCTGACGGTCTCTCATATAAAATTAATTTTCTCATATTTTTAATAAATTTTTTTTTGATATTATGTAAGAGAATGTAACACAAAAACGTGGTATGGCGATCAGCGTGATCTAATTACTCCCTCTATGGCTGTTAGATTAGGAGTAGTACAGTAGTAAATCTCCATCTTTTTTAACAATTCACCAAATTTGTAACTTGTTTGCATTTTCAAGTGGGTTGCAAATTCTTTTTAATTATCATATAAATACAAATTTTATCTTAATTTCAATTTCATAAATCAATTGTCAATTTAGAAAGTCCCTTGCAACTAAGGTAAGTGAGAATCTTATTTTGAAAACACAATTTTTCATAATATTTTCTATTTTTTTTTACCATTGATACTTTTTTCTTTCAACAGTAGCACTTAAGTATTTTTACATCTATCTATTTGCTAAGACTAATATTTGAGTTTACTACATTTATTTTCTAGTATTTATATATATATATATATATATATTTACTAACTTTCTAAATTAATTTCAGATTACCAACGGCTTCCCAATTTTTCACCTACGCTTTGTTTTCCATTTTTCATCATATTTTTAAACTACGTTTGGCGTTTCCATTTCCTCACGTTTCCTGCTGCTTTATTACTGCCAAGTATAATAAAGATCCAGCTTTCCAATTAAAAGGAGAAAAAAAAAATAATGGAAGAAAGAAAGACTTGTGTGACACCACCGTTAATGCAGTAGTTCTCATTATACACGATGCTTCGCATAAACAAGGAGTTTTACAAAGATTAAAAAAATCACAATAAGAATCAAGTTTTACCTGAGTTTCAGTTCTGGTGATCTGCAAAACAAAAATACAGATATAGAATAAAGGGTCTCAGATTCGAGCTTGGTAATTATCATTGAGTGAGTGGATCTATTTTCCTCTTCATACATGTTTATATTAAGATTTTTCTAAAAGAATTCAACACCTACATGGTTAAATCATTGCAATTAAATTTCAACATTTAAAAATATACAGAGGTGAGTACTCAAGTTCAATCAATGGCCATTGGAGTAATGCGCCTCTTGGCAGGCTTATTCGGGGTGGGAGTACTAATTGAACTTGGTGATGCTTCTTTCCCTTCAATTTTTTCTGCTTCTGCTTTTCTGCTATCTGCACCGACAACGCCATGGTTTGAAGTTGTTTCAATCCCCATGTCATCCATTTTCTGAACAGGCTTATCATTCTCATCTCCCACAACTTTCTTTTCTCCTGGGAAGATTGAAACATAAAATGTTTATTCTATTAGTTGATAAAGAAAACATGGGCAAAAAAAAAAAAAGCTGGTACATTTTCCAAAGAAATGTAAGAACCTGATAAGGAGATAGGTGATCCAAGTTCATCCTTCTCAAATTCTACAAGAGTACAGTAACCATCTTGAGAGGACAACGCTAAATATTTGCCATCAGGTGACCTTCGTGGCAAATAATGTTAATCAATCAAAAACCCATATAAGAAATTTGCCATCCCAAAAAGGTAATACAGACAATGAGAAATGGGAAACATAATGGAATGAATATTTAGTATACCATGCAATGTCAGTTACGGCTGCGTAGTGAAGTCCAGCCAATATTGCTATTGGTGGAACACATTCAGTGTCATAGATGTATAAAGAGTTCAAAGTGGCCACTGCAAAAATGAGGCGATAAGGGAGCCTGAAGAATGCAGCTGCACAAGTCATACAAGCGTTCAGATTATCATCACAATGCAGCCAAGAAATTATATAATTCCAAAACAACAGACACTAATTCGCACTCAAGCACCTGAGTTTGATCCCCGCAGGCTAAAAGCCATCGGACAGAAGCGTACAGCTACAACAGGTTTGCTCGCACCGGGGAGTAGTAGAGCAGGCCTGCATATAGAAAGAATAGGAAGACAATGGAAGATAGAAAACAGAGAAAAGAATCAAAGGCAGTTTTTAGCAAAATGATCAGGATATGTTGAAATAAACAAAATGAAAATTAGTATAGCTGATTTTGTGCATTAGGAAAAATCAGGTTCTATTCCAAATTGATATTTGGCCAGGAGTTCATGTTTAAATAATACGGGGAATACTAGCAAAAAGAGAAACTCAAAGCAAATGTCTTGCCTTGAAAGATCTTTCCTAGAAAAAACGTAGGCAGTGTTTACTGGTTCTGACGCAGGTGAGAACTTGTAAGAACCTGAATGGGAAATATGTTTACATCAGAATAATTTTTGGT
This sequence comes from Nyssa sinensis, assembly GCA_008638375.1. Taxonomy (NCBI): domain Eukaryota; kingdom Viridiplantae; phylum Streptophyta; class Magnoliopsida; order Cornales; family Nyssaceae; genus Nyssa; species Nyssa sinensis. The sequence goes on from CM018043.1 coordinate 22,001,553, forward strand.
AAGAAGTAGGAACAAAGGTAACTGCCTTAAATTTTCAGCGGTTAATGAAACCACTGCAGGGAGTTGCCTTGAGTAGAAACAAAATAGATAAAACAGATCATAATCGATATAAAAGATTGGGAAGACTTCTGAACTAGCTGAGCAAGCTCATAATCAACCAATCAGACTTGAATCTGGCCAAAAACTATGCTACTTAAGTGGATACTGCAATACACTCCAATGGTCACCAAATTTCCAAATTAATATAATGAAAATCAATATGTTTGCACATCTGCGTTAGCACACATGGACAAAGGTGAACCAAAAATAAAACAAAAATGGCTTACTCCCAGGCCCCTTTCCCTCTCACAGGTTGGTTTCTATTTTAGAAAATAAAGAGAAGCGGGTCTAATTTAGATCGAGTGAGGAAATTTGCATCTCTATGATCGTGTGAAACCAACCATACATCATATTCTAAACTTTCTAGAACAAATAAATATAATCCCCTCAAATTTTTGTACTCAAGTCAATCCATAGAAACTCCACTTGGATTCTAATAAACAAGATAAACCAACACCATCCGATCCCCAATTCTTGTTCACCCCAGATGATCATGTTAGGTGAATTGTGACCTCGTATGATCATGTCGGGTGAGCAACAGCCGACTCAGTACCTTAAACTTTCTAGAACAAATAAAAACCTTAAATCCACCAGTCCAGTGTATCCAAAGTAGTAAATTGATGAGAAACAAAGTTGTGGAGTGCCACAAACAAAGAAATAAAAAATAAGAAGTTATTGATCCAATGCTATTGACTCTTGACACCACAGGCAACACGACCTAAGTCTATCCCGGACTGCCCATAGCCTAAATACTATACACCTTCGCAACCAAAACAAAGATGGAAGGTTATGTTTCAAGTAAGGACTCCCAACTGTTTGGAAAGATAAGCACCATTAGATGATGCATTATCAACACCATACACTGCCCACAAAAGATAGTAAGAGACAAAGCATGTGACAAGACAATGTGGTAAAGCAACGAGAAATCCATCAGGTTATAAAAAAAATATCAGGAAATCAAACATGAAGAAAGAAGTTTAGATGGGATAGTTCACATTAGATTAGACCAGATATCTAGTTAAGTTCATACCTGCAGGCACAAGTAAAAACGATCCATCAGGTGACCAGGATAATCTTCTGAAGAAAGATGGCAATGTCTCATCATGAAAGAGATGGTTTTTAGCAGCCTGCATCTTAGACAATATATGAGGTCAATTATATATAAAAAAAATTTGTATAAAGAATTGCATGTAAAGAATACAGACCAGTTTCTGACCTTAGACTCATCTATTGTTTGTGGTTCCACCTTTGCAATGACATGCTGACAAGCATAACTCATCTTTTCAATGCCTTTTGTTCTAGTTTGAGGCTTGTTGACGTATATCCGACAAGTCCTATCTGAACTAAGTGAAGCAACATATTTGGCCAATGGATCCCATGCGACACCTTGGACATAATGAAAATGAGCATCCAAGATCTGATGGACAGAGCCTGAAGAAAGAAACACTGACAATCAAGTTGTGTCCTAACATCACATTATCACCTGGTATATGCTAGAGCCATGCATTGTCTTACCTTTATTAACATCCCATATGATACAAGAATTATCAACAGAACCAGAAATGAGAAATGCACCATCAGCAGACCACTGCAGGTCCAACACATCCTTACGGTGAAACCTGATCAGCAGAAGTCCACAGTGAGTAGAACTAGGAGCTTTTACATTCTAAATTAAAGAAGATAGTAGCTAGGAATCCTTTTCTTAAGGGGTCCATAAAAAACTCCGGGGGATGCTACTCTGGGGAATTCTTGGATTCTCTTGTTTATAGATTTATCCTGTCTATTTCTATGTCTCGCTGATACATGACTCTTCCTAAGGTCTTTGCTGTATTTTAGTAAATTATGAGCTATTAAAAAAAAGTCTCTACTCATGGGCTAAGAAGCACGAATGCAGACACGGGACACGGATATGATATTTCTCAAAAAAGTGAGACATGGCTACGTCACGGCATAATTATCATAATTCACTCCTTCCCTAGCAAATTGCTGAATTAGATTTAACATCCAAAATGTGAATAATTAGTGATTTGGAATGCAAGATTTAACATTCCAATCTAAAATATCAAAAACCCCAAAAATTCAGACAACAAACAAGACCGTTGGAATTTTTATTTTATAATAGCTTAGATTCATTGAAATTATATTCATATATGTATGTGTATATATATATATATGAATATTATTACAAATGCAATCGAAAAAACATCACGTTCCACATAAACGTATTTTGTTTCAACAAAGTGATCTGAAAAAACCTATCCCTAACGTACCACATTTTATAACAAGTGACAATCTACGTCCCGTTCTCATTCGACGTACCATACCGATCCACATTCTAGGTAACATTGCATCAGGGAAGTTAACATTATTTCAATTAAAATTGACATAAAAACACATAAATAACAAAAATATTATTAAAATATTAAAATAACAAAACCATTTAATAAAAATTTAAGAACTTCTTTACATAATCATCAACATCCATATTCAAGCTCTAAAAAAAATTTATTAACTATTACATAGAACATATATATGTATATATACAACAAAAAAAATAGAAGAGAAAATTAGAGAAAAAAAAATCCAAAAGAAAATGTGTCCAAAAAAGTGTACTAACATGTCCTGACCAGTGTTTTGAAAACAGGACCGGACCAGCCGATTGAACCTAAAAAACCGTGAACGGGTTGAGGATCCAGTTGGGCCATTTAGTAAAAATTGTTTTGCTGACAAAACCGCTTGTTTTAGAGTGATTCGTTCACAGTTCATTAGAACCGCCCGACTCAACTGCTCAAATAAAATCAACGATTTAGTGCTCATACTTATTTTTCTCTTCATCTTATTCCGCTTCTCTCTCTGTGCGGCTGAGGTGACTATGTTTGTGGGCTATCATAACTCTGATTTGGTTGACCGCGATCAAGCATCTTTTTCCTCCCTCTACTTCATTTGAAGACCGAAAACCCTCAATCGTAAGTACAATTAGAATAACTCGATTTAACAACACATTAGAATATTATTTTTTTTGAATATTTTCCAACTTTTTCTTATCTTCTTCTCCACTTTATACACACACACACACACACACACACACACACATATATATATATATATTAATTAACAAATTTGTTTTGAAACTTAAATCATGAACGTTGATAGTTAAATGAACTTCTTAAATTTTTATTTAATGGCTTTGTTATTTTGATATATTAATAATATTGCCGTAATTTGTATAGTTTTATCAATTTTGATTGAAATAATATTAAAATTTTATTATATAGTCATTTATATATTCAACGTGACCCCAACGTAACCGTGTCTTAGTTTTTGAAAATGGTCATGTCTGCGTGTCAGTGTTTCTTAGATCATCGTAGTTGTTCTTGTTGTTGTCATTTTCATTGTAAATTCTATATGATACAAGAATTATTGACCAATCCAAGAAATAAAAACGTATCATCAGCAGACCCACTACAGGTTCAACACATTCTTGTGGCAAACTCTGACCAAGAGAAGTCCACTAATGAGTACAATACTATAACAACATTACAATTAACATTACTCAATTCAATTCAACTCAATAAAACTTTATAGCAATTATTTGGGATCAGTTACACGAATTATGTCTCACCATTCTACTTTAATTAAGATAATCCCCTTAGTTAAACACATGCTATCATATCTTTTTTTATATATACAATCTCAACTTAAGTTAATTTTCATCTCCCCCTGCCCCAATCATGGCCCTCAAGATGAACCAATCAATCAAGTCGGTTGCTCTATTACTAACATTACAGTTACTGTTTTTGTTGCAACTTTAAGAAATGGCCTAAGAAATTTATGCTACTTGTAAAATTCATTCTTCTATTTCTTATCTTTATAATAACAATCTTATTTATGTCGAAATAAAATGCTGCATTGGTGATGTGTCCACCACATTCCTAACCCATTTTCGATACAAGTCAGACACCTTTCAGAAATTAAAAAAATAATGAAATTCCAATAAATCTGATCTAGCCCAACATGAGTCCAGGTGGTCAAGGGATGTTCATTTTCAGCAGTCACAGATCCCCTTCGACAGTGTACATGTTACTAAGTTAAAAATTGAATTAGATTATAAGAAACAGGCTTAAACAACCAAATACCAACTAGCATGCTTTTTTTTATAATTCTCATTATTAATATAATATACAATATGTTGTTTTATTTTCTGACTTTTGATAATTTAAAAATTAATCAGTTGGTGATTTAATATCAAATTGGCACTCAATTAGTGGGTAGAGTTCTGGTAGAACTGCAAAGAATTCTTAACTAAAATTTAAGCAAGTTGGCCAATTTCTGGCTGAACTCAGATTTGACCCTAACCCAAACTGCCCAAACCCCAAATGATTCAGCTATATATAGAATCAGTTTGTACTAATGAAGAATCTAATCCAAATGAAAGGTCATACAATAATGTCTTCAAGACTTTCCATGTTTGACCAGCATCAGTGGAGTGTAGCTTCCATATGATCAGCTCACCTCCTACAATTAGAATAACTCGATTTAACAACACATTATCTAACTAAAAACAATGAAAAAAATTCACTAATTTATTCAGTAAGAAAAAGTGATTTCCAGCGAATTAATGCATACCATCAGCACCAGAGGCAAGTTGTTCTCCTGCATAATTAAAAGAAGTTCTAGTTTATTTTTCAAAGAAGATTGTATACATACGACAAGAAGATAACATAAAATGTTATCTAATAATTTTAGGAGAGCAATTGTAATGGAAGAGCTTTTATGTGAAAAGAGTTTCAGATAATGGAAGAGATCTGAGAAAAAAAAAAGTAGTAGAATTATGTGGGCATGTACATGGAAGGCCAATAAATTTTTTATACTAGACTACTGGGAGTAATCAATCCAGAGAAAGAAACAGAGGCATACTGATAAAGAATGACATCTAATAGAACTAGTAAAACCAAACACAGATAGAAGAGTGGGTGTGGAAGTTCTACACCAGAAAGTATATGAAACATATAACAAACCAACATCGGAATCAACACATTGGGAAGGCATTGTTTAATTGGTATTTAAGAAGTACTTATCTTCCTTGAGAGAAAAATCTAAGCAATTTTTGCTATTAAATTTGAAAAAAAAATGCGTACTCTCACTTCAACTTCTTCTTAAACATAATTAAGGTCTCAAAATTTGTTCATCTTTCAATATTATATCCTTCACACATTCCACTACAATGTGTTTCAAAGATTTTGTCACCTACTCTGGACTAGTCCAGTGAACAAAGGTCCAAAGTAGCTGACAAAATTTTCATCACAAGAATGGTGAACAAAAGGTCACAAGTCTGTACTCATTATACGCAATCCAATCTCCGCAGCAGTAGCAGTAGCAGTAGTAGTAGCGGCAGCAGCAGGAAGTAGGAAGAGGAGGAGAGTAGTAGTATTTATTCATTTGCATGTTGGTAATGAATAAGGATGTAAACATGTGTACATGCAACTTATGTGTTTAATCATTTGCATTGATGTTCTAAATACAACAAATGCTAACTGGATCGTGCAGAACTCCCCTAGATGCTAACATAATGAGACATAGATGAAGGTAAGAAATGGGGGGGCACATGCCAATACGAGGGCAAATAGATACATGAATGAAATCTCCAGCGTAGTTCTGTAATATGTAGCATAATAATAATGTGGACATCAAACAGTGATGCTTCAAATTTTGAAAATATAAAACTATTAAAATATTATAAGTAGCTAGCCTTGTTTTGAGGAAAGAATTAAATAATGAGTAGTGCATATATTTGACAATGGTTCTTCAAATAGAGAAAATAATCAGTATAATAAATTCACATTGACACTCCAAAAAACACACAATAGTTAAATAAAAACATAATAATAAGAGAAATTGAATACCTGAAATCCATAATTTACATGATTTATGTGCACTGCAATTCAATCATTGACAAAAAAAAAATACTTCTCTTCCATTTTGCTCATATTTTCCATTAGTTTACCGAAGTGAAAATGTTGCCTTAGCCGCCTTTGTTCTCAACAAAGTAAAATACATTGGGGAGCATCAGTAAATCCTTACCAGAAGGAGAGAAGCGAAGAGCATTTACAGCAGAACCATGATAAGAAAGGCTATTCTGAAAAGAAGCTGAAGGGACTTTCGTTTGCACTTCACCAGAATTTATTAGCCATAGCTGGAGATTTCAATTTTAAGAGAACCATAAATTAGTCCCAAATAACAGTCCATTGAAAAAAAATCACTATTTTTGCTAAAATAATGAATAGGGCACATTGGCTGAAAAAGAAAAGATACAAATCCTAAAGAACTACTCAGATACAAATAATTCAGTAAAATTTAACTGCAAAAGAAATTTAAATTTCCTAAACTACCCACAAAATGCTATAAGAAACTAACAGAACATCTCTTCATCGATTTCTCAAATGAACCCATAACCCATTATAGCAATTTAACAAAATTTATCACCCATAATTCACAGAAGCAAATTATAAAAAAAATAAAATCATATCAAAGAGGTCAATTCTTTACCCAAAAAGAAAAATTCCAAGTTTCAAAAGCGGAGTAGTGAGAATCAGAAGAGATCGATCTAAATAGAGAAAGGTAATACCTTGATGTCGTAATCGGCGCCGCCGGTGGCAAGAATCCCAGAGGAAGGGTGAAAATCTAGGGTGAGCACTGGCTTGGTGTCGTGCCAATTGATCTGAACAGTACCACCCCTCATTGCATGTAGGGTTTTTTTTCTTTCCCTTCTCCCGGTTGATAGAAATGAGTGGTTTGGGAAGTTGAAGAGGTTAGGGTTTTTGATGGGGAATGGGTGTTAAAGAGCAGGTGACCTTGGTTTTGGCGGGAAATGACCCAATTGGGAGTTTCTCTCTCAGATGTCACAAAACGGTCCGTAGTAACACGAGGGAGTGTCCATGTGCGTAGTTTTCTTTTCTATTTTTTTTTTTTTTTTTTTTCAATCGAAGGAGGTACACGAGTCATTAGAAGTCGACTAATTCCCTTTTTCTTGACACACTTATTTTACACACAAACTACTAATCTTGATTAAGAATGTGAATGCTGAGAATTAGGCCTGACAAAACGGTTCTAAATTCATCAACTCGTCCTAACCTGTCCACTATCAACCCGTCCTAACCCGCCCATTTAGTTAGCGGGTCATAAACGGGTTAGGTAATAAGGAATCCGTCAATTTAGGCTAGTCAATATGGGTTGAATATGGGTGTTTGACGGGTTGAGAATGGAAAATAATAAAATAGTATAAGAATATATATATATATATATCTCCATTTATATATAAGAATATATATAGAGATATATATATATATAAAAATATATATAAGAATATGTATATATATATAAATATATATATATATATTTATATCTCTATTTGAAAAAGAATAAAATACTAAAACATATACAATAGATTATAAAACAAAATTAATATTTATAGAATGTAATTCAACATCACCACATATATAAACAAAACACAAACCAAAAACTTTGTGATTCAAAATAAGTTGAATTAGTCTTCGTTAGGAGCTTTGAATATCATAAACAATGTGCACACATATTTGTTCTTTGCAAAAATATGTAAATTCTTATATTTCAGTTTCTATTTTCACTTTTTCTATATACTAGTTACAAACAGTAATATGTTTACGATTTCTCTTAAATTCTAATTCTGAAATTTATAGTTCTATTTAAAAATTTAGAACATAAATAATTCTCTGCAATTGGTTGTCTGTATTTTACAAACACAATTTATATTTTTTTTTTTTACAGAAAACATATTCAGTATTTTTCTAAAACTGATTTATAATGTTATGATAAAACTAAACTATACTACTAGAGTTTCTAACATATACATATAGATATAGATAGGTAAATGTTTTTAGGCAAAAGCTAACCTCCTTAATAGTTGGTGGAAGATAGCCTTCCATGGTTATGTTTCAGAGGATAAATTCAAATTTTCAATTTTATGACTCAGTTAAATTTGGTGTCTGTATTTTACTACATTTTGACCAAATTTCATTTAATTTACAACATTAAGCTAACTACAACAATTTTATGACTGAATTTGAAAAGAAAAAAAAAAGAAAAGAAAAAAAAGACTATAATTTTTTAAAAATGATTTTGGCCAGATTTTACTAAATTTTGATCGAATTTGAACCAAATCTACAACCCCCATCCATCGTTTGACTAAATTAATAAAAAAAAATTGATTGATCTCTTTTTCGAATTACAAATTCATTTTTTTTACATATTATAAATTATTCCAACTTTAGTATCAAAACTTTTTCAACCAAATTTCAATTAATTTAAAATCTGAATTTCTGGGAAATCAAAGTAATAGAGAAATAAAAAAAAATTTAATATGTATTCACAAAAGTTTTAACAGAAAAAAGTGATGAATTTTATTAGTTATATTATTTGATTGAGATGTGACAATCTTAGGTAGTGTTTTATTTCTAAAAAAAAGTTGAGTAGCGGGTCAAATCCAGGTTGACCCGACCCGACCTGACCCATTTATGACCCGACCCGTATTTGACCCGATCAATTCCGGTAAAAAATGGGTTCAACCCGTTTATGACCCGACCCGTTTACAACCCGCCCAACCCGCCCATTTTGCCAAGCCTACTGAGAATCAACATATCTTTATGTAGTACTTAATTAGCACGGATTCTAATCTAAAACATTTTAACCCAAATTTTTTTTCTATAATTAGCTAAATTGTAAGTATAAAAACTGAGAGATCACACACAAGTTCACCTATTCTGGTACAAATTACTTCAAAGTTGTCACATTATTTCTATTTTTTTTATGAATTTTAAAATTAAATAACTTATAATATATAAATTTATTTTTTATAAAAATTATATATTTAAACTTTAAAAACTAAGATATATCAAATAAAATTCATAATACATATAAAATTATGTCAGTAAAATCATCTTTTTTAAATAGAGAGATTTTGTTATGCACATCGCACATCACATACGAGATTTCTCTATCTGAAATCGCACATCACATACAAGATTTCTTTGTCCAATTTAAACAAAGAAAGTTTTTTTGTGAAGTATAATTGTATTTAAAAAAAAAAGTAAACACAAACTGCACACAGGGCTATGCCCAAAATCAAAAGAGCAAATAAGGTAAAAACAATGGAGGAATGTACAACTAAAAAAATTACTAACAAATAGCAACAGAGAAATTCTCTATATATGTAGTGCGAAATTTTTTTTTTCTATTGGCCAAAAATAACCCAAATTACATGGTGAAAATATTAAAAGAAATTTAAAAAATTGTAGAGAAACTTAAATCTAATGAGAGAAAATTAATCTACAGAATTGAAAGAAATCGTTACCTATATGGCATTAATGCTATATTTTAACAAAGATTCAAATTAATAGTCAAATAATCTCATTTACATAAAATAAAAACATTTTAAATAATAACAATGAAAATAAAGAAATCTTCAATGAAATGAAATTTGTTTACTTATATTTGCTATTGTTGTTTATTTTACTTTTATTATTTCCCTTTCTTTTCATTATCTTTTTCTTTTTCTTTTCTTTTGTTCAGCCTTGTTTTAACCCACCTGCTTCTCTTTTTTTTCCCTCATTCCATTCCAATCACACAACAAAAACATTTATTTATGCGTGTGTGTGTGTGTATAGAGAGAGAGAGAGAGAGAGAAAGAGAAAGATACCTACTTTTAGGTGTTATCATGTGTTTCTGTGTGTTTGTATATGTATATATAAAGAGATGGGATTAAGATGGCAGAGAGAGTGTGTATCACAACTCAGTTTCTGAAACCCTATTGTGACCTGAGATTTTCAAGGTCCATAGGGTTGAATTAGAATATTAGCCATGTTGTTCAATTGTAGACTTGAAATAAATCTAGTAGTGACTAGTGTTAATCTTAAGGCTCATGTTATTTCACTTGTATACCTTGTTATTTGATTCCAAAACTTGTCACCTTAGGTTATGTATCCATGGGTGTAAACGAAAGGTATTCTTATCTCAATTACAAAGGAAGTTCAATTCAAGATCTAAGTAAGTGGATTTATTCAATTACAAACCTTATTCTTTAAGTTAAGTATTTTAATGGTCACACTTTTGTGTTAAGACTATGGGGTCTGATATTGTAATTGGCTAATCCGGTTAGACAAAACGTGTTTTGTGTGTAATTCTTACATAATTCTTACAAGTAAGTGCCTTGACGCCCGTTCTTCTCCAAGTTTGTCCAAGAAACATTACTGTGTATCACTACCGGTCGACTTGGTTCTCGAAGGGTAAAATGGTCTTTTGCATTTGATTCGGATCTCACACACTCACATCATGCATGCATTGCATATAAATTTTATCTTATCATCAAGTATGTGATTGACTTGTGGTTGTGAACTAATTCTTCCAAAATGCATCTTTAAAACACTTATGAAAAAAAATTAGTTCAGAAGACAAGCAATGAATAAGGAACTCACTGTTGCTCGTTCAAACCAACAATGAAGAAGTTCGTTCTCATTCATTTTCAATTGGTCAAACCTCTGTATCAAACAAGTTGTTGCAACCTCAGAGTTATACTCATTTGATATCCGTTCCTTGTTCGTTTGAACAAATAAGTGCTCGTTCGAACGAATGATGGTTCGTTCAAACAAACCTTAGGTGAAAAATAGATTTATAATCTGATTTCTAGTCATTTAGGGATCAATCAAACTCTTTGAGAAAATAAGCGAAAATATATTTGAGAGCAGCCAAAAACAAAGTGAGAGAGTCTCTATTTGTGAGAGCTTATTTTCTTTATAGATCTTGAAGCTCTTGTGAGAGATTGTTCATACATGACATTCATAATCATCTCTACTCATTTTCATTGATTGGATTGGATCAAACCACATGATCCAATCAGATCTAAAAGGCATTGGTTCACATCAAACTCACCATTGACGATAGATGGAGTTTAAACATGAGGATTCAACATTAAGCGATCAGTGGACACCGAGGTCGTGAGGATTCAGCAATTGTTGAGCAGCTTGATCAGAGGAGTTGGGGATCATGGAGGAGTCCGGTTGTTTGAAGGATTGGCTATAAGAAGCTTGAGGATTCGAGGGAAATTTGAAGACATAATCGAGGAGAACGGAACTAAAGGTACTTAGCTCATTTGGAGATTCATTGTATTTCACCTTCCATCATAGTGCATTCCTTCCATAAGCATTGGCTCTACTCCGGAGTTTTACTCTAAGGATTGTTGTCCTTGGTAGTTTTCTCCGTCATCAATATGTTTGCAATTTCTCTCTCTCTCTTTATCTCTTTCAATTTACTATGTGCTTAATTGAATTGCTTTTATTTAATTTTAGAAATTGAGTTTTTCATGTTCTTCATAATTGTGCATCAAATTGAGATATTGAAAAAATTGATTTAGTAAATTGATTGAAATCAAAATTTATAGCTTAGTTGGTTTTGCTTTGAATTGTGAAAATTTCTATAAAATTAATCTAGTTGATCAATTAGGTGAAGTTTGAATAGGTTGGTGAATTAGTTGATTCTTGGTGGATTCATTGGTGAAAAGGCATGAATATTGGATTAATCATGTTGAGTGATTTGTTGTTGATTATGTCATTTTTGTAATTAACAAGAATTGGAATTAACTTGAACGAAATTTTTTAATTTAAGACCTACCTATTCAACCCCCCTCCCTTTCTAGATAATTCACGCTTTGGGACCTTGAGTGATATTCTTGTGATATCCCTACACGCAAACAAAGTGGTATCAGAGCTTGTATAGATGTGTTTTAGTGTTCTAGCATCATTTGAAATATATTGATATTATTTAGAACAGATGTACATCTCTCTAATTCACTCAAAATGTTCTTCAAATTCAGTTTTCAACTCAAAGATTTTTGGGATTATTTTTAGCTTTGAAAAACAATTGATTCATCTTAAGGTTTGTAGCTAGAAACAGTGTTTTCCTTGAAAATTTCCAATTTTCCCTTGTTTTGTAGTTGAAAATTGCACAAGATTTTTGAACAGAGCAAGACACTCTAGTTTTTCTGAGAATAGAGCAGCCTCTAAAGTTAGTTCGAATGAACGCTCGTTCAAATAAATGTTGCTCGTTCATTTGAACGAACAACTGTTCAGTTTAAACATGCGAGAAACAACTACTCATTTTAAACATGCGAGAAAGAACGTATTCTTTATAAAAATCATTGCTTTTCTCTCTTTTTTTTTCTCTCAAAATCCTCTCAGTTATTGTGTCATTTTGATCTCAAAGTTCTTCAATCTTTGATTCCATTCCAGTTAGTGTGTTCTACACATTGAGGGTTTTACTTTCACTGATCACTTTGTGATTCTGTCTGTTCGTTGTTACAGTAAGTCTTTGAGTCCATTTACACTTTCCAGTTAGTTTATTTGATCTTTCATTTAGACTTAGGGTTAGTGTGGACTATAGTTCAGTACACTTGATGTAGTGCCATCTTAGGTTCATCCTACATTTCTTTTGTTATATACTACGTGGTAATGGCAACCAAGACGGTGCCCATTGAGCGATAACATTTTTCGTATGTCATTCGCTTAGGAGTAGTGCCTCGAAACTTTGTTCGGTTTCTGACACAGGTCGCTCAGTTTTGGGCAGGGACCATCATATCTCGTCCAGTCCTTACAGGAGCGAGTATGCACTATTGATGATATCCGTGAGACTTTAGCATTTAGGCTATTTGACTCACGAGGTTGGCTACCCCTCTTATCGGTCACGGGTCCAGCCAACGAGACCTTGGTTCGAGAGTTCTACTCAAACTTTGGTTTTTGTGATGCCTAAGGAGCTTTCCTTATGACTGTCTGCGGTGTCCCTTCCTCTCTTACCATGTAGATAATTGTTTAGACTTTTGGTCTTCCCAAAGTCGAGCAGCCAGGCTTCCCATACCCTCAAGGTATGGCTCTTCCATCTGCCAGCCATATTGCTTCCACCCTACGTGTTGACAATTCATTTGTCTTCGCCTCACGGGGTGCGACCCTAGAGCAAGGATATCTACATGAGGGTTTTCGCATCCTCAACCTGATTGTGTGCAATGTGTTGCATCCTATTAGCCACACGAACATACTGAAACTCTCCTATGCCACACTCCTGTATGCACTTGGTGCTGCTATTTCCATCGAAGCTCCCTCGTACATACTCGAATTCATTAACTCCCCCACCACCGGTATGAGATGTACTGCATCCTTACCATTTAGCAACCTAATCACTAGGATCTGTGCTACACATAAGGTTTCATTTTACATTACTGATATGTTCGTCCTCCTACTTGGTTCGTTTACCCGTTAGCCCTATCGAGGTCACAAGGACATGTCATCGCTTCTCTCGATGAGGATAATGTTTCTAATGAGTAGGAGAAGGCATAGTAGCTGGAGCAGTAGCAGCAGCCACCGGCAATGGCTCTGCAACAACAGCCACATATGTCGCCACAGCAACAGTAGTTTGAAGATCAGATTCACATAGAGGATTTCCTTGTTGACCAGACACCACCGCAGTTCCATACCTCATTGGGTGCAAACTTTCATGCGTTAGCAGGAGCTTCATCTTCTTCTGTCGGTCAGCCGATCACCAAAGATAAACTCGATGAGCAATTACAAATTCATCATGATCAGATCACTAATGATATTGATCACAAGCTAGAGTAGCATTATCTTCGAGTCTGCTCAGATTACTTTATCTCGATGATACATGAGGTTGCCTACTTTAGATGAGCTCTTCAAGGATTGACAGAGACTATGCTCAGGTCTTTCCTCCTCCACCTCCACCTGTTGTTGATCAGTGATGTTGTGGATAGTTATATGAGTGATGAGTGATGAGTGTGACTGTAGTGAGGCTTTACCTATATTTTTGTTACTCATCAGTTACATGTATTTTTGTTTATAATAGTACTTCTCTTTACTTTATTGTATATTTTTGTTGAGATCGATGATAGACTATTTTTTTATATCTTTGATATATATATATATATATATAGATCTACTATGTCTATTATCTTTATTGTCAATACTCTATTATTGCTCTATGCATATCTGCTTTATGATATCTTACTTCCTTATGATATTCCTTTGTAGTTGCCTCCTTTGTCATCGTGACAAAAATAGGGAGATATGTTATGTGTTAGAGAGTGTTAGGGGAGTTGTACAAAGTGGGAGACTAGATATTTTGAGCATATATTGAGGAGAGTAATATACATTTTTTTTGCATATATATGAGATAACTTAGAGTTACTTTATATTCCTCATGTCTTATTTTAATTGCATATGGCTTCCATGTTTATTGTACCTTATTCTATAGTGATACTCATCTATCGTGTGATCTCATTGGTTTTATTTGATATATATTTTTTAATGTGATCTCACATGGTATAGTTAAGGGTATTGTGCAGAAATGGGTTGGCTACTTGTTGAGCAGTACTAAGTGATATCTCTAGTATAGGATACTGAGTCAAAATGTATAATTTCCTTTTATCTAGCTCTTTGGGGGTTATTGATTTTGGTCTTGTATTCTTATACTTTCTTTTGCAATTTTGTCACGAATTGTCAAATGGGAAGTTTGTTAGGACCATGGGGTCCAATATTGTAATTGACTAATATTATTAGACAAACCGTGCTTTACGTGTAATCCTTACATAAGTCTTACGAGTGAGTATCGCAATGCTCGTTCTTCCTCAAGTTCATCCAAGAGACATTACCGTATATCACGACCGGCCGATTTAGTTCTCAAAGGGTAAAATGGTCTTTTGTATTTGATTTGAATATCACACACTCACATCATGCTTGCATTGCAAATAGATTTTATCTTATCATCATGTATATGATTGACTTGTGGTTGTGAACTAATTCTGCCAAAATGCTTCTTTAAAACACTTATGGGAAAAATTCAATTCACAAGACAAACAATGAATAAGGAACTCACTGTTACTTGTTTGAACGAAGCTTGGCCCATTTGAACGAACAATAAAGAAAATCATCCTCATTTGTTTTCATTCGTTCAAACCTCTATATCAAATGAGTTGTTGCAACCTCAGAGTTTTACTCGTTTGATATTCGTTTCTTGTTCGTTTGAACGAGCAAGTGCTCATTTGAACGAATGATGGTTCGTTCGAAAGAAACCCCAGGTGGAAAACAAATTTATAATATGATTTCTAGTCATTTGGGGATCAATCAAACTCTTTCCGAAAATAGGCAAAAATACATTTGAGAGCAACCAAAAACAATGTGAGAGAGTCTTAATTTGTAAAAGTTAATGTCTTGATAAATCTTAAAGCTCTTGTGAGAGATTATTCATGCATGACATTCATAATCATTTTTACTCGTTTTCATTGATCGGATTTGATCAAAACACACAATCCAATGAAATCTAAAGAGCATTGGTTCACGTCAAACTCACCATTGACGATAGAAGAAGTTCAAGCACGAGAATTCAACGTTGAGCGATCGGTGGACATCGAGGTCATAAGGATTCGCTATTGTTGAGTGGCTTGATCGAAAGAGTCCGAGACTATAGAGGAGTCCGGTTGTTTGAAGGATTGGCTATGAGAAGTTTGAGGATTCGAGGGGAATTTAAATATGTAATCGAGGAGAACGGAGCTAAAGGTACTTAGCTCGTTCGGAGATTCGTTGTATTTCACCTTCCATCAGTAGTGCATTCATTCCATGAGCATTGGCCCGACTCTAGAGTTTTACTCAAAGGATTGTTGTCCTTGGTACTTTTCTCGATTATTAACCGATTTGCAACCTCTCTTTCTCCATCTCTTTTAATTTACTATGTGCTTAATTGAATTGCTTCCGCTTAATTTTAGAAATTGAGTTTTTCATGTTCTTCATAATTGTGCATCAAATTGAGATATTGAAAAACTTGATTTAGTAAATTGATTGAAATCAAAATTGATAGCTTAGTTGATTTTGCTTTGAATTGTGAAAATTGCTATAAAATCAATCTAGTTGATCAATTAGGTAAAGTTTGAATAGATTAGTGAATTGATTGATTCTTAGTGGATTCATTAGTGAAAGGGCATAAATATTGGATTAATTATGCTGAGTGATTTGTTATTGATTGTGTCATCTTTGTAATTAACCAAGAATTGGAATTAAGTATAACAAAATTTTTTAATTCAAGACCTACTTATTCAACCCCCCTCCCCTTCTAGGTAATTCACGCTTTGAGACCTTGAGTGATATCCTTGTGGTATCCCTCTACGCAAACGTTTAATGAAAGTACCACATTTTTAATGAGTTTTTAGTTTTCAAATATCGTGTTTCAAAGTCTCAAAAGAATGTCTTAAAAGTCCCTTTAAATTGCCCCCAAATGAGGTTTGAAAAAAGGGAGAAAATGGGAAAAAAAATAGCTAGATCGGTAAACCGGTCTCTTCAAAAAAATGAGATCCCAAAAGTGAAAAATAAACGGTCTACCGGTTGGGACCAACCAGTCAACCGGTTCCCAACCTGCTACTATGTGATATTTTGAGGTGGTTTTCATGCCATTTTCCATCCAAGACTTTTTCAATTTAATTTCCACATCCTATCTTGCATTTATCATGAAATTTTACTATTTTTTATGACATTAAATCATCAATATGCATGCTCAAACATTCAACAACTCCATTTTTTATCCTTTCGTGCATTTATCTATTCCTCGAGTTTTTAAACACTAGTAACATAACTCAAGAAAATCTCCATTCATTACATGCTTCACATAAGCATATCACAATCCTTCCTCCTTTTCAAATTACACAATAAAAGTAATTAGTTCATGGTTTTAATATAAGCAAGCATGCAAAACAAGATTCTCATAATCATGTCATATCTAAAATTACACATCCATACTAAGTTATTCACTACTGTGAGTACCTTAAAAAAGACCAAAATGCTAAGTTTCACATATGCCATTACATTTCTCCATGGTGTTTACAAAACAAAATTAGGAATCCCTTATACTATAAGTCACTTCACAAGATTAATAGAAAATTAATCAAAAATAGTGGACAAATGAAGAGATCTTTTCATAAGCTATCCATTTTTTTTTCAAAAACATCCAAGATGAATCCTCATGCATTACCATTTTCAAGCCATCAGCTTTTTTTCATTACCTGCAATCTGGTACAGGTCAAAATAACAACCCCAGTAAAGCGACTAAACAAAAGAAGAATATATGGTGACCAATGTAGGCATATGCTAAGTTTGGTGCCACACAAGTGACACATGTCGTCACACATTCAAGATATATTCAACATGTTATCGAACTAGAACAAGGCATCAACGATTCAAGAATTATAACATATGATTTCATAAGAAATAACATCAAGATAAGGTAAGAGATCCAATAATCCACAAATCACAATCACATCAATTCTCAAATATTCCATATCATTTCACTTCTTGAAGTTTCCAAATTCTCGTCTCTCAACTGAATCTCAACATTCTTTATTTCTCATATCAACCTAAATTCTCAATCCTAACTATAGGCTCCCGGATAAACCTAGGTACTTTACGGGTTACTGACTCGTTGGTAATGTACGACCACCCACGTGGGTTCACGGTTCAAAATCGAATAGAGACATCATCCCCAATACAACCACTTCCCGAGTAATTGTGAAATCTCGCAAGGACTCTAATCACTCAACATCTAACAAACTCTTATAAGCATCCACTCTATTCTCAACAAAACTAAGAGTAACTAAGAAAGTCAAGATATATTCATTAAATAATCTTATCACACTAGCAATATATTCGAAGAGAATACAAAATACCATCATTCAAGTCATGTAGACATTTTGTCAAACACTTGGTGATCATACAATTCATCAAACACATAACATGCATACAACAATTTCTATATGACTATGAAAGATAACACGTATTATAATCATATGAATAGGAATTTTAAATCGGGATTTATGGTCGAATACACATTTCTACAAAGAGAACATAAATATATCAAGAATCATGCAAGTAAATCACATTTACTATCCTAACCATGAGCCCATGATATAATTAATTACACGTAAAATGGTGAGAGGCAATAGGACACATGGAGTAATAATAATTCTTAATGTGTCCGTACAATAAATAAAAAAATCATGCAAGTAAATCCTAGGCCTAGGTGCTTGAGTGAAGGAACTCTCTGGTCGGCTCGCTCCTTTCTTCTTCAAGCCTCCTTCTCCATACCAATCGGTATCCTACCACCGGGGCAAATTAGGTCCTGAGCAGGACACCCTGCTAGCCTGAAAATGCAAACGATTGAGTCAGGAAATAATACAAATAATAGGAAAATTCACAATCGATTGTAAAGCCTTACAACATCATTGTTAGCCCGATAGATGGCCTTGCACCACAATTCTATCGTAACCTTTGCAACCTTGTGCTTCAGAGCTGTATTATAGACACAAGCCTCTTGGTAGATCGTTTGTGCCACCTAAATTTCACATGGGGTTGAGCAAATAAAAAAAAAAAGGGATAATAAGCTAGACCTTACCCCAGTTAAGTTGTCAAGAGCTGTAAGTCCCTCAATTACACTCATGAGGTGAATGAGCTCTTCAAGTCTGAATGTTCCATCATCAGTCACCACTAACACGTTGAAAGCCAAACAATTTACTGGTAGACCATTTTTGGTTGCCATGGTGGCAGCTTCCTATGAATACCGATCACTAGTGCTTGGACATCCGGCCTTAAGGGGAGGAGATGGTCCTCTTGTCAGATGAGGCATCAGCTCTTCCAAATAAGTCCCGAATTATATAAAGTAATTGAAAAATTACTCCATGGGTAAGCCTTCACACAACTCTAAGAATTGGGCATCTAAGGCAATAAGATTAATCTCCTGTATGTCCACTAGAGGGGCTACAAGAGGAAAAAGTGTTATTACTATGTCACTTGATGAACCACTAGTTTGCTCAAATAATATACCCCTCTCAAAAGGGCCTTCCAAAATGAGGTGCTTACGAGCCATCCCTATGCTTCACTCAACTGATGGGTCAACTTCTCCCTAGGTATTCCAATGGATCTATCATAGAAAATACACACGACATGAGTTCTTTTTATAAATAAAAGCATAGAAAAGGTTAAGGAAAAGGAAACTCACCATGTCAGCCTAAAGATTGTCATGGGCCAACCAAAATTTATGAATCATATTCATTCCCCGTTGAACCCGTTGGTTTTCCTTTCTCCATTGCCACGTACGAGGGAAAACATCTTCTTTGGACGAGGCTAGAGGAAATGGGAGCAATTGTAAAACCTAATAAGCCTAAATCTAAGAGACAATGGAGTAAGGGCAGAGCTAGAATTGTTTACAAGGGGGCGCCAGTCTAATAAAATAATATTATAATTCTTAAATTTCATAACATTATACAAAATGAAAAAAATTATAATAAAAATACTAATTAAAAATTTCTAAGCGAGTACAGAGTGAAATTCAAAAATCTGATATCAAAGCGATATTTACAATATTTTAAAAGGTAAAAATCATCTATTATCGCATATGTACTAAAGTATTTAGCGATTTCTTTCTCAGTGTAGACAACTAAAAAATTTGCAAGAAAGTTATTATCCATCTTATTGTGAAATCTTATTTTAACAATCTTCATGGCTGAAAATGCTTGTTCTATAGTAGCAGTTCAAACTAGAAGAGTGAGCCCAAGACAAATCAATCTATCAACCAAATGGTAAATCTTTGATTTTCCCTTTTCAACCAATCCTTGGCATAATTTGGAAATTAAAGACAAATTCTGTAAATTGTGATGATGAGGCACATCAAGCTCATAGTGTTGCAATTAGAACCTCAAATGAACTTTTTCTTACTCTGTTAAATCTTGAAGATTAAATTTCTCGACAAGACTATAAGAATCATCGACTTTGAAGGACTTATATAATTCCATAGGATCCAAAGTTTATCTAAGAATAAGAAGTTCCATTGCTTGCTCACTACACCTATTGTTTAACTCTTGCAAATTAAAGTCTATTGTAGTTGTAAATCTATCAACCTGATAATGATGCTCAAATGTAAGGTGGTCTCGTTGATGACGAGAATGACCTCGACCTGTCATGTATCGAGCACTCATGCCAGGGATTTCAATGTCAAATCATTCACATAACAATTTCACATTCCCAAGAAAAGTGTCCCAACCATCTTCTCTTAACTTTTGAATAAGTTCTTTTGTAGTTGTGACTAAATGCATAGCATTTGAAATGTCTTGGGTTTGTTACTGCAAAGCTTGACAATGAAAATCAGTTATCCATAGTATTTCTCTCATTAAATTCATGATAAAAACAAACTCAAAAGATGTCATAACATCATATGTTGCATCAACATCTCCATATTGAGAATAAGTTGATCCTTCACTGGTGATGTTTTTAAGAACTCTACAAGTAGCCCCAAACATCTTTATCAAGCTACAAACGGAACTAAAATGAGAGCTCCGTCGTGTATCTCCAACTCTTTTTAAAGTACCAATTTTATTTTCCCCTTTTCTGGTTTCAAGTTCATCAATAGCAATCATATGTGCATTTTTATCCACTTCAGCAACTTCTAGTTCATCTTTATGTTTACAAGAGGCACCATTGATATTGACAATGCAAGTTAACTACGTAAAGAATTGATGAACTGAAATTAGTTCTCTTGATGCTTCAACTAATGTAGTTGTGCTTGATGAGCCATGCAATGTACATAATAAGAATATGAGCAATCATTAAGAAATAAGGCTTGTAAACCATTCCACTCATCACACATATTACTATCACTATTGTGCCTTTGCCCATGAATATTTTGTATATTGAGAATGTGGTAAGCAAGGAAAATAGATATTTCCTTCTTAAGAGTCAAGGCAGAAGTATCTTTAACATGCACAAGGTCAAAGAAGCATTCTCTTACAAAACCTTTTTTGTCAATGAACCTTAAATCAAGAGACATTTGCTCTATTTTGGATTCATCTCGAGCTTCATCAGCAATCAAAATTTGGACTCACCACTTCTTCACGAATTGCATTTTGCACCTTATTTGATAAGATGTATGAAATCTCTTTTTGAATTTGATGTGATTTTTGAAGCATTTTCCAAAAAAACCTTAGTTACGTTCTCATTATACATTGCCAAAATCTTTATCAATTCAAGAAAATTACCCCCAATTTTTTGAATCAAGGCGTTCATCGTGACCTCTAAAAGCACATTCTTGAAATTTTAGCCATTCAATGATGTCTATTGAAATCTTTAATTGCAATCAATTATTCATTATTTGTTTCAAAGCTTCTCTATCCATCACCTAACTTCATCACGTTGATTAACTGGAAAATTCCATATTTGGGCACGTAACCTAAGATCACATTCTAAAGTTGAAGTGACTACATCTTAAGATTCGATTCTCGAAATCTTATAAGGACGATGCTCAGGAACTGAAATTTCAAGATTAGATGTTGAAGAAGATGTATTAGAACTTGAATCAACACTCTTTTTCTTAAAGAATGCATCAGTTGTTTTTGGCTTGCCCATTTTTTGTAACCTAAAACTTGCAGATAACATGAAAAATTATTTATCAATTAATTTCAATCTCTTACCAATTCTAGTATATTAGTAAAAAATTATGTCCCAAAAGATTATAAATCAAGCATACTTGTGCAACTAATCAAAACAAATGAAATATTAGAACTCAAACCAAAATCGAACAAATAAATCAAGCATACTTCAAAGTTTAGTGCAACAATAGTATACCTTGTGGAAGAAATACTTGCTCCTCTCCAACTACTTTTGTTCAATAGAGTTGTGATTGTGAAGAAAAGTCTATTATTGTATCTTAGAGACCTATTCCACACAATAAAAATAAAAAAAATGAGTTTATTAAGAAACTTAATCTCAAATTCATTTGTCTTTGATTGTTTTTATTTTTTTTAATGAATTCAAATTTTTTAAAATGCAAAAAGAAAAGAAAAAATAATTCATTAATTCCTAAAAAGAAGCCATTTCAAAAAGTAAAAATAGAAAAACAAAAACAGTTTTCATAAATGTCCTACAAATGATTTTTTTATCTGTATATTCATTTTTTTGCTTTTAAGAAAAAAACAACCAAAATAGACAATTTCACATAAAAGAACATATTCAAACAACCAACTTGTGCAAGAAGGTCAATTGACATTCATTCAAGTTCCTTGTAATTTAAAAGGTAAAGATATTCATGAACCTTCCACATAGGACCATAATAAAAATGAGTTTATTAAGAAACTTAAGCTACTTAGAAATTAAACCTCAATGAGTATCCAGTAGCATTATGAAGAAAAAAAAACAAGGTTTATAAATTCAAATTTAGATAATTAGTAAAATAAAGTTTGGTTATAATATTTTCAATAGAGAAAGAGAGAGAGAGAGAGAGAGAGAGAGAGAGAGAGAGAGAGAGAGAGAGTAGAGAATACCAGGTGGTCTCAGGAATCAAAAAACAAAATGAGTTTAGGAGTTGGGAGTGTTGGCCGATTGAAGGCTTCTTCAAACAATAGAGGAAGTCGTAGGAAAGGGGATGATTTCAATTTTAGACCCTAATTTTTTTTTTTTTTTTTGTGTTATATCGTCAACATGCATCTAAGTTTAGAAAGGGAAGGTCTCTTTTAATTAAGAAAGGAGGGAGTTAGCAAAGTCGGGACTTTCAATCTTTTTTCTTTTTTGGTGACAAGACTTTTAATCTTTTAAAGTGCTAACATAGAGATAAATGGAGTGCAAAAATATTAAAATGGGTACAATCGTACTATTATGAAAAGTTAGAAGAATATGAGATTTGGTGGGCCAAGTTCATTTAGTTTATAGATATATATTGATAAAAGGTGGTTGGGTTAATGATCAACTCTTGAGGGGGCCTCCTATGAAAATTAATGTTATACTCAAAGAAGGAAATGTATATACAATGAACTTTTATACAAAAACGTTGAGGGGGCCATGACCCCTGCTGCCCTTCTCTTCACCCTTGCAAGGGAGAGTCAATAAAGATTATTTTAGAAAAATCTTAGTAAAAGAATCAGAAGAGAGAGTACCTCCCAAACTACGTTAAAGCCTCCAAGTCCCTTCACAATGCCACGGGACAAGTAGCACATCCATCTATAAAGAACTGCCATGGCGACACCCCTTAATTATAGCTCCCAAAGTTGGTCACATCGTCCAAAATGGCAAGACACCAAAGATGAATAGTGTCACCCCTGTTTCAAAGAGAATAAATGCTCTAGGTGAGTTGGTCTTGAGTCATTGCGCCATAGCATTCCTTATAGCGGAACTCTTCCCAAAAGTGTTTCACCCATACAGTACCACCCGAGGCAAATTAGGGGACCTATCCTAAAAGTCTTAAAATCTCGTCAAGTTTCTTGTGCATGTCGCCATCCCACGGGGCATGTTCACTGCTTACCACTATGCATATGATCATAGAGAAATCAAGTGAGGTCAACGTCACATCTCCGAATCATAGATGGAACATTTTGGTCATGTCCTACCATTTTTTCTCTAGCACATAAAGTACCTTCATATCCCGATCCGCATGGAAGATTCGGTTAGCTTTATGAGGGTCAGTGATCACCCTATGGACTCAATGTCACGTGACACATGGAATCAGTGCTTGACAACCCATCATGTTGGTGCTATAAATGGTACTACCCCTCATGTCCACTTACCTCTTAGTGTAGGGCTCTGCATTTCCATAAAGTAAAAAGAAATAAAGTTGCACCCTTGCTAACAACTATAGATTTTGGCCAAATGGTAAGCGTTTGATCCTATACATTCGGTTAAGGAATGGTGCGAAACCGACCCTAGTTATGTAATTCTTGCACTTAAAGGGCAAGTTAGCCCACTATTCTTCGATGTTAGCCACCGAGCCACGAGCATGAATCAACAATTCTCTCTATAAGGAAATAAGAGTTACCATGTTAAAATGTCACCTGTTTAAGATAAACATGCATAACATAAAGCAAAGGTGGCCAAAATATAGAAAATGACAAGAGTTTTATTTGAGCATTTTGTCAAGTGTGTGGAGTGAACTTTCCCAAAGGGCGGGTTGGGCATACATTCATGCATGGTGAACTCACATTTTTCAAGCAAAAATTCTCTCAAACATCAATAAATGATCAAAAGTATGAAATCCAAAAGAAAATCAACAGAATAAATGGGAAAAAACGTGAGAAATCCATACTTCTTTATTTTGGTAATGTTGATACAAATGGTGATTTGGCTCCCGAATCAAAATTGTATCATTTCGAGTGCCTTGAGGAGGTTTGTAGCATAGGATCGTCCCGAGTATCGATTCGGGTGCCATAAAATCCCAGTCAAGGTTAAGCATGGCATTCGAATCATCGTAACTCTCACTTGTCATCTTTCTTGTTATTCTTGAATTCAAATGTATAAATCACATCCTTTAATCTTCCTAGAAGTTTAGTCGAGTGTAGAACGCTTCAATCTTAAGTCCCTTATAATTTCTTCAAAAACTAAGCAAAGGTGTATAGAGAGGAATTCAAAAAAACCACAATGAGAACATAAGAATTCGCACAATATAACAACATGTGTGCCCAGGGCCTCGAATGCTAATCGGCACTCACAAGGTACCAGGCGGCACACAAAGGTTTGAAACCCCTTTCTTTGTGTGCCAATCGGAATATAAAGCCTGGATGAGCCATTTTGTTTGTGAACCTATCATGGTTTGGTATCAACCATGAGGCTAAAATGTTTATTAATCGGATTCTGGTCAAATACATTTAAGAATCTTGGCCTATTTGTCATAGTTGTTGAAAATAATTCAATTCACCCTTTTTTGGAAAGGTCATACAAATAGTATCGCCTAAATGGTTTCCTTGAGAATGGAGCCATTTGTTCTTAGAATGGAATATTTCCCTCTTCCCAGCGAGTTATAGCTTACAAGTAAATCATGTTATACAAGCCAATTCAATTGCTTCCCTAGTGAGGTTAAGTCATTTGACTCATTTTCCGTCAAAGAGTTACACAAAATTCCATCTTTCTAATGGAGTTAATCTAAGTTATCTCCCTAGTGAGTCACAGTTCGATTCAAAATATTTTTTCCTCATGGAATCTTGAATCCTTTTAGTATTGATTTAGAGTCATTTCCAACACAAATTTTGCCCCTAAATCGTAAAGGAAATGATCTCACAGAGGGACACGACCGCCCCTAATCCACTCTATGAGAGAGATGATCTCATGAAAATTTTTGTGAGGGGCATGACCTCATAAAAGACATCATTTTTTAAGGACTCGACCTAGTGACCGATCCCACAAGAGACATAACTTTGTGGTAGCTTCTATAAAGGACACGGTTTTATAAGAAGAATTTAGGGACACAACCACAACTCTAGGCTCTATAATAAGGGCATGGCCTTATAAGGGACCCAATCTTTCATAAGGAACATGACCTTGTGGAATATCATTTTCTTTCCAATTATTCACAAACTATGAATGGTTTGATTCACCCTAAGGTGATATGTAGGAATCTCATATAGAATGAGTCTGACCACATCAATTCTACAATCAGGGCCAAAATGGGTATCATTTTCTTGCGTTGACGTTCGTTTGCTTGTAAACTCTACTAATGAGGGGCTATCTAAAAACACCTCATTTTGTGACCCTTGATTGTATAGGGGTAGTTTTTTGATTTTTAGAAATTACAATAATACTTCTCACGTTGGGGTATTTTGGTAATTTCACACTTTTCGGCCCTAAAGGATACTTTGGTCATTTTACACATTTTGGCCCTTAAAGGTATTTTGGTCATGTGGCACATTGTGATCCCAAGGGCATTTTGTTGATTTTCTACATTCCAATGTCATTTTTATAATTTCAAATATTTTCCTACCCTTTAGGGGTATTTTGGTAAATCTTAGAGGTTTCTCACTTTCTAGGGGTATTTCGGTAATATTGGCACCATTTTGCCATTCTGGGGGCGTTTTGTTAATTTTGGCACATTTCTACCCTTAGTAGGTCACTTCAATCATTGAAATGGTATTTCTATAATTTTCATGCCACTTTAGGGGGTAATTTGGTAGTTTCAGTCATTTGAAGACAAATTGGACACTTTTTATGCCATGGCGGTAATTTCGTCAATTCCATGCCATAGGGGCAACCTAGAGATTCTCTACCAAATTGAGGGTAATTTGGTCATCTTGAGTGATAATTACCATTTTACCATTTATCATATGCATTAAATCATATTTATCTAAAATCTTATTGGTCAACTTCATTTAGGTGTGTATGAACTCTCATTGGTCCACATGTCAATCCATATGTCATTTAGGTGTTTTATGATTGGTCTACTTGTGCTAGCTTTTGTAGACAACATTTCATTGGTCCATATATATATATATGATATATTTATATGTTATATATATATATATATAGGAGTTTCTTTTTTTAGAGTTTGGTTAGATCTAGGCTCTAGGTATTTCCATTTTAGAGGTTTATTGAACCTAACTTTAGGAATTTTTCTTAATTCTTATTGTTCCATTAGTTATAGACAAAAGTTCCATTGGTAACATATATATATATATATATATAGAGAGAGAGAGTTTAGATGGTGTAGACACCTCATTTTGTGACCCTGGATTGGGTATGTGCAATTCGATAATTATGCCAAGAAACCTACTTCTAGTAGGACTCTCCTAATAGGGTCTCATTTTTATTAAGACTTTTCTTGCCAGAGTCTCATACCATTAAGACCCTCATATCAGTCCCAATCCCAATAGGACTCTTCTCAATAGAGTCTCATTCTTGTTAGAACTGTTCTTACTAGAGTCTCAGTCCCATTAGAACTCTCATGTCAGAATCTCAGTCCAAGTAGGACTCTTTTCGTCAGAGTCCCACTCCTAGTAGGACTCTCCCAACAGAGTCCTGGTCCTAATAAGACTCTTTTCGATAGAATCCTAATCCAAGTAGGACTCTTCCCAATAGACTCTTCCCAATAAAGTCTCATTCCCATTACGACTTTCTTGACATAGTCCCGGTCCTATTAGGACTCTCCCGACAAAGTCCTAGTCCTAGTCGAACTCTTCTCGATAAAGTCTCACTCTCGTTAGGGCTTTTTCCGACAGAATCCCACTCCTAGTAGAACTTTTCTGTCAGAGTCTCATTCCTAGTACGACTCTTTTTGTCAAAGTCCTACATCTAATAGGACTCTTCCTGTCAGAGTCTCACACCTAGTAAGACTCTTCTGCCCATCAGAGGGTGTTTCAGTAATTTAGGCACCTTTTTGCCCATTGAAGGCATTTTGGTAATTTTGGCATAATCATACCCTCAGTAAGGCTCTTTGGCCACTTAAGGGGCATTTTTATAACTTTCATATTATTTTAACCATCTAGGGGCAATTTGGTCATTTGACATGTCTTGTGACAATCAAGAGATTCTCCACCAAATTGGGAGAAATTTGGTAATCTTAAGTGATAGTAGTTTATTTAGGCATAATTAGGACTTTCTATTTCTAGAGTTTTCATAAATTTGGGTACTAAATATTTCTTTAAAAGGAGATATATTGAACCTAGACACTTGTATTTTAGAGTTTATTTCTAAGAAAATTATATTTTTCTTAATTCTCATTGACTCTTGCATGTAGACATCGATTCTATTGGCTCTTGCATTGCCATAATTAATTATTAATTCATTTATCTAAGATAACCATTCCTTAGGAAAATTATTTAATTAATTATTTATTTAATTAGATAATTATTACTCAAGACATAATCCTAACCCTCCGTTTCAGGGTTTTATTTTAGGCCCTTGGATTAAATCTCCATATTTTGCCTATAAATAGAGCACCTTGACCATCATTTTTTAACACACAATTCCATAGCTTTATGTTGTTAGTATAGCTCTAGAGTTCTCTTTTCAAGAACTCTCATTATCCCAAAGCTAAAACCTTGCCGAAGTGACAGTCTCCCTTCAAGAAGTAAGTCGAAGCCCTGCGGAAGCAATAGTTTATGAATCAAAGAAACAAGACAATGATCTACCTGATTGGAGTCTCTGAATCATATTTCCCAAGTTGAAGTATTGGCCGACTACCACGACTAAATAAGGTACACATCTCAAACTCTCAATAGTTTTCTTTAATTTGGTTGCCTCTTTTATCACTCTTGATAAAAGATGGTAAACCGGAGAACACGTGACTCTAATTCCATTTTCAAAATGGATAAGTAGGAATCCTTCGGGCCTGAGTCAAATCTTCTTTATATTTTCCATTTATTTTATTTCTTTATGTAAAATTTTTCTTTCTTTACTATTTCTAAACTCATATCTCTGTTTTCTTTTTTTCCTAATGAAATAACCTTGCAAATGAATATTTGAGGCCAATCCATTCGGATCGGGTAGAGTGGGTGCCTAACTCCTTCCCACTCTCTACCTTAGCCCTCAAATCGATAATCTTTGGTTTCGTATTGATCAATGCTTTATTTTCCATTTGATCCATGTCAAGGGATCTTTTTGTATGTATTTAAGAATCAAAGGAATGTAATCTTTGTTTCATTTCTTTTAGCTTTTCCTTTATATGTATTGTTTAAGTTGTAACAGCTTGCTTGTTTAATTGCCCAAAACAAGTTGAAGACTCCTCACTTTCTATCTTTCTCAAAAGAGGCGTTCCTTTCCATCTATAGGGAAGGAGACATCTGGGAAACCTTAATCCATAAAAAGGAATTTTTCCAGCGTCGGCGCCCACAGATGGTTAGAAAATTTTTCCTTAATTATCAAGTAAATTACATTGACCTCCTCTACTTTACCAGATAGTATACAAATACTCCCCTTCAATCAAAATTTTTTCTCCAAAATGACCAAAAAAAAAAACCCCTTTCATGTTTTCTTTTTCAATTTTTTTTTATTTTTGACCAATTGTTTTGATATTTTTTTCATTTTCCAAATAAATCTTGATTAAAACACTAAAATTATTTTTATATAAAATAAGAATAAGTTGTTTATTTTTATATAAATAAACAAAATCTTTAAAAAAAAGTTTAAAAAAATTGATCAAAATTGAAAAAATGCAAAAAATAAAATAAAATAATAAGAGGGGCAGTTTTTTCATTTTGATTAAAAAAATTGACTCGAGGGGGATATTTGTATATTGTCAAATAAAGTATGTGAGGTCAATGTAATTTTAGAAACCTTATGGAGAAATTAGTTTAATTGTCAGATATCTCAGGGGTGGTTAGTTTAATCTACCCATTATCCCATTTTTAGAGCTTAATTAGAATTAAACTCTCATTTTTCTAGTGTCTCATTGGTCCATCATGGTAGACATGCATTTCATTGGTTTTTGACATTTTTATTTTATTTTTAAATCATTTAATTAGGATATTCATTCCTAAGATAATTATTAGAATTTCTTATTTTTAATTCAAGGTAATTATCATTCAAGAATTAGTCTTAGCCCTCAATTTGTGAGATTCATTTGGGCCATTGGATCAAATCTTCATATTTTTCCTATAAATAGACCCCCTTAGCTAACTTTTCAAGAGACCTGAATTTGATAGCCAAATGCTGCTAGAATAACTTCTCTCCATTCTCTCTCCATAAGATGTCCAATGCCTTTGCCATTGCACAAGACCAAAGTGTTGCCCATACGGCTCCAAACTAAGGAATCTTAACCGAAGCCTAACTCGAACCAAAGGCTCAATCAAAGGAGTCCTAGTCAAGGTGCTGCTTGAGTGACAACATTGAATCAACAAGAACTAACCGATGTGTTACCTATTCCACTATGACAAGCAAGGTACGCTCCTTAAACCCTTCTAAAGCCCAATCCACCTTTTCCTATCATTGTTGATAGGAGTGGGTTGTCACATACCAAACCCCACCCTATGCGGATTAAGGAATAATGATCAGCTAGTTAGGCACCCCTTTTGTAGCGTATTGATGACATATCTAATCAAATGTCTCTTTACATATCCAAGTAGATTGCATTAGGTCATATAAAGTCATGTAGTGGATTCTACGTCTATAAAAAAAAAATTTAATGCAGTCACACTTGACAGAGCATAAGTAACATTACATTAGAATTACAATAATATGAGCCCAACATCACATTACACATGAGATTCTAAACTATTACATCATTGGTAAACACCATTGATATTCTTCTTCACTCTAAGCTATCACATCGGTCTGGTATCTATCACTTCAGGTGAATACCTCTATGACTGAAATTCTAATCATCGTTTAGCTAGAGTTTCTATTTCTCATAACTTACCAACATACGGATTTGTAAACTTCTTAGTCATTTCTAAAAATATAAATGATAAAACCCTATGAGTAATGAAAAGCTCGTGAGTAACACAAGTCCCCTATCATGGGTTTCTGGAAACCCTTTTCATAAACTTTCATAACTTTCATGAATAACAGTTAAAAAGAAGTTGTACTAAAATCTAATGGCTTTCTTAAAAATATTTCATATAATTGAGTTGCAAGATATACTAGGAAATCAAGCAAGAGTTCATGTTAGTATAGTTTTGCAGGATAAGTCATGGTAACATAAAGTTGGTGCTTGTAAGCAATTGGTAAAGTAATACATGTCAATCTTTCTTAAAACTTTTGTCCTTTGGGACCTTAAATAGTCACTTGGACGACTAGATGTAATTTAGAGCTCTGAGCTTACATGGCCTAAACGGTTTAACCCCCAAATCGGGCATTACTGTGTCATGAATAATGGCCTAACCCCCTCCCCCCCCCCCAACTAAGCATTACTGTGTGTGATGAATAATGTCTTAACTCCCCAACCGGGCACGATTGTGAATCATGAACTAAAGGCATTTGTAAGGCATGTAAACTTGTACTAAAACATACTTGCAAAACATTATTTAAGATATCCATATCATATAAAACATATAAAGACATGCGATCAAAACATTTAGCATCGATTTGAGAATGTCCATAAAGTTATAAAAGACTGCATATAATATCATAAAGTTATAAAGAGCTACATTTTAATGGAAAAATCTTCATTCTAAGGTTCAGGGTTACTTACTTATGGTCTAGAGTTCACAGTTACTTACTTACTCAACTTGCCATGGTATTCATCTAATCTCTATTCCCTTGCTGGTGATCATAAAGTATGGATCAAAATACATTAATATTATATCAGTATATATATTCGGCCTTAATCTTTCTTACTTAGTGTTCTTAGTCTTTTCTGAACTTTATCTTATTGTTTAGGATTCCCTTAGAGTCTCCTATTAGGGTTGCTAACACTTCTTAGTTCCTTTGTTGGCTTACTTTTAGCCCTTAAAGTCATTTTTGTCATTTTGTCTTTATATGTCTTATATTGTTCGATACTTCATGTTCCTAAACAGACTTCATCTTTGAGTCCAAGTAGGTCCTTCGTTTACTCTCTAAGTTCATCTGGTTGCTTAATTAAGCCTTAAGGGTAATTTAGTAATTTTACCATTCATATTTCGTGTCTTAGGTACCTAATTATCTTAAATGAAGCTCATTTCCAGACTTAAAAACTCCTATAAACATTGGTATATGTTCATCTTTACTTTCTATACTCTTTCGATAGCTTCATTAAGTTTTAGGGGCATTCATCATTTTTCAGTTTGTTTCAGTGTTCTATTTTTCCCAAATGGACATCACCGTTGCATTCGAAATATTGATGTTACTAAATTTAGGCTTTTTTGGACCTTAATTAGCTTTCCTATAGCTTATTTTACGTCTAGGGGCGTTTTCATAATTTTACGCTTTCATGCGAGACCACGTTTGGCTACCCCCGATGTTCAATTTGACCTCACTATTAGGTTCAGAATGTCCAATAATGTTGGGTATGCCCCTTTCCATAATTTTCCAGTTAGTGTGGTAGCCTGTATAATATTGAAAATTATACATTTCAACGTATTTGTGTTTTTGGTATCTCGTTTGACAAACCCCACCATTGAGTCTAGAACATAAAAAAACCCTTAGGATAGGTACCCTCATAGTCATTGGTGTTCATTTGGTAAACTTAATTAACACACTAGGACACATCTAAAATTAGTCCAGTTTGTCCGTTCATATATTTCGGGGTCTAATTAGACTTCGTTAATGAGTCCAGAATGCCTAAAAAACATTGGGTTAAACTCTTCTTACATTTTAATTGGCATTTATTTGACCCATTTTTTGTTTAAGGGCATTTTAATATTTCTTGCTATTTATTAAAGGATTTAAAATAATTATTAAATTATTTTCTGGGGTTAAATGGAATTTCTTAAAAAATCTGGGGTCGGTTTGTAATTAAAGAAAGTTCTAGTTTAGGAAATTAGTGTTTGAGGTTGAACCATTGAATTTTTCCTGTTAGCCGATTGATCTAGTTACATTCCAAGTGAACCGTGGCTGATGACGTTAGAACTAACTGGTCTGGTTTGGTTTAGTGCATCGGAGACGCGTCAACATGTCATCAGCAAAACGACGTTGTTTCTCTTTAAGGTTATTTTATTTCACGCGTCAAAAATGACATCGTTCGACTTAAAAGATTGACCTGTTTCATACCAGGCTGACCCAGACTTATTACTGACCCGACCTAGACCCGATATTATTCATCATCTTTATCCAATTAGGATTCACTGTTTACTACGAAGGTATGAAAATTTAGGCATTTTTCTACACCATTTCAGCTACTATTTCAAACTCCTTTCAGTTCCATTCGTCTCCTACAAGTCTTTTCTTCGATTTAGCATTGATTTGAGGTTCTATCTAGCACTAGGGAGCTCAATCTTGAGCCCCCCATAGCTGCTCTTTAAGGCTACTTGTATAGGCCTATTTCTCAACCAATTTGCATGGAACCAATTACATTGGGTTCCTTGAGTTAAGGGCTTTCATTTTCAACTTCATAAAACTAAGTTTAAGGGTGTAATTTGAAGGTTCGATATTTGGACCATTTATTGTTCATGGTCAAATAGCACTGATTTATTGACCATTTCACATGAATTTTGTTGTTTTGTGAACCATTTGGTATGTAGGTCCTACTCTAATCAATCAAAATTAGTTTTTTTTCAAGCCAAAATTTAACCCACCTTTAAAGCTTTGATAATGGTAGTTTTTGGTTTTTTTTCTAGGGTTCGTAGTTATTCAACCTCAATTTTCCTCTTCTAATCTTCTTACAGTCTATTAAAATGAGAGTAAATACCAAAAGAAAGTTGTTTCATATCTTGTTGGCCTCGTGGAAATCTTTCTGACTTTCTCTCTCTATGTTTTCTCCTTCTACCCATAGTTCTACAACGTTTTCTATGCTTATGGCCTTTTCTTTTTCCCTATTGTTTTTGCATCTGGCCTCTCTTTCTCTCTCTCTCTCTCTCTCTCTCTCTCTCTCATTCCTTTGTTGTGTGACTATTGTAAACCCTTACATCATGTATATATATATATATATACACACACACACACACACACACATATATATATGCTCCACCACCTCTCTCTCTACTTCACACTTAAGCAGCCTAGTTGTTGTCATGCCTCCCTTCTCCCTAATCACATGCATATACTTATGCACATGCACACACACACATACACACTCTCACATAGTTGTCACTTTATATATATATATATATATGCATCTCTATCTCCTTTATGTATTTCTATGTATTTTTGAGTATGTGTATATTCTCAAAATATTGATATACGTATCTATATACATATACCACTGAGCTACGTTGATGTGTATGTGTTTTTTTTCTCTTTTTTTTTTTTTTCATCTTCAATTGGTAATGTATTTGTTTTGCATTTTTCCTATTTTTCCATAATCATTAAATAATTATTGTATTTAATAACCCATAATATTTGATGTAATATTTCCCCCCCACTTCAGGTTACTAATGTATCGATCACTTAACCAATAGTCTCATTAACCTAGGTTAGGTTAGGCTAACTCCTGGTTAGGTTGAATTCTAGTCCTACATGGAATGGTGACTTAATTAGGGTTATGGCCCACTGTGGAGTTAGGTTAGTTTTTAGCCCTAGTTCGGATTATGTCATTGCATAGTGCCCAAGGAATTTTTAAAAGTTGCTTTATTGAGTTAATTTTTATTACACTGTCCCAACTGCTCATTTTACTGGGAGTGGGTGTTACATGGGTGAATTGGGAGAACTACGTGACTCTGATTCTATCCTCTAACCATCGGACCCAAGTCCATATTGTTTTTCTTTCTTGTCCACTTAGCTAGATTCACCACCTTCTATCATTATTGATAGAGTGGGTTATAGGCGCCTACTAGCCTGGTTCATCACCTCATATCATCATTGATAAAAGTGGATGATAATGGCTTTTATCACTGTTGGTAGAAGTAGGCAATGGGCAGCTATAAGCTTTTTTTTCCTTTCCACTCTTTACTTTATTTATCATTATTATGTCTTTCTTTTATACTCTTTCTTTTCATGCATTTTTTTTAATAAGAAAGACTTGTGGATGAATATTAAAGCCGGTCCATTCAGGCCAGGCGGAATGGGTGCCTTACATCTTCTCGTTCCGTAGCTTAGCCCTCAAACCTAGGCTTTTTTCTTTGGTTATATGCAGATTTGTGCTTTATGTTTTCTTTAACCTATTTCAAGGGGTTTAGATTGTAGCTAAGACTCAAAGCGAGATATTTATTTCATGTCCTTTGCAATGTATCATTTTCTATGGTTGTAACGAGTTTGCTTATTTAAGTGCTTAAAACAAGTTGGCGAATCCTTTCATATTTTTTACAATTTTTATGGCATTCATTCTCACCTCTAGAGAAGGGGGCGGCCGGTCCAAATACCAAATGTGTTTTTTTTTTCCAGCAATGACATTCATAATGAGTTTAAAAAATTCACCACAAACTCTTGGGTGTTTATGAAGGGTTCTGACCCAATCAAGGTGGTAAAACAAATTTGTGGTAACCTTTCTATTGAAAAATCCTACAAACCCAATAGCCTTTGAACTAACCTTCGAATCTATAATCATCCATCTCATCATCACATATAACACCATGCCTAGAGTAGGAAGTTGAGATTATGTCACTTATATGGATGTTTTTCTCATATGGTGCATTCTAAACCATAAGAAAATGAACCTTCCCCATCTCATTCTTCACCATATGAATGACTACCTTAAGAAAAAAAAAAATGCATTCTTCTGTATGGAAATATCCTCACCTCTATCTTTAAACACTTTCAATTAGACCTTGAAAATGAAACAGATCTCTGCATTCACTCTTACTCCTACATCTTTTCAAAAGCCATACTCAAACTCATAGGATACAAACCCATTGATGAAGTTTGCATTCTTAAAGCAGAATAACAACCTCCCACTCAAAATGAGCCTATTGAGGAAAATTAAGAAAATCCTCAAGATATTTAGCCTTGTAATCAAACCACTGCCCCTCATTCCTCCTCCACTCATGCTTCATTCTCAAACTTCTCCTGACTCATCATTGACAAATGGAGTCCAAGATATACATAAGGATCGATGTTGTTGAGAAAAATTTGACAAACAAACTCAAAGATATGGCCAATAGGGTTGACTTCACTAAGAGTGATATGCACATTCTCAAGCTCTGTCCCAAGTCATTGTACGACCATAATGACAAGAAACATGGAAAAACAAAAGCCGAGATCATTGATATGAAATACATATTCCAATGCATCCTCATCACTCAAAGTAGGCCTTGGCCTCCGCCCTCTCAATTATCTTTTTGCTGATGTCAAAAGGGTGAGAAGAAAGAAATTATATATTTTCTATTAGGGGTGTTTTTGTATTAGGAACCGATCTTGAAAAAATTCAATGTATCTTCCTATAATTTGTACTAGATCAATTTAAATTAATGAAATTATATTTTTGTTATACATTCGTGCCTCTTTATATATGAAAGTGCATTTATGAGAAATATTTGACTATGTATGTGGAAATTGATTGTAACTGGGCCAAAAGTGAAATATGCATGCTAAAATATGGATTAATATGAAAAAATGCATGTATACCATGTAATTCTTTTAAGAATGTCAAAATCCACATTCAATAATAATTAGTCTCAAGTCAAAAATATCAAATCGCAATATGCAAAGAATACACCTTGATAGGGGAGATTAACTTTAAAAATGCCTAATAAGTCTCTAAAAATCAATTTAAGGTGTAGACACCTCATTTGTGACCTTTGATTGAATAAGGTTAAAACCTTAGTTTTGTGACATTCCGAGAACATTTCGGTCATTTTCTAGTGGATATTTCGAGAAACTTGTCAATTAGGGGTAATTTCGTCATTTTTGATGAATTACTAAGATATTTCCCACCTAAGGGTATTTTGGTAATTTCTCACACAATTTAGTCCTTAGGGGTAGTTTGGTTATTTTATAAATTTTTAACCCCCAATGGTATTCTCATAATTTTGCACATATTTTTTTGTTCTGAAGAGCACCCTTGGTAATTCCTAAAGGTTTATTTCTATAATTTTGCCAGTCTTACCTCTAGTAGGACACCTCTGTCCATTAAAGGGCATTTTGATAATTTTGCTAGAATCCTACTCAAATTAGAACTCCCATGCCTTTGGGAGATATTTCGATACTTTTAGCCAAAATCCCACCCTTAATAGTACTCTTCTGTAGTTTTATGCCTTTTGTAGGGCATTTCGGTAATTTTGCTGGAGTCCCACTTCTAGTGGGACTCTTCTGTCCTTTGGAGGGCATTCTGGTAATTTTAACACCATTTTACCCATTTGTAGGCATTTTGGTAATTTGGCACATTCCTACCCTTAATGGGATTCTTTAGTCACTTGAGGGGCATTTTCATAATTTTCATGTCATTTTACCCCTCTAGGTGGCAAATTTGAGACATTTTCATACCTTAAAGGGCAATTTGGTCATTTCCCATGCCTTGGGAGAAATTTGGAGATTCTTACCAAATTAGAGGGCAATTTGGTAAACTTGAGTGATAATAGTTCATTTATACACAATTAAGACTTTCCTTTTCTAAAGTTTTGTTGAATCTAGTTTCTAGACATTTCCTTTAAAGGGGATACATTGAATCTAGACATTTACATTTTTTAGGTTTATTTAGAAATAAACTCTCTTTTTCTTAATTTTCACTTGGTCTTGCATGTAAACATTGATCTTATAGGTTCTTGCATTTTCATAATTTATTTTTTATTTAGGATATTCATTCTCTATGCTAATTATTTGATTTTCTTATTTATTTAATCATGTGATTATTACTCAAGACATGATTTTAACCCTCTATTTGTGAGGTCAATTATAGGCCCTTGGATCAAATATCAACATTTTTCCTATAAATAGATTCTTTTGGGCACCATTTTAGAGGTTCAAAAATTCATATCCTTATGTTGTTGTTCTAGTGTCCGAAGCTCTCTCTCTCTCTCTCTCTCTCTCTCTCTCTCTAGAAGTTTTTAAGTGATTTCCTCTCAAGGTAGAAGCCCTGATTGGTTAACGGTCCCAAGTTAAGAAGCAAGCTAGAAATTCGCCCGAGTGACACAACGGTGGAAGTATGTTGGAAGCTGAGCCAGGCTATAGCCCTTCGCAAATTATAGAATTTTTTTTACATGTAAAATTTTGAAGTTTTTAGAATTAGCCCATTCTGAAATATTGGCTCAGTCCAATCTTTACCTATTATTTTTCTCATTTCTCATCTAAAATCTTAGCTGACCCTCCAAAATTTTAGCCCAGCCTAATCTTTATCCATCATTTCTCTCATTTTTCTCCTTAAAATTTTGGCCCAACCCAAAATTCCCACTAAGATTTTCTAGCCCCCCTCTAATAATTTTCTTGGTTTCGCCCTTAGAATGACGACTCTGAATCTAGTAGTCCTAGCCGAAGTGCTGCATAACATATGCGACTAAACAAGATACGTATCCTAAACCCTTCTTAGTCCTTTCTATCCGGTTGATCTCCCTTTTTTATCACTCTTGATAAAAGAGGGTAAACTAAATAACTATGCGACTTTGATTTCACCTTCAGATGGATACATAAAAAGCCTACAAGCCCAAGTTAAATCCTATTTCTATTTCTCTTTACTCTTATTGTCTTTATACATGAATGTTTCTTTCTTTATTTTTGGTTTAATCAGTCGGTCATCACCTTCTATCATTATTGATAGAAGTGGGTGACATGAGCCTACAAGCACGATCTATCTTCTTTTATCACTCTTAATAGGAGGGAATAGCAATCTATCATCTTTTATCACCATTGATAGAAGTAGATCAAGGGGCAACTTCAAGAACTTTTCTTTTTATTGCTTTTTGTTTTGGTTATTTATCATTGTCTTTTTCAATTATTTTCCTCTACTTCTATTGATGTAATAAATGAGCCTTGTATATTGTCACGTCCCGAATTCCCGCGAACCCGGGGGTAAGTGTAATGAAACTAAAAGAAAATAAAATAAAGGACAATCTAACGGATTCAACCCAAACTTACATTTATTTCTTCAATGTACATCCATGTAAAGCACAGTCAATAAAAAACATTCAACATGTCATTCGGGCGTAAGTCCTACATCACAAAATATGCCCCCACGGGCCAAATATCCTCCTAAGCTCATATCTCCTCCACTCTGCAAGACTTCCTCAAGTCTCAAGTGCCGGGAGCATCATCTGTAATGTGTTGTCCCACGAATAGGTCAGCTCAACGGCTAGGTATAATATAATGCTAATGCAAGGAACAAAATTTAAAGGCGTGGCATGTGCAAGTATACATTTATATCTACATGTCATTCAATATCATTATACAATGTACTAACAATAATCTATATGCCATCCCACTCATTAACATAATTTAAGGCGTGGCATGTGCAAGTGTACATTTATATCTACATGCCAATTATAACCTACATGCCATCCAATTCATCCATACAATGCATTAACAAGATTCATCACACATTCATGGATTCATTAATACAATGTAATGAAAATATGCGTGACACACCCATGCAACTATATGCCACACCCATGTCTCTTCACGGATCGCTCCCGTTGGTTCGAGTACCAATGTAATGTCATGTCCCTTCACGAATCGCTCCCATTGGTTCGCGTACCAAATGTAATGTAATGACCCTTCATGGATCGCTCCCGTTGGTTCAGGTACCAAATGCACTGTATTATCCCTTCACGGATCGTTCCCGTTGGTTCGGGTACCAAATGCAATAGCCAATTTTGAGTTTTTCACCACTAGGATCTGCACCCTCATAATGCATAGCACCAAGTGCTCAACTCACACTATGTTCCAAGGAATCACACTATGCCAATATGCCTTGATTCTACCATGCAATAACACAATCCCAACACAGCATTGTACCAACACATGGAGCATGCTTTTAAACAATATATTCCACTGAAAGCAACCACAGCATCTGAATAATAAAACCACTTCCACATGAATGTATGCAATACCTAATCAACGTGAGTACATACTCAAATCACATATCCACAATCTTAACAACTCACCAAAAATGTAAATCATATACAGCACCAACACACAGAACAAATCATATCTCCATGGAATAACAGGAAACACATAAGTGTCAAATCAATCAATTCTAGATTCTGTCTCAAAGCAAGCATCCCCTATGTAATTTTCTAATGTCAAATAAACACATGCTTCATTCAATCAACATGGCAATCATTCCTAAACTTAATTCTATTCCTTACTTAGTACAATCTATCATACCTAACGGGTTTGTCTCAACCCAAGAAATCGTACTCGTAGCGTAGCGGAACTAACAATAAGAATGCAGAAGGTCAGGCCACTTTCTCTTTGCCCTTCGGTGTTCCTAAAATCATGAAATATAATTCAGTTCAATTGCTACTTGAATTATGTTATTCATCAAATTTTATGTCTTTATTTTATGAGTTTCTATTTTACCAAATTAAACTCTAATGTTGAGTTCGGAACGTCGAACAAAATCAGTTTAGGCTTACGCGAAATTTAATTCGAACATCCGAGCTAAAAAGGGCAAAACGGTCATTTTGCACTTTTACGGATCCTTACGTCCCGAGACCTCTTTTTGAAAATTGGACTCTACAGTTGAGTCCGGAAGGGTTGAGATAATAAAATTTCACTATTTTTTTACTTAATTCGTTTGATTCGTTTGACTACGTTTTAACTTAGGGGCATTTTGGTAATTTTTAAATGTTATTACGGGTCTTTTATTTTTTGGGACGCCGTCTAATAAAATGAACCCCACCATTGGACTCAAAATGGTCGAGATAGTCAAAATACACTAATGACTTGTTCTATTTGGACTCCGGACTATTTTGTGATATTTAAATTAATTAAGTTAATTTAATTAATTAATTTAATTAATATTTTATTTCAGGGGTCAGATTGTAATTACTTAAAATTTTTGAGGTCAGAATTGAATTTTTGAAAGTTTTGGGGGTCAAATTTAATTTCAAAAAGTACAAGGGTCAAACTGTAATTTCTAATTTTTCCTATTCCAACCCTAGATAGCCAAACAGTGGCTTATGCCCCAAAACAGGGATAGGATATTCCTATTCTTGATTTCAATTCCAATTTAAATTTCTTAACCCTGTAGCCAAACACCCCCAATCCCATTTTAAATTTAAAACACACGACTAACACGTGTAGGGTGGGTCGGTCTTAACCCGACCCGAACTGACCTGAACCCGAACCCGACCCAAACCAAATCCTGAACAGTGCCTTCTTCTTCCCGACTTTCTGGTAGGGTAACCCTAGGGTTCCGTCGCCATCTCCGGCGATGGTGACCTGATTCCGGTCACATTCCGACCTAAACTGAATGCCATTTTTTTCCATTTTTTATGCAGATTTCATTCCTAACACTTGTTTTTAATTTCATTCATTAAATCTTTCCTAAACTGAGGGAGACCCGAGCTCCTGGTTGATTGTAATATTTTCTATTCGGGGTTTTTCTGTCACCGTTTAAATCTAAATAGGGTTCAGACTGGTTTCTGCACCTCTGAGGATCAGTTCCTCATGGTTTAACTC
Source organism: Nyssa sinensis (assembly GCA_008638375.1). NCBI lineage: Eukaryota > Viridiplantae > Streptophyta > Magnoliopsida > Cornales > Nyssaceae > Nyssa > Nyssa sinensis. Next base: position 22,042,580 of record CM018043.1, read on the forward strand.
GAGTTTGATACATGCAATCACACAGTTCTATTTTTATCCTCTCGACCTATAACTCACTTTTTCTCTCTCATTTTTGAACCATTTCAGCTCATTGTTTTTGCATTAATCTCCACTTTTCATGCTCTACAAGACCCTATGATTTAATCTAATTAACATGCTTTGAAATTGAAAAACAGAACTGAACCTGGCTTACCTATTTTTTGGGTTTCTCCCTCGTGTAGCTTCTCTCCCCTTCTTCCCTTTCCTTGGTTCACTCCCTGACCTTCTCCCAATGTTCACGACCTCCCCAGTTCAGCCTCTCCTTTCTGATTTCTTTCCTAACCCAAACACACGTATACACATGCATCATCACCCAACTGTCCCTTTCTCTCTTTACCCACGGCTAGGCCTGCACACACTTTACACACCTGACACACACACACACACAGCCACTTGCATGCATAAGTCACACCACACACACTGCCACACGCAATCTACATATATATATATGCACATCATATTTAAACACACTCACTGCCACACAACTATACACACAAAGCCATGCATAGCTACACATGCACCCATTTGTCTGTACACACAATAGCCCCCATGCCCCTTTGTGTGATGTACACTCAACCTGCACACACACATACACTGTCGCACACACTCTGGTTCATATATATATATATATATATATATATATATGCACATATTTAAATATATTAAATACACAGATACATATACACACATAACATATATATATGTAATTTATACACATGTATACATCCCACTACTTACACTTACACACACATAATACATATTTATTTTTAAAAAAAAATTTATTCCACTAAATTTTTTTTTTTTTTCCAATCTTTACATATATGAACATTTGAGGCCGATCCGTTCAGACCGGGCGAGGTGGGTGCCTAACACTTCTCACTCTATACCTTAACCATCAGATCCATTTTCTTTGGTTTTGTTTGATTCGGTGCTTTCGTTTCATTTAACCCATGTCAAGGGGTTTAGTTTGTAACTAAGACATGAAGTAATGTAATTTCTTTCATTTTCTTTGTCCTTTTTATAATGTATAATTTCCCATAGGTTGTAACGGGTTTGCTTTTTATTTGCCCAAAACAAGCTGGCAACTCCTTTCACCTATCTCTTCTATTTCCATCTCTTACAGGAGTTTCTTTCCACCTTTAGGGAAGGGGACAACCAAGATCCCCGAGTCTCTAAGGGCTCTTTTTTGGCAGTGACACTCACATAAGGCATAAGTTTGAATTCTTTCAATATATGCATGTTAATAGAGGGAGCTTTAAAGTTTCTTATTTTCATTCCTATCAATATTGAACTTCATAAATATTTAATATTTGCATTTAAAATATCAATGGTTTGTTATCATCAAAAAGGGAGAGAATGTTGGCCTTAAAGGTTTCGACCAGTGATATTCTAGTAATTTTGATGATAACATGGTATTAATTTTGACTACTAATGTTTTATCTTAAGTGACAATGCAAATTGGTCAATTAGCTCAAAGAAGGATCGACCAAGTTTGACTAAAGATGAAAAGGCTCAACCACATTATGATATTCTCTTAAGATTAAGCATCAAGTCAAATACAAGACAAATGAAAGTACTCAAGCCCAAGGAATCGAGTGAAGACTTTATTTTTTCTTATTTTGGATTTTTTAGTGAACAAGGATTGATTGACCAAATGCATAATGCTTAAGTATTTAATTGATCAACTAAAGTCAATTATTTAAATGATTTTTCAAAAGCGTAAGCTTGATAAACTTTAAGTTTTGAAAATTCAAGTTATTTGAAAAAGAGAATACTGAACAAAATAGGCAATATTGCAAAACTATCAAATTCAGTCGACTAAATTATTAATTCAGTCAACTAAATAATGTTCACAAAACAGGCCTATTTTGTCTCTATCAAATTCAGTCCACTGAACTTATTATGTTCACAAAACCTCAACTCATTGTCAAATTCAGTCAACCAAATTCAACACTCAGTCAACTGAAACTTGTAAGCCTTTTGTGAACAAATTGACACTGAAACATTATGTCGACTGAATCTAAGAATTAGTTGGCTAAATGACTTTGAATATAATCTATCTTTAGCCTCTAGACAAATCAATTGATTTCACTAGTTAACCGAATTATGATTCAGTCAACTAACTGATGAACTCAGTCGACTAATTTTGTTGATTTGGCACTTTCATATTTCAAGTTTTAATAAATAAAAAAAGAGGCAATGGCCATATTTGAATCTGACGGATATATTCTTCAAAGGCCCATATAGAGGTTGTTGAAAGCACTTATTTCTAACTCTTACATGCTCTTACATTCTAAACATTCAAAGTGACTTGAGATCTCATTTATTTCCAAATCTAGATCTCAAAGTTCTCTCATCTCTTAAATACTCAAGAATTTTTTAATCAATCATTAGAGAGCAAACTTACAATGTACCATTCAGCTCTAGAAGAGAGCATCCTTTGGTATCTTCTTCGTATTTCTCATTGCGATAAGATTTTGAGAGTAGGTGTTAACCTTATGAGAGGCAAAAAGAGATTTTCCTAGGAAAAGAACGAGGAGCTCTTCATCGTAAAGGTTTGATCTCCATCTCGGAAGGAGTTTGAATAGTGAAAAAACTCAAGTGGGGAACTTAAGTCGAGGCCGTAGGAAGTTTTCCTAACCTAGTTAATTCTATGTTTTTTCTCTCTTTACTCTTTACATCTTTGTGCTTAATCTTACATTAATATTTAAGATTTGTAAAAGTATAAAATATTTTTCAAATACCCAAATCACCCTCCTCTTATGTATATTTCTAAGCAACAATAAAAAATCGTTATTTATTATATTAAAATTTAAAATTATTGTGGGTTAATTTAAATGGATAACTAATCAAAAACTACTCTAATTAATTCCAATTATTAATTAAAATAAATTCACTTGTTGAGTAACTAAGCATATGAGTTCTATAATCATCAAATAATGAAAATAAGCAAAGTGTTGCTGCTAGCTTTCTTGCTTGTTTATCCAATCTTCTCCGTAACTATTCAAGTTGATTCTCCCATCAGCATACACAGACTTTCATAATCCACATCCACGATCCTTAATCCACTTGTATAACTCCATGTAGTGAATGCATGATGCTATATTCCTTTACAAGTATTAACCCTAGTAACTAAGAATATAGACTTCTAACAAAAAATTCCATAGGGAACTTTGTAACAAGAATGACAGTATTAGAAGCCCTAATTCTCTCAATATAATTCTTTGAATATATATATAAGCTTCTCCATCTCTCGCTATATTAGAAACACTAGGGCTTCAATGTGCAAGCAAGACTAGTAACCTATTCCAAATATAAAACAAAGCTTTGTGAATATGGCACATTTTATCGTCAGAACAACATCCGTTCGGATGGTAGAAGTAGAGCATTTGAATGGGACAACGCACATATGTTCGAAGGGTAAAAGTTCTAGAATGCATTATGTAAAAATGTGAGGAAATAGTGTTAAAATGGTTTCAAAATTTCCCTCTTCGAGTGTATATATTGACAATTTATTCCAAAAAAAATTATTATGTAATTGTTAGATTAGATTAAGTCTTATTGTTGTTACAATGTTAGTCAATCACTTCTTTAAAGACTTGATCATGCCAGACTTCGATTACAACTTCGTATGTCTGAAGATGAACATAATTGACAATATTTTGATGTTTCAGATCTACTATAAAAAAGTTATAAACCCACATACATATCATGCATTCATGTTAAGCATATTTTTAATACGTGTGATTTTAGTCTTTTAAGCTATGTTTGGACGGTGGGATAAGAGGGTTGGATAGGATAAATGTTATCCTATCCTATGTTTGATGTCTTCCATTAGATTGGATATTTATATCCCGTGAACCATTTATATCCCACCTAGGTGGGATATAACTTATCCCAAGGGGGTGGTTCTATTAGAGTTATTCCATATCACTGGAATAAAAATACAACGCCACATCATCAAAAAAATGCAACACTGCAATACAGAGAGACGAAGACTTCGAAAAGTCAAGTTAAAAAATTAGATTTTTCTTTTTTTCATTGTTCAATTTTTTTTTGATATGTTCCAAATTTTTTAATGTATTTTCTATATCAATAAATGGACTATTATATATATATATATATATATATATGCATGCATGTAATCATTGATTTGAATAATTCTTAACAATATGGAACATGATTTCTTTTAGTCACCTCGAAAGTGAGAGACTATAATATTTTGAATGATGTTTGTACAACATTCTAAAATATTATGATTATAGTTATTAGATTTTGCAATTGATTTGTGAATAAAATTTTAATTTTAGAAACCTCGTATGCATATATTTGAAAAAAAAATTAAATGACTTTCATAAAAATAATTTTTGAAGACCGAACTTTATATCTGAACCTTGTATCCAGTAGGCACCCAAAAGTTGAATGAGATATAACAACATATCCAAGTCTTTTATCCGGGTCAGTTCCAAATACTATATTAGAATATTCAATATCCCATAGAATTTTATATCTTATCCGATCCAACCATATCCTATCCAATCTAGCCTTCTTATCTTGTCGTCCAAACAAGGCCTTATAGTGTTATGAGTCTCCTTATGACTTATTTTTAAATTTTTAATTTAACATAGGTTAGACACTTTTTAGTTTTGACAATATAAGTTTCAAAAGTAACATAAAATATGTCCTATGATGTCCATTTGACACTTAGTAGTTTTGTTATTGCATTAAAACTCAAAATTGAAATAAATTTTAAAATCAATAGCTACCATGTTCAAATGAAACGATAGCTGCATCCAAACAAAAATATCATCCAAATGGAAAAGGTTTTCTTGTCCGAACACATGTTTGTTTTTAGAGATTGTGATTAGTTTTTCTATTCTGAATCTAATTAGGTTTAGGCTTACCTATAAACACCCGTTATGCGAATTTCTCAAAAGGAGTTACGAATATTGCATTATAAAGAGGCAGCTTTGCATTGTCATTGAGTACTTGGGCATTCTATAAATCCTTAGAGTTTACTTCTACAATTCTATAGTTTAAATTCGACATAGTCGTGGGTTCACAAAAGTGATTGTGAAGATTTTTCATCTAAAAGAGCATCTTAAAACACTTTAATACTAACACACTGGTATGTGTGGATTTAAAAGGCTATCAAATTGTGGCTAAGGTGGTTGTTGTGGAAAGATCAACTTGAAAGTGCAATCACTAAATAAGAACATTACCTAAAAGACTATGTGGAGGATTGACTAATGATATAAAACTACGAGGTAGCATAGCAAGTTGGTAATCAGTGGTCTGATATTCCTTGTATTATTTAGTTTCTCAGTAAATTTTTCTTTTGTAGTTGTGAGTTTTATTCCCTAGAAGGGTTTCTTACTTAACATCAATGTCTCTTACTCTTGGATATGCTCTTTATTTTTTGTGTTTACTATTGTTATTTAATTTAACACTTGGCCATAATGCTATAGAAATCTGTATTTAAATAACTATTTGAACATTTGATTAATCCACTTAAGGTCACCAATCTTGTCTAGCTAATTGAAATAAATAATTAGAAAATTAATTTGGAGTTATTTGTGTTACTATGTGAAATAGTTAATTGATTAAATTAGTTTTAGTTAATTAATTATCACTTTAAAGCGCCACAAAATGTATCACCATTGTATTCGAATCATACATATGTGCGTCCCAACGATCCCTTTACTGGAATCCAATATTCGAACGGTGAGAGATGGACGTTCATACATTGTCTGTTCAAACCGCTTCATTATGCACATGTATCAAAATTAAGTTTAGAGTTTTACGTTAATTTCCTGGGGTCCATTTAGCCTATAGTCAAAATCAATTCTTTTTTTAAGGTTTAATATGATCGATTTAACACCGACTACAAGTAAACTATCCAAATATGATATGAATGCAATACATGAAAATTCTTATTTTGAATTACACGCTTCTAATTCATAGTTATCAAAATCGGATCGAATCGGCCGATTCAACCGGTTGAACCGAGAATCGGGTATTAAATCGGTTCGGTTGGATTAATACATCATTTTTGTTAAAGAACTGGAATAAACCGGTTGAACCGACCGATTTTTAAAAAAACCAACTGAACTTCTGTTTTTTAATAAAAATCAGTTAAACCACTTTTTGACTTTTTATCACTTGCAACTTTTTTTTCACAAAACTTCTTATATTTAATAATTAAATGATGAAATTTGATATAAAATAAAATATTATTGCATATATTTTTATTATATATACAAATATATAAAATTTATGCATTAAAATAATTTCAATGATTAAGCTTATATTTTGTTATTTATAACTAGATAATAAAAAAATAATTTTTTTATTTTCTCAATTTTTAAAATATTAATTATAAAACCAGTTGAACTATCGATTGAAGTAGTAAACTATGAATCGGCTCCTTCACCAATTGATTCTGATAACTATGTTTTAATTGTACTTTAATAAGGTTTGACAAGTCTATTATAAGTGCTAGGTATAACCTGCGACTCGACAACCTAGACTTTACACGTTCTAAGCAAGTTTTGAACAAAGAATTGCCAACACACAAATGGCTAAGAAGCGAGAACTCATTTTTGTTCACAATTATTGCATTGGTGTATGCTGCATATCTTGCTATTCAATGGGGGCGCTTGAACATCATTTTATGCGTTTCTCATTATATACTGATTGTCACTCACTTTGTTTTCTCAGCTGCACTGCCTTAACGATCTACTTCATACAGCTATTATGGTACTTTTGACCTTCGTCGTATGCTCCTAAATTCCCAATGATAGCGTAGGACTCAAAAGCAAAAACTATGGCATAGTCCTGCTTCTTTCAACTTTCGGCCGCCATGATGGGTTTTCACCTGTCTTGGCAGAGGTAATCTAACATTATTGTGAGCTTCGGCGGCCATCATACACCTAGTAACTTTGAATACGTCGGAGTCGGACTCTGGCCAAGAGAAAAAACATCCTGTCTTGCAAAACATTTCCCGACAAACTGGCGACTGGGTTTAAAAATAGGGGAAGAGTGCACAGCCCTCAAGCCTCTGTGTATAGCCCATCTGACGACCTCAAAACAAGCTAACCCTGTGGCGTCATGACCAATTACAACAAAATCAGTCTCCAGACGCATTATCTTTTTCCAAGCACCATCTGCATAAGATCAGCCTCCTGCAAGGTTAAGTGGTTTCTAACATGGTGAAAGTCAGTAGGCATTATGAGACACAAGAACCCTTTGACATAGCTGCAGCTTTCACAAACAAAATATAGAAGTTGCCAGCTTGCGTAATAATTCCCTTGGGGTAAATGTTAAACAATTAAAAAAAATGTTTAAAAAGAATTCTCCAAATAATTTGAGTCTTACATTAACACTCATTACGCAGAATATGTGATAGACAACTGTCACATCATTTAGAATGTTCTTTTTTGCTCCAAAGTTTGGACAGATTCCTACGCAACGATGTTCCCCTGACATAATAAATTCTTAATTTGTTGGTCCACACTCTGCAAAAGTTGCTGCAACCTTAGTTGAAATTCCCATTTCCTTAGCTGGGGATTTCTACAAAATTGGCTGGTTGATCTTTGAATGACAAGGACACAGCCCCCTCCATGTGCAAAAATAGCGGGATTGCATATCAAACCCTCTTAACATGTTCAACACTACAACACAGTTCATTACATACTATATGTATTCTGCTTTGTTTGCTTATAAGTTTTCAAACCTCTCCCACTGTCTCTCTCCAAATCCACACTTGAACACAAAACAGCATGAAACATTATTACTAAACAACAATAGCTAGAAAAGAAAAGAGACAATGAAGCTTCTCCAAATTTGAAACTTCAAATCATAGGGAGTTAAGAAAAAAACGAGATAAGGGGGAGGAAAAAAGAAAAAAGAGAAGAGAGACAAAAATAACTCGAAACAGGAATACACAAAAGCAGACTATGTCTACAAAATATTAGGAAGTTGAGAATCCAACCTCTGCTGCAACTCCTTGATCTTCATTGAGAGCTCTGCCTTCTGTTCCTTGTAGCTTTGCAGCAGGTATTCCTTTCCCTCTATCACTTCCTTCAACTCACCTACTTCTCTTTTCAGCATCCCAATCCTATCCCCATCTCCTCTCCCCTTTTCGGAAGAATTGAAATTATTCTCAACATCCAAATACCCATTTGCATGGCCGTTTCTCCCTTCAGACGGCCGCATTGTGACTGTTGAGGGCTTATCATTGGGACCCACTTGTCCCACACAATGATCTGCAATTACCTTCCTCAGCCTCTGGATTTCTCTCTCGGAATCAAACATATCCCTGTTTGCGGCATCCAGAAGTGATTGCAGATGGGTAGAATGGGACAACTGCGTGCTGAGTGAATTCTGCAACTCCACAATCTGATCCTGCATCTCCAGTATCATATCATCCCTTCTCTTCAACTGCTGCCTCAGCTTTTGTATCACTTCTCGCTTGGTGAAGATGTCAGAACCAGATTCTGAGACACTTGGTGAATCAGAGCTGTTTGAGTGATGAAACGGTTTCTGTGGCAGCTCAAGACGGTCAGGAGAGGATGCCCAAAGTACACCATTCTCTTTATTAAATTCAGGAGCAGGAACCGTCACAAGAGGTAGTGCCATGTCAGATTCTGTCAACAACTGGCCACCTGGTTGTTGCTTGGTTTCCACCACACCTTGAGGGCCTGTGTCAAAACCAATTAAAAAATATATAAAAAGGTGATCCTAAATCCATTAGTTTGAGGACTTTATTGCAAAGAAAATTGATAGGTTATCATTCATCCTTAGAACAGGGATTAAATCAAAAAACTATCTCAAGATTTTCCATGCTGATAATTGGATGGCTTGCCCTGATAATTGAAAGCAATGCAATAATACTTGGCTTAACATGTGCATTGCTGTCTTAAGAAAACAAAGTATTGAAGTCCATAAACTGAATACAATACCCTGAATAATCCTATATTTATCATGCAAACTTTGGCCAGAGTGGTTCATGATCTAGAATAAAGAGCAGTTTGCATTGATGAGAACCTGAAAGAAATGCAATAGTACTTGGCTTAACATGTGCATTGCTGCCTTAAGAAAACATAGTGAAAGACATTTTTTAGGTGTAGAAAAATTAGGAAGAAGTTTCTCATTGCATGGAGAATGGCTCCCATTTGCCTCACATGGTGCCTTTGGAAGGAGAGAAACAAAAGAGTTTTGATGGGGAGGAAGTACCCCCATGGAAGTTGAAAGATATTTTTTTAAAGACTTTGTTCTTTTGGATCAAAGCGGAATTTCCTATCCATCTAGATAGATTGATAGATTTTTTGGGAGATCATAGGCTTTAATTGTTGTAGCTGGTCCCTTATACGTTTATAACTATGGGCAAGCCCTCCTCGGGCTCCTTTGTTTATAGAAGTTATCTTTAAGCACCCATAGCAATAGAGTTACTCACTTTTTTTTTTACCAGCAACAAACAGATAGTAAGTTAGCCATCCAGCATTAACGAAGTTTTAATGTGGACATAAAAACGAAATATTACTTGTTTCTCATTTTCACCTCTACCTAAAGTCTATTTTGTTAACAATAACAGAAAAAAGAGAATAAATGCAAGATCACCGAGTGCAACTACTCTGCAGCAGTAATACAAAAGAATCAGTATCCATCCACAAGTAAATCATGCTCCATATTATGTCATAGACAGCTATCAGTAAGAAGCGGCCAAGAACAACAATAAGTTCAATGCAGAACTCAAAACTAAACCATCTCTGACCCTTTGAAGCACAGGATTAGAGACCTAAGAAGTTTCACACCTGAAATGTAATTGAAGCAACCGTCCTCATCTTGGGAAAAACAATACCCATTTGAATGCAAATGGCAAACCCCTGGCTTCTTTCTGTCCGTAGATTTTCCATTCCCTGAATTGCAAAGAATTCTCAAAGTTAGGTGCAGCTACAAATTTAAGAAGGCGAGTAGTGGATGCTTTACATATTAGAAGACCTTTCAAACTGTTGCTGGTATTGTGTGCTTGCTTTGTGTCAAGTGCCTGCTTCAGCTTGTAACCCAGGCGAATTGATAACGTACTTAGCAAGGCACCACCTGCAACAAGGACCCAATTTGGCCCCGCCCCCTGAAAACTTGTTGACCTCTGACCTCTAGGCACCCCATTAGCTTTTGGCTTCATTTTAAGAGCCACTGAATGATTCGATGGAACAATTCCAAAGCATCTAAATATGACCTACAGTGAAAATGCACCATACACTAGTGATATAATAGATTCAAACTGCATCAGGAAATAGGCATGCTTACTGGATTTAACCTCTATTGAAAATATTATATTCATAAAAGAAAAGCATCACAAATTAAGGACCAAATTAGGGAATTCAAGGTTAGAATGTAAAATAACCGTAGGTCAGTATCAAATTTCACCATCCTCGATTTTCAAAAGGAAAAAAAGAAAAGAAAAGAAAGCCCCACAGTTTACCAAGCATGAAAAGGAACAAAGTTTCAAGACAAGTTCTTTTTTTGCTTCTTATCACAAAGATATTATTTACTTTATGATGATAAAATTACTTCCTTGGGGAGATGAAGGATAGTTAAGAAGTCTGAGGTGTATGGACTACTCTCCTTTACTCTGTGTGGTTCCTAGGTTCGATGTAAATTTTGTCGAGTATGAGCACGTCCAGTAGGATAAGTGGGTATGAGCACTTCCAGTAGGATAAGTGGGTATGAGCACTTCCAGTAGGATAATTGGGTGAACCAATGTTCATCTTCTAATTTGGGGATCTCAATAGAAAGTCTATCTCTGTACCACCACTAGGGTATTCAACCAAAGCTATAAAATAGGGCTGGTAAAGCGGAAGCAGAGCAAACGGAGAGAAAATACTCACTTCTGTTAAACTTTCCAGCATCCTAACTAACTTATGCCATCTTAGTAATCCTTTCTCAACCTTTAATAAACAAAAGAAAAAGACTATTTGTTTGTTGATTTCTGTTTATTTAATAAAATTATTTTACTACCAGGGATCAATCTCTTAACTAGCATAAATTAAACATTCCAAAGGAAGTGACCATGGAGATTCACTTTGGAAAGACATGCCTAAGGGATAATTCCATGGCTGGACATTTGAATGTCAAAATGGAGATATTTTACAAGATAAAGAGGGTCAATATTGTGTAGTAGAATTTTGTTAGAAGAACAAATTTTGCAATGGAAAACAGCAGGATCATACTAAATTCCATTTTTTCACATCATGCTCAGACTGCAAACAGCATTGCAGTTTCTTTTTAAAATTACTTGCAACCATGGTGGAAAATGAAACCAAGGAGGCAGCTCAATTAGGTTGGAATAAACTGAATATATGATTATATTATTGGTTGTATAGAGGATTAGATGAATAGAAATTGGCACTGATACAGACAAGGGACACGGATAGGACACAACACAAGATACGCAGATACGTTATTTCTCAAAAAAGTAAGACACAGACACATCAAGCACACGTTTAATATATATAACTTTTTTAAATTACCATATAATAAAAGCCTAACGTTATTTCAATTAAAATTGGCATAAAAACATACAAATTACAAAAATATTATTAAGATATTAAAATAACAAAATCATTAAATAAAATTAAAGAACAATTTCATTTAATCATCAACATTCATGATTCAAGTTCCAAAACAAGTTTTCTAGTTATTACATAGAACATATATATATATATATATATATATATATAAAATCAAAAAAAAAAAAGTACTTAGGAAAGGATGAGAAAAAGAGAGAAAAAAATATCCAAAAAAAAAAGGGAAGAAAAAATAGAAAATGTGTCCATAATGTGTCTGAAATATGTTCGAAATTCTGGGAAAAAAAAAATGGACACTTCTTTTACACATGTCTGGGAAGTGTCCGAGAGTGTCGGTATCCATGAGCCAAAATAGAGTATCCAAGTTTAATTTATTCTTATTTGTCAACAAGATGTTGGCATCACATAGTTCATTTACATGCTACACAAGTGGAGAATAGAGGGTTCTAGAGGATATCATGACATGGATTTTAGTCACACTAGTTGTGAACTGTGCAATCCATTAGATTAGGTGGCAAAACACATTTTTATTATATTTATATATGGGCTTCTTTAAAATGGAAATGAGTTAAAACTTGTAGGGAAACTATACAAAAAGATTTGATTATAACTGCTCAATTTTGTTTTCTGGTTGCATAAACAGATTAAAAATACCTTGATGAAAACATTTTATTAATATAAACTTTCCAATAGTTGACTCCAAATCTAGGAGCACTTAAACCCTCCAAACAATAGCATAATTCAATCTAATTCAAGTAGTCTCTTATCAGAAAGTAGTCTAAACCATGGTGTTAAAGATCGGCCGTTACGTTACGTAAGGGCCGTGACGTAACGGATTTTCAAGGTATCGAGACCGATACTCACCAATAAATCGGATTGGAAACAATTCACAGCCGTAACGTCCGTTACGAAACGGTAACGACCGTTACGGTCGATTACATACTCGTAACGTGCGTTAGAGACAGCAACAAGAAAGAATCAGTCAATAGTGAGAGAAAAGACAAATTCCTAGCAGGTTCAGGCAGAATTCAGAGAATAGAGACAGAGATATTGACTAAAGCAACTGAAAATCTTAATTTGAAGTGAAAGAAAGCAAAGAAAACTCTAGAACTGAAGTGAAGTTTGAGCTGACCTGAAAGAATTAGTCGTGTCTTTCTTCCAGCTTGAAGAACTTTTCCTTTATTCTCTCATTTAACCTTTCGATAAGCTTTTGAAGACACCAATCACTGAAACAAAGTGTTTGCTTCTAGTAAAGCTCACAATTTGCACTTGTGCAACTTCCGATCAGGCCAAAAATATGTAAAATTTTCTCCAATCTTCTATTCTGTTTTTTTGTTTCTTTCCCTAGTGTTCATCGGAAGTCGTTGGCAGTCATCAATCGTCGTCTTCGTCGGTGGTCGACAGTCAACTTGGTTCCTAGGTGGGTCGTCCGTCGTCGCAACTCGTAGATCCTCACGGCCTCTCCCTCCCCTTTTTTTTCGACTTTGTTTTCTTTTGTTTTGCGCAGGGACCTTCTAGGTCGTTCGTTTATGTATTATTTTTTTTTCTTGCACAGCTTCAACTTTGTTTTGCCCAGGGAACTTCAAGGTCGTTTCCTGCTTATATTTTTTTTTTCTTGCGCAGCTTCTAAAATAGCTTGTAGTATGTTTTTTTTTGCTTTCTTTGGAACTTGTTTTCCTTACCCGTGGTTGGCTGGGAAGTGGGAATAGAGAGGCTGAGTTTGGATTTTTTATTTTAAATTATGTTTTATAATTTTTGCCTAAAAATTTATCTGTTTATTGTCACTTTTTTTCCTCTTTTTTAATTTATTAACAACAAGCTTAATTGTTTTTAAACATATTACCTATCAAAAAAGTAAAAAAAAAAATTATATAGACAAATAATTAGTAACTAATAATTATTGACTAGCAGACAAATACAACATATCAATAACTAAAAAAATTAACAATTTGTAATGTTTAATTTATTTATAAACAATAAAATTTTTAAATTCATGAATTTATTTTTTTAAATTATATTTTATAATTGTTTCCTAAAAATCTACCTGTTTATTGTCATTTTTTTCCTCTTTTTAAATTTATTAGCAACAAACTTAATTTTGTTAAAAAAATTACCTATCAAAAAAAAATATATATATATTGACAAATAATTAGTAACTAATAATTATTGACTAACATAAAAATACAACATATCAATGACTAAAAATATTAACAATTTGTAATGTTTAATTTATTTATTAACAATAAAATTATTAAATTCATGGATTTATTTTTAAAATTAGGTTTTATAATTTTTTCCTAAAAATCTACCTGTTTATTGTCACTTTTTTTTTTTTTCCTCTTTTTCAATTAATTAGCAACAAAATTAATTTTTTCTACTAGTCAAGAGACTCAAGAGATGAGGATGATAGCTCATCAAGAGACCTAATTGATGATGATGAGTATGATGTCGCTCATCAAGAGACTCAAAATGTCAATTTTTTCAATAGTGGATCGAGCAGTGGTCTGATTTGACTCCTCCTAGTAGCAACAGTGGTAGTGGAAATAATGATAACTCAAGTCCTTCAGGTGATGGAGGCCTTGGACCTGGAGAACAAGTCCAAATTGTTGAAGCCAAAACTTTTGAAGGTAGTGTTCATCATGATTCACCTTATCGTAGAGAAGTTAAATATATTGGTTTTCGCCCTGGTGAAAAAATTAGAGAGTTTTCAGATCCCACCCCACCCCCCCCCCCCAAGACATTACTTGCGTCGCCCTCATAGTGATGTAGGTGAATCAAGTAGGCATGAACATTATTTACCACCAGTTGATGACAGTGATGATGATTCTGGAATTGCTCAATATTTTGGAGATCTAGGAGTTGGACATCAAGTGAGCATTCAATCTAGATACCCATTATAACATCTCCCAAGTGCAGGAGGACCCCTACCACTACCACTACAACCACTAATCTACTACCCACCACCTCAGCAGAGATACCCCCAGCCACAACTTCATTACTATCCCCTCCCACCACCACAATATGCAACTCCACATCCACTTCCTTCAGATGCAGAGGCTCTTACAAATAACCTCTTTGGGCCTGCAATGCCTTATGGGGATCAGACTAGGTATTACATGCAACAACAACCAGAAAATTCCAGTGGCAGTAGTACATCAATAGAAGTGGGAGGTTCTAATTATTTCAATGAGCAAGTGTTGGAGAGACCATATAATAATAATGACAATGACTATCAAGTACCTGCACACTATTCATTTTGGTGGTACTTTCACGAGGTACCAACTAGCTACCAACTAAATAGATATTTACATTTGTCTTCTTTTGTGAATTGTTATTGATTATGAACTTTTAATTGCTTTTGAAGTAATTATTCACATTATTTGTTGCAATGTTATTCTTAAAAATCATAAAAATGCTACTTTTCGGTATTTTAACTTTAAAAAAATAATATAAAATTATAAAACATCTTTTTAAATGTCATAAAAATGATAAAAATTACTTTAAAACCCTTAAAAGTAATAAATTGAAGTAAAAACATGTGTATCAGTAAATCTTAGGGGGTCTGCTAATATTTGAAAAAAATTCACAGTTGCGGTTTCCGATTCCTGTTACGAGTGGACCGATATTCCCGATACCGTTACACCACAACCGCGACCGTGATTTAACACCATGGTCTAAACTCATAATCAAAAGACCAAATTAAAAACAAAACATAAAAAATAAAAAAACTGACTTGAATATAGAAGAGAGGTGATTTTGAGTCATAATAAAGGTGAAGGGGCATCATAATTTGAGAGTTTACACCGAAAGATGAAATTAAAACTGCACTGACATATTACTTTCTTCTTTTATCCGTGTATATCTATTTATTTATTTATTTATTTTTAAATTATAAAATATAGATACAAATTCACTTTCATGAAATTATATACTTGATTTCTAAACAGATGCACCTAAAAGGCTAAAACAAATTGGTCTGCACATATTACACAAAGGAAGCTTAAACTATGCGATCCAAAGATGCTACTGTTATGGGGTCTTGCCCATTTTAAACTCACCCGGCCACATATTTATGTTAGCTTTATGTGATATAAACTCAATATAACATAAAGTAGCTATATATATAATTCTTTTTGTTATCTCATCTAGTTATTTACTAGTGATGTAAACCAAATATTACAGTACCTGTAAACCTAAATGGCTAAATAAGAATCCAGAAAACAAATTGTTACTCACCAAATTCACAATCTTAATTAATACCCAAAAAAATAGAATGCAAACTATTCAACAATAACACAAGGATAAGCAAAAAGAAGACTTAAAATCAGGTGACCTATTGGTAGAAAGTAAAAAGTAGTTGCGATAGTGAATTCTGATAAGAACAAAACTTACTTTCACATAGTTGAGCTGCCATTGCGTCTTCAAGGACTCGTGGGCCCATGTGACAGACAATCCATGTGGCTGAAAGAAAACAAAATTTTGTGGGGGTGGAAAAGAAGTGGATATACAAAAGCAGCCTGGAAATTGAGACCAAACAAATTAACTTATGGTGAATAAAGAGAAGATATAAATACGCAAAGAAAACTTTTAGATTGTGTACTACACTCAAACGAATGGAAGAATATAGAAGAACGCTTATTAGTGGCTCCAAATTTTATCTAATTGTCTGGATCAATAGTGGGAGTTTGGTCCAACAGCCCAATTACAATCAAAATCCAATAGATCTGAAAATTGTAATAACAAACACATGCACTATTAAGTTTTGTCAACCATAAGAACTTGGCGACCTAACAGTGCATACTGACCATTGTATCTACAAGAATAACCTTTTGGGTTTCCATTTGATACCTGATGGCTGGAAGCCTCAAGGGTTGAACTCTCTCTCTCTCTCTCTCAACCCACCCCCTTTTTCACGCTCTAGGCTTCAGCAAAGGCTCCTTGTACCAGCTGATAGTTGGTCAAGGCTAGATATTTCTTCTAACACCCCAAGTGTTACAAATTACAATAGTATGCAAACCGATACAAGGCAAGATCCGTCGGGAAATTTTTAGAGTCATTATTTGAAAAAGGGACCTCATAACCGAAATCTACACGTGTGCCAACACTGCCAAATGGGACACATGGTGCAATCTGAGTAACCTATACCAATATAACAACAACCTACACGTCAAAAGCATTGCCGAAGGGTAAGAGGGAAAAAAAAGGAAGAAAGGGGTGAGGTGGAGTGCATTTGTATTCCAATATATATTAGATCAGTAACGAAAACAATAGAGAAGGGAGAGGGAGCTTCTGGAGCAGAATAGAGAGAGAGAAATTGAAAGAGAAAACATAGAAGAAAAGAAGGAAAGAAAGAAGAAAAAGAAAGGAAAAGTGAAGAAGAGGAGAGGCAGACACATCTAAGCCCTTTGCCACCTCTTCCATAATCCTCTCCTTTTGACAACAAATTTTAAATAGTTCTGCTTTCCTTCCTCCACACAGGTTAAGGGAATTTGATCAACCTTTTCCTTCTCCGCCACCAAAAAAGAGATTCTGGAGAAGCGAGAAGAAGGAAAGAGAAGGGAGAGAAAATTGGGAGCTTGAAAGTTTGAGTCTCTTCAGGTAAATCAGTTTCTAACCAAGGAAGCAATGGATCTCTTTGAATTCAGTTTTAATAGATTGAACCGAATATATACACGGTTTTGGTTTAAGATTTAAACTCATGAAATGAACGAAACTGGATAAGAAGAAAAACAACATTTTCAGTGGGTATTTGAACAGGGAAAAAATGATGTGTTTCATTCATTATTTTATCGTCAAAACATGTAAAAGAAGGATTAAAAATAATTAAGGAAGAAAACAGAAGGGAAAATATGAAGAAAATGGTGAACGGAAATTCAAAATTGGGTCTCAGTTTTTTTAAGATTAATTGGTGTTTTGAGTGTTGTGATTCACAAAGACATGTTTAAAAGATGTTAAAAATGGCTTAGAAATGATCAGAATCGAAAAGGATAATGCTATTATAAGCTCAAACTTATATGAGACAACAATTGAAATGGCATTTTGTAAATATGTAATTATCTTGATTCTTAAATATATTAACTATTTCTTTATTTCCCGATCACCTGGAAGGCACAAGTAGAGCTAGGACAGTTATTGTATGATGTCTACCCAATGCTAGATGCAGAAACGCATAATACATCGAGAGAGATCAAGACTTCTCACTATTTCTTAGATCCATGTACCCAATCTTGGCGGAAAAAAATGTGAATGAAAGATCTCACTGAATTGAATTTGATCCATGAATCTAAGAAATAGTGAGAATTGGTTTTTTAACCATTCATTGGTCTACAAATAGACTTTTCATTCATCACAATCACTTTTTTTTTCCAGTTCTTACACTATCTAATAGTCAAAAAACCATGTCTCATAAAGCTTGAGCTTATCGTAAGCATTACCCAATTTCAAAAATGAGCAATACAGATTTATATACATATGATCTCGATATGACAATGGGTTGCCCGGGATTCGAACCAGGAACTAGTTGGATAGAGTAGATAATTTCCTTGAGCGGGTATCGGGAATCGAACCTGCATCGTTAGCTTGGAAGGCTAGGGGTTATAGTCGACGTCGATTTAATATTTTTAACGTTGAAAAATGAAGTTTCAGGTCACCGTCGCCAAAGGTGACCAGAATTGTCATTGTCGGCGAGTCAGCAAGTCAAATGAATCTAGATTGAATCGTCTCAACGAGTCAACTCGGCCAATGAACGGGTCAATGGGTCGGTCTTGAGACAGGTCCATCCAGCTCAGGTTAATAATAAATGAAACTAAGTCATTTTGGGTTTATATACTTGAATTTAAAATTTGGTTTGTGTCTGTTGAATTCTTTGTTTACCGAGATAATAAATTAAAATCAGAATATGAAATAGGAACAAAGTTAACCTATTCCTTAATTCCTAGGATAAGAATACATCATCCCTAATTTTCTGAATTTCATTTCAATTAATTAAAATCAAATTGAACTATTAATTATTATGGATTAATTAAAAAGGGGTTACGATTTCTAAAAAAATTATAAAAAGGTGAAACCATTAATCTAGAATAATTACCAAATAATTAATTTTTCTAAAATAACTGTAAATTAGTTAGTTTTCATGAAATTACTTATAAAAGGCTAATTAACTTTCAGCTATCTTAGGACCTTTTGGGCTCTAGACTCTAAATTTAAGGTCCTTTTGAGCCAATTTATCCTTCATATTTTAGGTTAATTACAAATAAGCCCTTTAAGTTTAATAAATAACAAAAAATGTCAATTAATTTTCAAAAAAGCCTACCTCGAGGTTATTTCACATTTTGAGTCTAATTCTGAGTTCAATTTGGAGAAAAGACAACAATTAAATATTGTCTAAGCGCAAAGTTGGATTAAACACGGCTAACTAGGCTAAATTTTAAGTTAATTGCGAGCAATTGAAGACAAAATAATTAATTATACAAATATGGGGCCAATAATTTACTTATGAAAATAAAGTCCCAATTGGTTACAAACAAATTAAAAGACCAAATTAATAAGATATTAACTATCCAATTACAGACACGGCAGAGTTCATTGAGACTAAAAAGATGAAGAAAATTAAAAAGGAATGCATTATGGTAGGGATTTAATCTACATGATAAATGTATATAGGATTCCAGTGAAAGAAAAGAAGATAAACAAGTGGTCAAGGGACAAAGTAAGTAATCTTATACCTCGAAGTGGATAATTTTATGCTCTATTTTAGAAATGTTAAATTTATATATATGTTGTGAGTAATCTCAGGCCTTTGAATTGGAAAATTTATATTTGGATTTATTAATTTTGAAATATGATGTGTTTTAACTTGCTTTATATTAGGGAATAAAGTGTTTCATGCCTTTGACTTGTTATGAAACTCCCATGCTTAAATTTATTTTATTTTGAAACCTATGTCATTTTGTTCAACTTACCTTGAAAATAGAACTTGTATTTGAAAATGATGATTTTTCACCTACGTGATTTGAATATGAAAACGGGACCAACTTGATGGTTCGTGACTACTACGCATAGCTTCACTAGTTGGATAATATTGGCGCACTATTTTAAACATGTCTAATATGTCACTATTGTGATAGAATGATGAGAGGATGCCAACATTGAGGACATGACAATGTTGAAGTGATGTAAAACCAAAAAACGGGACCCCGAGAAATGAGACCATCTCATATATGTCCCTAGTCATCAGGAAAATCTCATATCTGAATCGACAGGAATTCATAACAGATTAAAAGGTAATTGTAGCAGGAAATGCACCCAACTTGGAAAACGCCATGGTTTAAATAACGACCGTAACGTATCGTATCGACCGTGCAAATTGGTTTTTTGACCCTTCGATATTTATACAAGCCGATATATCAGTGTAACTAAAATTCATAGTTGTATTGGCCAATACCATTACGTATCGACCATTACAAGCCGTTACTGGACTGATACGATTGTTTTGAGGTTTTTTTTCAAATTTTTAATTTTGTTTTTGCAAATTCTTATGATATCTATTTTTATAAGATTTGAATATTAGAGAGATACGTAACAAAATAATCCAAAACAATTGAAATGGGTTACTAAAATATTCGGGTCAATATGAACTCGAAAATACCTCTTGGCCTCAAAATGTTTTGACTCCATAACTTATCACACTAAATTGATTTTCATGCTTATAATCTTTTTTTGTTATTATCCATATTACTTGCTGTAATGTTATTCAAATTATATAATAATTCTTATTAGTTTTACTTTAAAAAATCTATTATAAAATAATAAATATCTTTTTAGGTGTTATTTATCAAAAAAATATTTTCAGGTGTTAGAAAATTTAAAAATAATAGTAAAAAATATTAAAATTTGATAATTGTAATCAAGATATGCATATCAATAACTTTAAGAGATTTGCTAGTGTTTTAAAAAAAAAATTACGGTTGCAATTTCTAATACGAATGACCCGATACTCCATATACCATTATATCGCGACCGTAACCGTGTCATACCCTACGATCGCGATTTAAATCCATGGAATACACACTAATATGAAAGAAATGATTTGTGAAAAGATGCTTGAATAGAGATATAGTCTAAGACCATCTCTAGTGGTGATTCAAATTCAAACCCAAATTTCACTTAAAATTGAGTAAAAGGTGAATTTAAGTTTGATGTTCTCCAATGGTCACTTAAGTTTTTACTCAAATCTTTTTTAAAAATTCCCACCTTATCCCAAAAATTATTTTATATCATTTCCCTTCAAAAATCATTTCCCTTCTTTTTTTTTTTTCCTTCCAAAATCTCTTTCACTCTTAATTTTCATTCCTTCCCAAATTTTCTCATCATTTTTTTTCTATTATTTTAATTCTCTAATAGTCACTGAACCTATTCAATCCATCAACTGCCTCTTTCTCCATTCCATCTCACCGCAGCCCTTCCTCTCTTAAGCATAAACCTTCTTTGCTTCTCTGCTTCTCCCTCATCTCTCTGCTTCTCCATCCCTCCATCCCTCATTCTCTCACGACATTCCCTCCATCCCTCATCCCTCCAGGATCTCACGACTCCCACTTCCCTCCATCCCTCCCTCTCTCACGAAACTGTCATCAATTATGTTCCCATCAAAACCAAAGCCTAGTTTGGCAGCTTCTAACTGAGGGTTCAAATGGATTCCACTAACTTCATAAGCTGGAAATGAGTTGCAAAATCATTCGATCATCTACACAGGGAGTCTCTCTTTCCGTCACCACCGTTCTTCATCGCCAACTGTCATTGCCGTTCGCCATCGCCGATCGTTCCCGCGATTGTTCCCGCCATCACCGATTCTCACCAACTTTGTTTTCCTTTTCCTGATTTTCTTTTCCTTTCATTTTCCATCTGAAGTGAGATTAGATAAAAAAAAAAAATAGCCATTATAAATTTGGTTCTATGAACAGTTGTGCACTGATTTGGGTTTGGATTTGAGTAAAAACTGATTTGGTATGGGTTTGAGTCTAGGGTTGGAGGATCATTTTTGTGTATTTTGACTCAAATTTAAATTTGATATGGGTTTGAGTCACCACTGGAGACGCCCTAAGAAGCACGGATACAACACGACACGTTGTATAATATATATATATTTATTTATTTATTTATATATGAATTATTATCATGACTACCTATCAAAATTATTATTAATAATAAAAAAAATTATTGTATATAGGTTTTATTAAATTGATTTATTAAAAATCAATAAACAAAATTAACTAATTTGGTGATATAAAATAAGTGCGTTGTTAAAGTACACATTAAATATATAAATTATTATAATTTGATCTTACAAATAATAAGATCAAAGTGATACCAAATAAGGAATAAATTTTTTATTTTTAGACTTTTTAATAATAAAAGTTAACAAAAATTAGATTAAACTAATTTAACGAATATAATAAATGTCATAAGTCAAAAAAAATAAATGTTTAAAACATAAGGGGGATGGTTGACACATCGAGGGGTTTAAAACAAGACGAGAGGAAGCGAGTGGTCAAAATTAAAAGGAGAGGAGTGGGGATTTGACGTCAGAAGAAAATAAAACAAGGGGGCAGTGGTTTCCCAAAACAAGGGTAGGGATTTCGTCAAAACAAGGGGTGCGGGTTTGGGGGTTTTGACAAGAAAGGATTCCGACGAAATAGGAGGGAGAGAGAGAGAGAAGGAAAGATCGATCGAGATAGACAGATCAAAGAGAAAGGAGGAGGAGGAGAAGAAGAAGAAGAAGAAGAAGATGGTGGTACCTGCGTATTTGGTGATGATCTCTCACGGGTAGGTTGTTCTTCTTCCCCTCTCTCTCTCTCTCTCTCTCTCTCTCTCTCATCCTTCTTCACCATCAATATGTCCCACCGTGTCGACAATGTCCGAAATTTTGAAAAAAATAAAAAATAGAACACTCAATTTTAACGTGTCGAAAACGTGTCCAAGCATGTTCGTGTGCCAAACGTGTCAGCCATTGACACCTTGACCTTACCAGTATATTGGTGCTTCTTACGATATGATTTTTAATAAAGCATTTTGAATAAATTATTAAATGTTTATTTTTGATCACCTGTCTTATAGTTATAGTACATTGACGTGTTGATTTGCAAGTCTACAATGTTTGCCTTATAGTACATTGGCGTGTTGATTTGCAAGTCCACTGTGGTTTATTATATGCACATTTTGAAATAATTAATGTCACTATCGTGCAAGAAATATTTGAAACCTACGAAGAGAACTTGTCTAATTTCTAAAAACCCATGACAATGTAAGAGAATTACTCAATAAGCTTTGTTAGCTCACCCTATTCTTGAACCCTTTTTTTTTTGGGACAAGTAAGACACACCCATTTGTTCCATTGGGACTTGAACCCTTAATTTCCCTTTGGAAGGTGGAGGAAACAACACCTGAGCTTTCTTCTTAAACTTTTTCAGGTGTACAAGTAAAGAGGCAAGAAAAGGAAAAAAAGAAAAAAGATTTTGTGAACATATACATATTATATAAAAACATTTTTGACAGAGGAGAAATCTAGAGACCTGTGTAGTCTCTATTTCAATGTGTCATATTTCTGAAGCATGTAAACAGTCTTTTGATGTTTAAGACTCTAAAATAGTTACTTAATGTGAGATACTTTAGGCTAAAGCTCTTATTATATGGGATTGTGATGTGATTGGTGGTGATCTGATTGGCATAGATTGAGGCTTCCGCTGAATATTCTTCAGATTTGCATCCTATTTGATTCTGAAGGCCTTAGTGGCTGGAAAGCTCACTTGTGTGGGATTTGGGTAATGACAACTCTTAGGTTTGAAACCACCACCACCAACCCCCCCCCCCCCCCCCCCCAAAAAAAAAAAAAAAAAACTAAAGCAAAAACACTTTTAGGTTCCTTGGGCCAGCTAATTGTTGGTGTCTAGACATTTCTTCAGGTTTGAATCCTCACCCCCGTCCCTCTCTCTCTCACACACACATCATTTCAAAATTTTTAAGAGGCTCACTGCACATTCTTGATTTCAAATTTATTTTCTTTTGGTTAATTAGGGTTCTTTCTTTAGGGGTCTTAATAAATTGATGAGATAATTGGATCAAATTGGATTATGAGATTGGATCTCCAATGTTTAAAATATTATGTCTAGGTTGAAACATGAGAAATCGTATTCAAAGGTTTTCATTAACATAATAGATTAGGATAACCCTTAATCTAATCTGAATCTCATCCATTTATAGGCCTATATGGCTGTGTATAAAGAAGGCAAAATTTTAAAAAGATTAACAGCTCAAACCAATAAGGGAAAACAAACAAAAAGTCAATCTAAATAAAAAATGATTGAATAGGACAGGAGGAAGGTCTAGCAATTTTTCTTGGGGTGACTAGAAGAACTAAAAGTAACTTGGAGACAAAAAAGACTAGGAATAGCAAAGATTGGAGAAAGAGAGGAACAGGAACTGAGATAATTTTTGAAGCATGCATGGTATGTAGTGTACAGCCTAAGTATTCAAGCAAGAACACAAAACACTGGAGTTTCAAGTTTGGGGAGAAAGAAATCCACAAAGACAACTACACCATACACAATGGTTTTAATTCAGGCTGTTTCGCAAAAAGGTGCCATGATTCAAACAACAGAGGACCATGCCTCCACCTTGCAACAGATCAGAGATTTAAAGAAGACTCCTCAATATTTTGAGCAGCGGAGTGTTAAATTTGTTTCCTAGAAAGGAAGTTTGTTGTTACCTTGCCACCTCTAAAATGGTTTGCATGGAAATTGGCACAGGGCAATGTTATCACAATAAAACCATTTAATAAGATTTAACGGTATAATTCCAAGTTTTTGTTGCATACTGGCATGTGTAAGGAAGATGCAATGTTGGTAAATCAAATTTTATTGCATCAATCTATGGCCAATGAGTAGTGGTGTTTTCTCTTATTTCTTTTTGGAGGAGAGTGGGTGTTGACTGTTGACAGAATCAATGGTGACTAGAGTCCTTGCCTCATAATTTAAAACCAGGAATAGTTAGAAGCCTGTTACATAAAAATTCACTCTCCTAGACCACCAATGGTTGGTTAGAAGAGCATTGTAGTCAAAATCATTGGTCTTACACATGTTGATGTAAGGGTTCATCATTTTTAAATTGCTAGCAGAATACAAGTCTTAGGCGACTTCTATTCTCTTCAACTTTAGTTGGCCTTTTGCACCATGTGTATACATGGGATATGCTGCCATTTTTTAACATTTTTTTCATTATATTCAAATATAATTATAAAAAAAAAAATAACAAATTTGACCTACATAACCTTTCTCATAATAATATTAATAATAGTAGTAGTAGACTAGTAAAGTAATAATAATGATAATAATGAAGTCAAAGATTTAACAATTCTTTCACTTTCAAAAATAAAAATAAACTTCTTATTTATCTCCAATAAAGACATTAATAAGAAGAAAATGTCAAAATTATTTGGAAGGAAGAAAACACACAAACATAAATACGCACACACACTGCAACTAGTTCGTGAACCCTTCATGTGCAAATTTAATATTCAAACTTGTTCATTCATTGCACATCTATTTAGTTCTACTTATATAGTAAAAGCTTTCATTCAATGGCTCTATTTTCTTTTTTAAAAAATATATCTAATGGCTCTAAATGTATCAATGAAAACAGAAGAACCATTAATTTAGTCAAATAAGAAGTTTGAAAGTGAAAGAAGAAAAAATCTTTTTAAGTTTCGATTATGTAAAGCTAACTACATGAGGAACATGTAGCATGAATGTCACACATTCTAAGCCAATAACCTCCTGAGAGTTTTAATAGTGTGACTTGAGGACATATTTGCAAATCTAGAGGAGTATCCTTCATATCTAATCATAGAATTCTTCTTCAATGCTTTACTAAGGTCATGGCATGAGACAGCATTACTCAAATGTGATGTAACCTGAATAAGGGCTTTTCAGAGAAAGAATCATGAAAGAGAAAAGAGAAGAGGGCATGGAGAAAGAGGAAAGAAATTATTTCAAGAGGGTTGCATCTTCTAAGCCTCTTGAATCTTGATTACAAGAGAAAGATGCACAAGAGATTAGATAGTAGGGAGAACATGAAGAAAGAGAGGAAGATCAAGGGGGAGACCAATGGCCTTTGTCAATTGATATTAGCTTAAAATTCATCACCCCTCTTACAACCCTAATTTGAACCTAGGCTTATTTTCTAATCCTAAATGTACCAAAATACACCTAACTTTATAATAAAAACATTGTGTGTATGTTTCTTTCTTTCTTTTCTGATAAGTATAAACATTATATGTGTATCAACAATAAATGAGTTTTCAACTTTAGACAATACTAAAAATAAAGGCGTTATAGAATATATTTTAAATCTCAATAAAATATAAGGGTCCCCTAATTTTTAAAGGATTTTGTAAGGCAAACATCACTAACAGAAGAAGAGGCTCAACATGTAAGGCATGAGTCTCATAAGTCATAATTAACTTGATATATTATCCATAAATGTTAATTTTTGGAGCTGGTCCCTTTTTTTTTGTATATGGGCTCGCCCCTCTCGGACACCTTGTTAATATATTCGATTATTGTTTACTGATCAAAAATAAATAAATAAATGTTATTTGCAAATATTCATCAAATCAGAATCACCTCACTATTATACATTTTAAATGAAACCCTATACATTCATACTGAATTCAAAATAAATAATAGTGTATTGCAAGGTCACGTGTTCTCAGTTTGTGGTTCAAAGCACGCATGCATCCATAAAGAAGACCAGCCAATCCTAATAACACATAGGTCATATATATCAACAAGCTCTAGCTTGGTTTCCACCTTCCCATATGGGAGGTTGAGGCTTCAAGTCCACTCTTAAGGTGCAAAGTGTGTGCGCTAGCGTGAGATATACCTATAAAAAAAATAACACATAGGTCATATATACTTCACTTTTCAAACACTTCTACAGTTCTACCTCTAGATGGAAAAGAAAACCCATGCACCAATCAAATAAACGTAGAAGCTGAATGATTATAAACCAACACCATCATAACTAAAGACAATGGATTGTGCCAAAGTTGAAAAACACAAAAACAGTACCTACCTCTCCCCCCCCCCCCCCAACCCACAGCGCAGTATCCATGTGTCTTTATAACTTTTGCTTTCCACCAGGTGTTAGCACAAACCAAAACTTCCTTTACCCCTGCCCTCACCCTCGATTTTGTTCCTCCTCTCTTTAAAAAAAACTCTCTCTCTCTCTAGAAAGGATAAACAGAACCTGTTTGGGGATGTTTGATTTGAAGTTTACACTGAGAAGTTTATGGATATAGAAATTTAGCTACACGTTAATGTGGTGTGTATGGGCACCCATGCCCTTGATGTGTGCACAATTTCATTCAAAAGTGACAAACCTTCTAGTTCCAGGCTATTTATTCAAATTGGTAAACAATAGTTAATTACCCATTACCCTTTTAGGCTTTCTTTGGCCTTTACAGTACAGAGTAAAGACCACCCATGTTCACACAGGTAAAAGTAAGCAAAACATAAGAGTTCTCTTTACCTACTGTTCTGTCTATGGTTTGAAGTAATCTAACTTTGCCATCAAATCCTGCCTGGGAAGTCAGGTGGGTAAGGGGAAGGGTGACCTATGTGTTGACAACAAATGTCTGTGTGCAGGTATCACAATGCAATCACAAACACTAAATCTGCAGAACACTCCAGCCATTTGCATTGTGTCCACAAATCTCTCTCTCTCTCTCTCTCTCTCTCTCTCTCTCTCTCTCTCTCTCTCTCTCTATATATATATATATATATATATGTGTGTGTGTGTGTGTGTGCGTGTGCGTGTCTTGAGTGAGATAAAGTTAAGCTTCACGGGAAAATTTCATAATAAAGTAACACTCAACTTTTCATTTTATTTCGGTAATGAACATTTAAATCCAAGATAATAAACTAGTATATATTGCGCGACCTTCTTCTGTGAAGGCTACATAAAGAAAATTCAAAGCAAATGCTACAACTACAATAAAGAGAAAAGGTAAAAAGGCAGGAGTAATTGCCATTAACCCGGCAGGTAAACAAAATCAGAAACTAAGGATTAAGAACAAAAGCATTAAACAGAAATCAAATTAACAAAAGAAAAATACAGCAAAAGGGTTAGTAATCAACAGAAATGGGCGAGTAGATATGCACAAAAAATACATATCAGAACAAATCCATATCACTAAGAATAGAATTAAACCGACACTACCTGAATAATCAAAATGAAATCGGCCGGTGATGTAGCAGCAGGCGCGACGTATTCGGTGAATAGAGACGATTGGGGGATCGATACCGATTAGTTTATCGACAAAGTAGCAAATCGATCCGATTGATAGGCTTAGGGCAAATGTTAAGGTTAGGGTTAGGGTTAGGGTTAGGATTAGGGCTTTTGGTAGCAACTGTGAAGGGAAAAGAGAAACAGAGACGCAGACAGAGAGTTTTATGTATGTGTCAGTGAGAGAGACGTACCTCGGTACCTGATAGTCGTGGGCGAGAGTGGAGAGAGAGGGAGACGGGTGGAGTTCGTTAGGAATGGTTGCGCTGGCGTTCGTCCCGCCCGTGGCGCAGGTGAATTTTGAAAAATAAAACTTAGATGTCTGATATAATAATAGCTAACGCCGTTATAACTCGGAAAGAATAAATAAGGGAAGGGTAAATTACGTTGAGCTAGATGATCTTTCTTCAAATTTTTAAAATGATATTAATTTCTTCATTTTTTCAGATAAACTATAAAAACTATAGGTGCGTATAAATTGGGTTAGGTTAGATTTTAGTATAATCAGAACCAATTTCACTTTAAATGATTCTAAAAATTTAGAACCATAACCGAATCGCAAGTCTAGTAAAATCGACTCGAGCCAATTAAAAAAATCTGGTTTGGATCGGGTTGGGCCAGTTTGACCCGTTCAGATTAACTTTTTTTTTTTTTTTGCCTTCAAACTAATCCCAAATTTTTATTTTTATTTTTATCAGTAAACTAATCCCAAAAATTATGCATTCATAAAATGTATATATAATCTTTGTAAATCTAAATTAAAAATTGATAATTTTTCTGTGTGTAATATATATATATATGCTACATTTACAATGCTTGAATATATATTATAAGTTAAACTTAGTAAAATGATAAACTATACAGCCATGACAACTAATGGGCACTTCATAAGCAATTTGATAATTGTGAAACTCAAAATTTATTCTCTCTCTCTCAAAATTAATAAACTCATAACTATTTAAATATATTAATAAATGGTTTCATGTAATTATACATGGCATATATATCCAGTATGTTATATATGTATACAGTACATATATCTATATCTAAATATATATGACATATATACAGCATACTATATATATATGTATACAGTGTATACATATATCTATATCTAAATATATATATATATATATGACATATATACAGCATACTTTATATATGTATATACTATATTATATATGTATATACAATATATATACTGTATATAATATATATATTATATTATATATGTATATATATAATTTATATATATTGCACGCATATATATACATATTAATTTTTCTTTAAAAAAAATAATGAAAGTTCGATTCTCAGGTTGGTTCGGTTTACCCAAATTTTAAACCTTAATCGAAACCAAACCGACAAAATCGGTTCTAGAACCGAACTGACCCAATTATTTTTATAACCAAACTAACCCAACCCATTGAAGTCGGGTTAGGGTCGGGTTGAGTCTACTATTCTTAATTTTTTTGTGCACCCCTAGTACAAACCTCTCTTCTAACCTTATTTTGCTTCAAAACGACAAAAGTACCCCTTACATTTTTTCAATTTTGACTATTTTTTAACTTTTAAAATAGTAATTAAAATCTTATTGGACTTAAAAATATAAGTTATTTGTCTTAAATTTATTTTTTTATATAAAATAAAAAAAATCTTTAAAAAAATTTTACAAAAAGGAGTCAAAATTAAAAAAATGCAAAAAAAAAAAAAAAAAAAAAAAACAATTTGAAAAGAGACTTTTTTGTCATTTTGATTTGAATAAAAAAAAAGGTTAGAGGCGAAGTTTTTGTTATTTGTCATTAAAAGTAAGGAAAGTCAGTATTATTTTAAAAACCTCAACGGATATTTTGTAATTGTAAGAAATTTCAAGGGAGTAAATTACTGCTTGTTTGTCATTCCTGATTGATGTAATAAAAGTATATGTGTATGTGTATATAAATATATATATATATATATATATAATATGTGTAAATGTAATTATGTGTATCATTTATATGTATAAATTCTTTTGTACATCATTATGTTTTTTAAGTATTAGCAATAAAAATAAAAATAAAAATATGAATATTAATTCTATTTTTTTTTTGTTCATAATATTAATTCTATTTATAACAACATCTAAACACATTTTTGTTTCGATAAAATAATTTTGGTGTGCATAAAATTTTATTTTCTCTATTTATTTTGTGTTCTTTTATTTTATCAATTTTCAAAATAATGGACGATGCCTATTAGTATTTAATTCTCAAACAAATGGAGTAATTATTTAGGATCATTCGACCAACAATTTATGAAAGTATCAAAATTATCATCTACTTCAAGTATAAATATATTAACCCATAAAATCATTTAATTATTTAGTGCAAAAAATATAATTTCGTGAAATATGTAACAATCCCAAAAAAAGTATTGCAAAACTTTAAAATCTAATAACTTGAAATTTATAAATTCATTTTTAATAAAACTTATATATTTGGATTCTAAACATCAGGATCTATCAAATAAGAGACATATTGAATATTAAAAAAAATGGAAGAAAACAATCGCTCCAAAACTAAAAAAATTTGTATAAGCAAAACTGTAAACTTTTACACTTTTTCAATGAATATTTTCTTCTCAAAAAAAGTGTAAAATTTTACACTTTTTAATAAAAAATTTCATCCCAGCGAGTGTAAAACTTTACACTTTTTTAGTGAAAAACTTATTCTCAATGAAAGTGTAAAATTTTACACTTTTTAGTGCATCATCATTTTGATTGTCCATAGGGAATCTACATCACCGTACTTAATGGATTAAGTAAAATACATGTCCATGGGTGGGTTTGGGCACTAATACTTAGCAAGAGAATATAAACATGTCCATAGATGAACCGAACACAACTTTTTTTTACTTAAACAAATACCTTCCTGAACACAACTTTTTTTTTTTGACATCTATAACGTCCTAGAAAATTTTGACATTTAATAAATAGTTAAGATTGGAAATGATGCGTTATAATGTTAATAGTTATGACTAATAATAAGACTTTGACCTTGAGACTCATAGGGAGTCATCTTATATGTATTTAAGACTAAACATTATAGCTTGGAAATGTCAGAATACACTTTATATTGATAAAATCTCTTATAAGTGTAATTAGCTTGATCTTGGCATTTTCTCGGTAAAGAGCCTACATAATTGTTTTCTTTAGAAGGTTATATCTTCTAAATCCCATAGAATTAGATTGTGCGGCTTATGTAGAATTAAATCTTTATTTCTTATCTTTAAAATGATATATAGATGACCTTATTTGAATTCCATATGAGGGAGTTATGACAATTTTGCCAAAAGTGTATGGAAAGTGACCACAACAGACTGTTTGGGATATAACTTGAGTTGTAGGATGAATTTTTGTGTGCTTCCAAAGCCATATCAAAGTAGACTTAATGTAGAACAATCCTACAAGATTTCATTAAGTTTTACCATATAGTTTAGGAGATATTGAGGTTTGAAATTTGGTGAACTATGTAGCGAAAGCTGAACAAAATAATTGAGTTCGTTCGAACGAGCTTTTCAGAATGTTTTCATGCAATGTTCGTTTGATAATTTGATCCAACAAATAGGCTTGCAGGTATCCCGAAATCACTTTTTCTCATTTTCTTTGCAGGCATAACATTTTCCCCCTGTTTTCTCTTCATCTTTCTCCCTTTCCCTCCTATTTTCCTTATGTTTCTCATCTCATTCCACTAGATTGAGAGGTAGACTGATGGGAAGAAATTAGGGTTTTTAGGATAATTGAATTATACACCACAAAGGGAGCAAGGTGATCGTTTAGAGAGGATAGTTTGTGAAGAATTAAAGGAGATTCGCAAGCTAGGGTTTACATCAAATTACTTTTAAGGTAGGGAGTCTAACATTGGGTTGAGAAAATAATGCTTAGGGCATTGTTATGAATTCTAAATATGTATACATAATGGTTGTTGCATTTTAATGTCTTGTATGTGTTTTGTACCAAGGAAAATCTATCATACCATGATCATATCATATGTTTCTCTTCATAATCTCTTTTTATACATTATTGTGTCTATTTGTGTCATGCCCCGGGCCCTAAAGACCCGAGGGTGACCCTGTAAGATGAGGTCAAACATATAGTAATTTTGTTCATTCCAAATCACCATGTGATTTACATATTCTCATTTGAATTTATTTTCATAACACACACAATCATTCTATATCATTCCATTCATCATTTCTAAGGTTTTACCAACATATATTAAATCAAAAGTGATGTTTACCATACCAAATCTCCTTGGATAAAAAAAGTGCAACTTCTCTAGTTTTGTGTACATCCTCATACACATACAAAAATATAAATCATTGGCCTATATGGCCTTAACATTTGCTTCAAGGAAACTATCAAGTTAATTACATCTAAAATAAGCAAAAATGGACAAAAATGGGATTTTTTCTAATCCATGTCGTCAAGGCGTCGGCTCCTTGTCATTACCTACATTATGTAGGGGTCAAAATAACAACCACAGTAGAGATTTTAAAATAGAGAAAATTAAAATGGTGCAATGTGTAAGCATGTGCCATGTGTTATGTCAAGCAAGCATCCATTCATCATGCATATGCATTAACAACCAACACATTCATTTCGTTTAACATTTCGGAAGATCACTCCCATTTAATCATAAAGGAGATATTATAGACAATGAATATAAGAAAGTGTTATATAACCCACAAGAAAGTAAATGAATGTCATATAATTTTAAATTGAGTTTTCACTCCATTCCTTTCATGTCAATTCCTAACATTCTGAAACTTAGTTTTTCTACCGGCCCCCCAAAAAGAGCTGACGCTTCATGAGCTACTGACTCATTGGCAATGCACCACCACTTGTGCGAGGTTATGATCAGTAACCGAAGGGAGACACCATCCCCATCATAAATAGATCCACCATGAAATAGTGAAATCTCACTAGCACATACTTTCGCTATTTTATAATTTTAAAGCATTTAATTAAATTTTCAACCAAGGCATCACAATTCCAACAATTCTCACATCCCTCCTTATTCGGTTTATCCCAAGGAGTAAATATCTGCATTTTTGTCATTCATTTCCATCCCATATTTTTCATTATAATCAATGTTTCCCGATTCATTTACAAACATGCCCAAGGTTATATCATTTCATTTATACAAACCACAATAATGTTAACACAACTTCATAACCTTCAATAATTCAATTATTCCTCTCAAGTATGAGACATATAGATATATGGCATTCACAATTCCATCACTCATCTCAAGCATGAAAATACATATGCACATGGTATTCAACAATTCCATTATTTAACTCATGTAAAATACATATCTACATGGTGTTCAACAATTCCATATCCAACTCAAGTATAGTATAAGGCAAGGCAAGTAAGGGAAGTTCCCAAAAGTAGCATAGATATGTGTCAATCACAGCATGTTAAGAAAGGTCATATTTCATTATTCATCACAAGAACATACTAATGCTATTTCAATTCAAGATATTCAAAATTTCTATCACAATTCATAACATGAGCAACATAGCAACATACAACAATATAGAGAAAATCATAAAACAAGTAAAATGCATCATGCTTACATGGAAAACACCCAATCTTCAACCCTGACAATAAAATATGACATCAGCAAAAATCGTTTAGTCAACTGACAATTGACTGACGTAGGAGAGGTATCTGTTACTGATAATAAAATATAAGGGAGGTCAGTATAACTTTTCAAACCATAGGAGAGACATATGTAATATCAATAAACCTCAGGGGAGGTTAGTGTAATTTACCTAAAATATTATCGTTAACGTATAAAAAAAATTGATAGTTAATAAAATCTTCATTCATCATTAATGGTGTCCTAAAAAACTATAATAACCCTCTAAAAAAAGGTAGGTTAGATCACATATTAGACCTTAAGATCGACTAGTCCTTAAAGAAAGAGAAAAGTTACAAAGACTCTCTAAAGAAAGGCAAGCCATGTCATGAATTAGACCTTAAGATAGACTCCCTAAAAAAAAAGGAAAAACTATAAAGACCCTCTAAAGAAAGGCATGTCAAATCATGAATTAGATCTTATAATTGACTAGTCCTTAGAGAAAAGGAAAACAATAAAGATCTTCAAAAAAGGGCAAGATAGATCATGGATCAAACTTTAAAAACTGACTAAGGGAGAAATTTCAAAGACTCTTCAAGAAGCATAACAGATTATGCTAACATTATGAAATCAGCTAGAGGCATAAAAAATGAGAGAAATCTTGCAACAAAATGAGGTAAATACATCCCTTTAAATATAAAAAATGATTATTGAATGAAACAATATTCACAATACTTAGCAAAAAAGCAATGTTTTTATCTTTAGTTACATTCAAAAAAAAAAGGAAAAAGGAAAAAGAAAAGAGGGGTTCAAATGCAAAGTTGTCCACTGTTCATCCTCAAAGCTCGGTTTGGAGGAACGGTGTACCCCTTGTCCTCGTGTTCCTTGAAATTCCATAGCTCAAGGTAAATGGAGGTCTGATTGGGGCAGAAACCTCAAGAAATCTGGATACTTTTCATGTTATGGAACATCCCTTAACAATCTCTCGTTGCTTTTTCAT
Source organism: Nyssa sinensis (assembly GCA_008638375.1). NCBI lineage: Eukaryota > Viridiplantae > Streptophyta > Magnoliopsida > Cornales > Nyssaceae > Nyssa > Nyssa sinensis. The sequence continues at coordinate 22,077,175 of CM018043.1, forward strand.
GCTTAAGGGACTTACTTCCTTTTTTTCTAAAATAAGCTGATAAGAGAACTTCTTTACCTCTTTTCATCTTCTACTAGCTTTAAGATAGGTCAGGGGGGGCATGTCCTTATTACGGGACATAGAGCGTGTTAGAATATAGAATATTCTAGTATATATAATGTAATATATTCCCACATCGTCTTTCCCTTTTGTTTAGTTTGCCTCATTCTACTTATAAATAGGCCCCATATTGTACAGTTTCAATACACAGAAATATATACAAATTTCTTTCTTTTCTCTATTTCTTCATGGTATCAAAGCCACAAACTTGTGGCATGTAGTCTTATTTTTTTCTTTCCGACAAATTTTCGGTGCTCTTCCTTGTGACGGTATCTTGCCTCACTAGCCGCTACGCACCGCCACTCCTCTCTGCCTTCCTCGATTTTGCACTATTCCGATCACCATCTCACAAAGATACCACCACCATTGGACAGCCCATTCAGAAAGGAGTCCAACGTTGCCAAAATTGCCCCTATCGGAGCTACCACGCGCCTCTTAAAGTTCTGTCGCGCCGCCCACGCACAGCCCCACGCACCAGCCCTCATCTTTGCGCTACCACGTCAGCCCTAGTGCACTTCACTACCACGTCAGCCCTAGTTCCATGTCAGCTTCCGTCGCCACATCACCGTTGACCGTTGATCGTTGACTTTGACCGTTGAATTTTTGCAAGTCAGGTGCTTTCTGGTCAGTTTTTTCGTCTTGATTTCATTTTTGCTATCTACTTGTGCATTTGAAGCTTTGATACGTCTCAATCTGCATCGAATCTCGATTCTATTGTTCGTCCTATAGACATAATATTGGATGGATCCAAGTATAGTATGTGGGCTCAGAATATGGAGGTTTTCTTAAAAGGACGCCGATTATGGCGTTATGTGACTAGAGACCTTGCTACACCAACACAGAAGGAAAGTGAGAAAGAAGAGGCGTTTTCATCTTGTCTAGAAGAATGGGGCAGTATGCACTACAAGATTTTGTCTTGGTTCATCTATCACAGTCTCCTTCCAAGACTTGGGAATGCTAAGGTTGCTTGGGATTTTTTGGCCAAAAGGTACAACTGCACCTATGATACTTCCTTAGAGTTTCAACTAGAAGCTAAACTTTATTAGATGCGTCAAGACCTAGGTCAGTCTATTGCTGATTTTTATTCTCAGACCAATCATCTTTGGGAACAATTATCTGCCGTAGATCTGAAGTTAACATGTGCTCAAGACATTCAAACATTTGTTGCCTGGCTTGATCGATGGAAGTTTATGCACTTTATGATGGCTTTTCGTGATGATTTTGAATCTACTCGAGCCTCTCTTCTTCATCGTCAACCACTTCCGACTTTAGATGTTGCTGTTTTTGAACTCATCTCTAAAGAAACTCGTCGTTCCACTATGAAGATGCAATCATCTGATATGGTTTTTACCACTACTTTTCGTGGTCCTTCACCATCTTCTATTGGATGTTCATCATCCCAATCCAACTCCAAGAATCATCTTTGCAGGTGGTGTAATTTCTGTGGTCACACCATCGATGAATGTCGCAAGTTCAAGTATTATAAACAGCAAAAAGTTTCCCAACAGACAGCTACGGTCACCTCATTTACTCTTTCCCAATAGACAGCTGCGCTTGCTTCCTCTACTTCCTCTGCACCCGAGTCTTCGTCTCCATCCACTCCTTTCACTACAGTTGACGTTAAGGTTTTAATTCTCCAGGTTTTGTCCCAATCCTCCACTGCCTTGTCCGTCACCCCAAGTAAATCCCAGTGGTTTATAAACTCTGCTTGCTGTAACCATATGACATCTGATTCCACCATCTTCTCTCATAAAACTACTCTTCTCCCAATCCTGCAATATACACTGCCAATGGTTCTTATATGCCTGTTAATCGCGTAGGTTCTATTTCTACCTCTAATTTATCTGTCAGTGATACTTACCTTGTGCCTCAGTTATCCTTAAATCTTCTTTCTGTTGGACAACTTTGTGAGTTAGGCCTTGACCTGAAATTCTCTAATAAGGGTGTTGATGTACATGATTCACGAACCGGTCAGCTGCTTGGGACAGGCTTGTAAAGTTGGACGTCTTTTCGAGCTCACATCTCTACAGATTCATTCTTCACCAAACACTTCCATGGCTGCCATCACAGTTGCTTCCAGTTTGTGGCACTCCCAGTTGGGTCATGCCTCACTTCCACGTGTCCAGTTCTTTGCTTCTCAGGGTAATTTAGGTCTAGTTAAATTTCAGTCTTTTGATTGTGTGTCATGTCATCTTGGAAAACAAACACATTTATCCTTTAATAAAAGTGACTCTTTTTTCGCAGCACCTTTTGACTTAGTTCATTCTGATATTTGGGGTCCTGCCCCAACACCGACTGAGGGGGGATCTTGTTATTTTGTTATCTTTGTGGATAATTACAGTCGTTATACTTGGATTTATCTTTTGCAGCATAGGTTTGAACTCACCACTGTCTATTAGAATTTTCACAAAAATGGTGCAAACTCAATTTTCTTGTACTATTAAAACTTTTCGTTTAGATAATGCAATGGAATACAAGGATAAGTCATTTCTTTCCCTTTTACAACACAATGGGACAGTCTCTCACCATTCTTGTCCATACACCTCACAACAAAATGGTCGAGCAGAACATAAACATCGCCACATTCTGGATACAGTAAGAGCACTTCTCATTTCTGCCTCTTTTTCAGAACGTTTTGGGGAGAAGCTGCCCTTACTGCTTTCTACACCATCAATCATGATCCCTCACCCACTATACACAATAAAACTCCATTTAAGCTTCTCCATGGTACGGTTCCTAACTACTCATTGCTTCGAGTTTTTGGTTGTGTTTGTTTTGTCACTCTTCCCTCACATGAACACATCAAACTTGAGCCTCGATCCCAACTCTGTTGTCTTCTTGGTTATGGTCTCACTCAAAAGGGTTATCGTTTTTATGACCCCATAGCCAAACGTTTTCATATTTCTCGTCATGTAGAGTTTTGTGAACATAAGATGTTTACAAGTATTTTTCCTTTTCTGCAGTCTTCTATCAGTTATGCTCCTATCTTTACTGACCCCTTTATTGCTTTTCTTTCTGACTCATCTGCAGAGATGCCAAGCTCCTCAAATGTTCCTTCTTCGCCTGTTTCAGAGTCATTTGACACATCTGCTGATACTCCTGATCCATCAACTGCCTCCAAGCTAGCCTGTCCAAGTACCTACACTTCATTAATCCACTAGAGTAAGAGCTCCTCCTTCTTATCTTCAAGATTTACATTGTTATTATGCTCTTGCTACCCTTCACGAACCTCACAGTTATCGTGAGACTAGTGCTAACCCTCTTTGGCAGAAAGCTATGTCTGATGAACTAGAAGCTCTCACTAAAACTCATACTTAGGACTTGGTGGATTTACCTCTTAGCAAGTTTGCAGTTGGATGTAAGTGGGTCTACAAAATCAAGACTCGGTCAGATGGATCAGTGGAACGCTACAAAGCTCGTCTTGTTACCAAGGGTTTCTTTCAAGAGTATGGTATTGACTATGAGGAGACTTTTGTCCCTGTTGCTCGTTTTACCTCTGTCCGCTCTTTGCTTGTTGTTGCTATTGTGCGTCATTGGCAACTGTTTCAGATGCATGTCAAAAATGCATTCTTGAATGGTGATCTTGCTAAGGAAGTTTATATGCATCCTCCCCCTGGTTATGCCCATCCTCCTCACACAGTTTACCATCTTCGGCGTGCTCTCTACGGTCTCAAATAAGCTCCCTGAGCCTGGTTTGCTAAATCCAGTTGTGTTGTTGCTCAACAAGGGTTTACCCCTAGTGCCTATGACTTAGCTCTTTTCCTTCGGACCACTAGTGCTGGTATTATTCTTATTCTTCTTTATGTTAATGACATGATCATTACAGGCGATGATTTCTCTAGTATTCAAGATCTTCAGCACTTCTTGAGTCAGAATTTTGAGATGAAGGACTTGGAGCAACTTAACTACTTTCTGGGTCTTGTGGTTACATCTGGATCAAATGGTTATTATCTTTCTCAAGCTAAGTATGCATTTGACTTGCTTTCTAAAGCCAGCTTGACTGATAGCAAAACATGCACTTCTCCGCTTGATCCCAATGTTCGGTTACTTGCTACTGATGGTGAATCTTTTCTTGATGCTACTCTGTATCGACAACTGGTCAGTAGTCTCATCTATCTAACTGTTACCTGACTATACATTTCCTATGTTGTTCATCTGGTTAGCCAGTTTATAAGTGCCCCTTGCTCTACTCACTATGCTGCTGTTTTTCGTATTTTACGGTATGTCAAGGGAACTCTGTTTCATGGCCTTCACTTTTCCTCTCGCTCATCTCTTGAGCTCTGCTCCTATTCTGATGCTGATTGGGCTGGTGATCCTACCGATCATCGCTCCACCACGGGATACTGTTTCTTACTCGGCACCTCTCTCATTTCTTGGCATAGTAAGAAGCAGACTGTTGTTGCCAGCTCCAGTACTGAGGCTGAGTACTGTGCCCTTACTGATACTACAGCTGAATTTTTGTGGTTACGATGGCTTTTGAAAGGCATGGGTGCTCCTCAAATGACTAGTTCTCCTCTTTATTGTGATAATCGGAGCGCCATTCAGATTGCTCACATTGATGTCTTTCATGAGCGCACCAAACATATTGAAATTGATTGTCACTTCATTCGGCACCATCTTCAGCAGGGCACCTTGGATCTTCGCTCTGTATCATCTGACGATCAACTTGTCGATATTTTCACGAAATCTCATTCTCTTGGTCAGTTACGTGATCTTGTTTCCAAACTCCAGTTGACTTCGTCATCTCGAGTTTGAGGGGGAATGTTAGAATATAGAATATTCTAGTATATATAATGTAACATATTCCCATATCGTCTTTCCCTTTTGTTTGGTCTACCTCCTTCTACGTATAAATAAGCCCCATATTGTACAGTTTCAATACACAGAAATATATACAAATTCCTTTCTCTTCTCTATTTCTTTAGAAGGAACTCTCCCCCATATTACGGAACATAGAAGAAACCCAAGAAAGCTGTAGAATGTACATTGACGAAAATGAGGGTGAAACCCTAATACAAGATGAGTATCCATGGAAAAGAAAGTGAGAAGAAGTGTTTTTCTTGACTAGTAAAAAACTCAATGGAAGCATGTATATATAATGATGTAGTCCAAGAAGATAAAGATATATCTAGTGGGGTGACTAAAGATTTAAAATAACATTAAATTACATAATTTTTAGAGACAATTAGCAAAAAGACAAACATCACTTAAAGGATTCCCAATCTCTAACTAGCCCAAGGGTGATCGGAAGATTGGGAATAAGGAGAAACTGATAGGTAAAGAGTTGATCAAGACCACTAGTTGGGACTATGCTATAGCATAGACTACCGAGGCTACCTAGAAGATTGAGCGAACACCCGACAACTCCCCCATAAATAGGGTCTTGTGCTAAGTTGACTAAGTCAAACCAATTCAAAACTATGTTTATTACTCATTTGATAATGACCTAGAAGATCAGCAATAGGAGGCAATGAAAGGGGAATGTGATCCCAGAATTCAAGCCAACCTTTGGCTATTTAGTAGCAACCATTGGTGATTTGCAGGTATGAATCACTCATAATTCATTCTTTATTAGTTCCTAACCACCCATTACTCTAAATTGGGTTAACTTAAGCACCGAAAGGGCGTTGGTTGGCACCACACCGGTATCCTCCGATAATTTATTTTTCTTAGTGCAAGGATCTCATTTTGGTTGTACAATCAACATAATCAACACTTATTTTATTTATTTCTTTTTGGTGACGGTAGTTTTTGGTTTAACAATAAGGTTACTCAATTATGAGATAGAAGTCATGAGTTCGAGTAAGAGCGTCATTTTTGAGTTTATGTATATGCTTTGAGAACTAAACATATGATTCATCATTTCTAACTACCATTTTTGATATTGCACTACTAATTAACTAATCTGCAAATAAGAATTATATACCGTGTAATAAGGAGACCTCGAGATGGATTTAAATGAGAAGACTTAATAGCTGTTATAAAGGTTAGTAATTTGTTGGGAATGATCAAAGTGAAAAGGTCAGAAAGAAAGAAGGCAATTTGATACAAAGGAGAAAAGGGAAGAGGGAATACAGATCTCTCCCTCACACACACAAAAAAAGAAATCTAAAGTACCAGTTGAACATGATTGTATATATTATTAAACATGTGATTTTTCTTTATAATTAACATCTCTAGTTTGATCGTGAATATCAAGCAACATTACCATGACAAAGTGAAAAAAAGACTGCAGCTTTAATTTTCAAGATGCCAAGGTTACTTCTTCATTAACAAATAAAAAAGTAATGTAAGAATTTTGATGCAATCCGGCTTGAGAACTTTAATAATTCTGTTCCAACTTGTTCACAAAGTTCTTGGAGTGGCAAGGCATGCCTTGTGTAGCACATGAACTTAGTATTGATTTATTAAATCAGCTTTAGTAATCAATTGCTAATTCCACGAAGAGAATACTATAATCAAATGAAAATACATTGTACATCCTATAACATTGTGTTTAGAATGAAAAAATTCATTATAACGAAATTTAACACTGTAACTAATATTATCATAGATAAGATTAGAGTACTTGAATTAGAAATAATCTCTTTTTGGGTAAGAAAATTCATCACTACCTTTAGAAAAATGTTTGCATGTGTTATTTTTATGCTTAAAATCAAATCCTTGTGATTTTTCATTCATAACTTAATAATAATTTTTAAAACCAATTCTTTAAATCAATTATTTTTCAGTCTCTCAATTTAATTAGTACATTTTTTTAACTAACAGTACAATAGGCAATAATGGGAGTCGGTGCCTGCATTACTTGTTGCAATCTTTTCCTATAAGGGGGTGTTGCACTACCCAATTTATAAAAGGCTCTACAATATAAAATAAAATTACACACTTTTTAAATTTTTATTTTAAAAGCTGTGACATTATGTTATTATTAATACGTTAAATCATATAATTAATGTAATTATACATTATTTAAAATACAAAATTAGGATATGAATTTAGGAAGTATAGAATTATTATAAAATTATTAAGTCATCCTTATCGTATCTATGAGGTTTATTAAATTGCACATTTATAATATTTCATTTTTAATGATGAATAATTTTATAATTTCTATTAAAGTGAAATCTTTTAACTATTAGTGCGGATTACTTCCTCCGTTTGTTTTTGTTTTCAAAAACAGTTTTTTAATTTTAAAACGCGAAATACGCATATTAAAATATATATATTTTTTTAATTTTTTAAAATTTATATTATCGTATCCAAATATATTTTCACAATTTTTAAAAATTTAACTAGAAAATTTTGAACATATTTTAAAAAAAAAATTTAAAAATTGTTTCTGAATCACAATCCAAACGGAGCCGAAGAGTCTATGCCTATTTTTTATGGTTAGATCATTTGTGTTTTTTTTTTTTTTTTTTTATGATTAAAATTTCATTTGACGTGTCTCTGAGGATTGGATCCCTAGTTAATGACTATCGATTGAATAGGTTGAAATTTAGATTTGCAACAAAAGTTTTAAACTTTTGGCATTATTTTTAAGAAAAAATATTAAAAAGTCCTTAAAATAATTTTTTTAATTAAAAAAACTTACAATATATATATTTTTTTTATCTAAAAGATTCAAAAAAAAGAAACTTTTAATACAAAAGTTCAATTGTTAATTTTCATCTTAACACCGTTAAAAAATATTATTAATTAGACCAAAATAACATTCAAAATATATTTTAAAAAATACTAAATATTAAATACAATAAATTCTTCATTCCAAAAAAACGTAATAATTTATTATTTATCTAGAATGCCTAAAAAATAAATTTTTACTTTATAAAATGTTTTGATTTTTTGGAATTGAAAAATTTATTTCATATATTTTTTTAATAATTTTTTTAAAATATATTTTGAAGGTCATTTTAGTATAATCAGTAATATTTTTAATGGTATTAAGACAAAAATTAACAATTTGATCTTTTTGTATTAAAAATTTCTTTTTTAGACTTTTTAAATAGAAAAAATGTATAATGAATTTTTTGAATTGAAAAAATTTATTTTTGAAACTTTTTAGCATTTTTTCCTTATTTTTATACAAAATGGTTAGGACATATCAAACTTAAACTTGCATTTTCCCATTTGATTGTCCGGAATTTTACCATTGTAGACAGGAATGACCTTGTTTTAGCTACTCAGTTAAATCAAAATTTTGAAAATATTTTAGTGGAATGAGTTCATATTAAAAATAAAGTAAAATCTTAAAAGGTGTATGAATTCATCTAATTGACTGAAAACTACATTCTTTTGTTGAGAACGAGCTAAACACCTCCCCTCCCCCGCAAGTAACTATCTGGTGAGTCTGTTATAACATGTCATTGTGTGACAGTATGTTATAATTTTTTGAATTGGTGAAAAAGTTAATTCTCATGATTCAAAGAAATTTCAAAAGTTTATGAGACACCATCAAACAAATTACAAACTAATTATTACTATAACACACTAGATTAAGCTAATACTGTTTCCTTAAACAAATTCTAATATGGGTTAAGGAGCACCCAAGTGGTCATATATTAAAAAGCATTCAAAGATGAATAGGCATACCTTTAAAAGAAACTAAAGGAAAGACTGCAAAAGCCACTAAGTTCTTGATTTTTGAACAAGCAGCTGTAAATGGAGCAACTAAATGATACCAGTCAAACTTTTTAGAAACAGTTTGAGCTGGCATTGCCTGCTTTCCGTCCAACGATTTTGATTTCTATCTAAATGCTCCAGTCTCTTAAAGCAATTAGGGGAAAACTAGCCAACCCATGAATATTTTTGTGCATGTTTAAAGGGTTAGTCAACAAATCAATCGGGTTTCAGCCTGAATTGGGTTATAAGGATATCATTCGATAATCTCAACCAATAACTCCTTGGAACTTTTCCCAAGGGAAATGTGATGTGTTTAACCCCAACTATTCTTATTAAGAAATGTAATTTATTTCTCCTTTACAATCATGAGCTAGAATCCCTTTATCTAGATGATTTATATTTGCGAAGTTCTTATAAAGTAACTATTGTAGCATATTTCTTTTATTGGCAAAAAATAAAAATAAAAAACAAAAATAAGTTAAATAAAAACGAATGTGAATTAAATTGATTGGAAAGTAGTTATTATTACATACTTCTTTCATTGATAAATAAAACGAATGTGAATTAAATTGATTTAATAAGTTAATAACTCTTTTTTTTGACAAGTCATAAGTTAATAACTCAATCTAATAAGATATGACACATCATATATATATGCATGGATATTTTTTTTCTGTTATATATGTACATGTATTACTAAAATTTATTGGACGGAATATTCAATAATTAACATGTGCGGATTGGGAATAGGGATTCACAAATCCAATGTGTTTTTGGATAATTTCATTAACATATTGAATTAAGATGACGCCTCTAATTATATTCATATCATATTCTTATACACACGGGCAAGTTTAAAAGATAAAACTATTAAATACTTCAAGGGCATGTTCTGTAGATCAGAATGAACTCAAGAATAAAATGGTTATTCTCAAGTTTATTTTATTCTTATGTTTGATATAACCACATATCATTAATGAACATTCCAAAGAAATGACTATTCCCACGAATAGAAATACAATTCTTTCTCATCACCTAAGGAATGAGATCCATTCCAACGAAATGTGACTAAAAAATAAATAAATAAAAATACACACATATAATATATGTTATATAAACACACAAATATATAAATATAAATATAAATATAAATATATATATATATATAATTATATACTAAAATATATATATATATATATATATATATACACACCTAAATAAAAAATATAAATAAACAAACATAAATATATTTATATATACATATACATATATGATGATGCACTTTTTGGCTCACGTATGCTCCAAGCTCGGCTCCCTGAAGAACACTCAAAAAGAAGATCAGAGGACCACCGGGTTGGCTCCGGCAGTAGCTGCTTCGATGCTTAAGTCAATAAACTGAATTGAAAGACTGTAATGAAAGCCAAATAATGAGCATGAAAATAAAGCGTACCTTTAGGGTTTAATTTATAGGCTGTGGCTTTCCTAAGTTGATTAGGATTTGGAGCCATGAAAGTAGGGATTCGATCATTGGAGATAGCAATTACCTTGTTGGACATTGTATCACAATGGAGATAAACATGTGTGGTAGTTTTCTTGTAAAAGACTGTTTCCTTATTCTCTGCTCGGCAAATGTTAAGGCGGTCATGAGCTCTAGAGTGTTACTCCGGAGTTTTGTGTTCAATCCCGTGAGCTCTGCTTGAATGTGGATCTGCTTTGAAGGAATGTGTTCGGCCTTTTCAGACCTGTAGGTCTGCCCTGAATGGCCGAGCGTGAGCTGAACTGGTCGAGCTTGGGCTAAACTTGTAGATACACGTGTCAAGGATGATTGGTCTTGCCATTTTGTGGTATATCAGTTACTCCCCCCCCCCCCCCAAGTCCTAGTTCGATGTCAACGAGCAACTAGGGCTAGGTGATTTTGGAAAGTGATGCGCCTTATCTGTTCATTTTCCAAGGTGACTGTTGGTGCGTCATTTATTGTGCACAGCCGATGGTTGGGTTTTTCGAAGCCATCATTGTACTTAGCCGTCATGGCGGTTCGGCTTGGTGGGCCCACACTTTTGTACACATAAAAATAAGGGGAGAGGTTTGAAATGACTCTTTCCTCGCCATTTTCACTGTATCAGAAGAATTTTCTTGCCATTGTTGGGTTTGTGCGACCTTGGAGTTTGAAGAGTACTGGTTGTCTGAGGCTCTGGTTTAGAACAGGTTCGACCAATCTTCCCTTTCTTTTCATTCATTCTTTTTAAATTTGAGAATTCTGTCCTCCCTGTTTTCTTTTTTGAGCAATGTCTACTCCTTCTGCATCTTCCAGTGCTAATGAGGGTGTAAAGAACCCCTTGAAGACGGCTATGCCGTCTCTTGTAGAAAATATAGGTAGTCTTACCGCCGAGGACATTGGGGATAAGTCTGTTGGGTCCCCATACAGTCCTAAGGTTAGGATAGTTGATGCCTTTATAGAATCTCGAGATAGGGTCGGGAAAGCCTCTGGTAGGCCTTCCCAGAGAGAAAAGGGCGAGAGTGCTGTTACCTAGAGCTTATTAGATGAGTGGAGGGTGAAGTACAATTTTTCCCCCAAATGTTACATGTAGGGTACCGGGCACACTGGATCGTCCTTACAATGTCGAAAATGGGGAGATCTGTGTTTATCTCGCCTAGTTTGAAATGGGTTTAAGGCTTCCATTGCCTGATTTAGTTAGACAGTTTTTCTGTTGGTTCAAACTTTGTCCTGCCGACCTTAACCTTAATAGTTGGCGGCACCTCTTAGGGTTTATAGTGTTAGGGCACCAGAATAGTGTAGATGTATATGTAGATCTGATCCGTAGTAACATGGATCTGAAGTATATGAAATCGGAGGGCCTTTTTATATGTCGTTCGAAAAGGGGTTCAGACCTCTATCCTCTGTACCTTCTTCCAATAAAACATGGAAGAAGTGGTACTTTTTTATTGGAGGAGGATGGGGGCGTGAAGACTTCCAAGATCATATCTCGACATTCCCTCGTATCACGGGTCATAAGGGTAAGGCTTATTTTCCTTAGGTTGTTTCAGCTTTGCTCTGTCTTCTGAGCTGATGAACTGAAATGCTATTTCTTGTTTATATGCAGATAAGAGTGCTTGGAGGAGGTCTGAATTTACCACCGAACTCCAAGATCACTATCATCAGCTTCTTACGACTCTCGACCGAGCTCATACCATCATTGTCACTTCGGAGAATCTGATGGCCTCCAATACTCATACTGCCGAGCTCAAAAGAAGGCTAACATCAAGGTGGTCAGAGCCAGAGTCACAATTGGTGGGGGAGGCTTCTTCCCAACTTGAGCCCGAGCCTCCCTTGTAGGTAAAAAGGACGAGATTGATCTCTGGCTCTCCAAAGCCTACTCCACCTGAGGGTGAGAAGGAGGCCCAAGCCACTGTCCCGATCTCGGTAGTTCCTCTTGCCCCTTCTGTTCTAAGCAAGCGAGCGGGGAAGGGGAAGGCGTCTGCCACTCCCTCCCGACCATTCGATGAGCCAGACTATCAGATTGCCAAGAAGGCCTTTGACCAAATCTGGTCCAAGGGCCCTCATCGGTATAGGGGGGAGAACCTTGAAAAACTGATGACTGAAATGATGAGTCTCCACATGAAGGTAACTTCTAAAGTCTCTTCTTGTCTTCCTTTTGTTTGTTCGTGCATTTGGCTTAACCTGTTTGCTTTGTATTGTGCAGAGTATGCATAGTTTGGCCGCTCTGATGGTGACTCCTCTGAATTTTGAGGAGGCTGAAAAACTGAAGGCCGAGCTGGACGAAGTCAAGCTGGAGCTTGGAACAGCTCAATCCAAGGCTCATGTTGCCGAGGAGAGCCTGAAGGAGGCTAACAACAACCTGGCCGTTCTGGAATCCGATAGGGATCTTTATGCTCGAGAGGCTGAAGGGCTTAGGAGGGAGATACTTGTAACACCCTGATCCTGTATAATTAATAATTAAATATTAATTATTAATTAATACCGGCTTAGAGAATAATCAAGGGAATTAACCCTAATCTCCCGACGGTCAAGATAGACCGATAAAACAATTAAAACATGTTTGGGAATAGGGTACAATACCCGAACCTAATTACCAATTAATTAGGTGAAATAATGTCAATTTAACACTGACGGAATTCGAATTAATTAACCACAGAAATCTCGAATGACTAATAAATGACACGGAACCTCTGACACTGTAGATAACTAAAATATGAAACTCTCGGAACAAACCGCATCGAAAAAGGAGTTACGGAATGAAAGTTATGAGGCAAACATCAAAAACTGAATTACTGCGCAACCAAACATGGCCTTAACCAAAAATGGTGAAAAATAGCCAAAATGGTGGCTAAGGGAATTGAACCCTTCACCTGTAAGTGGAATGAATTTTACCCAAAACTTTATCAGTTGGGCTACCCACACCTTTGTGCACATATATACAACTTAATTGTATATATTCCTGAGTTACCCAAGCTCCACCTCAAATTGGACCAATGAGGTTACATGCAAACCCCACATGATGGTTTCCCTCAGCCCACCTTAGCCCTAAGATCCCACTAATTCTCTGATATATACACATATATATAGAGATGTATATGTATAAGAGTGTATATATATATATATATGTATGGTGTGTATATATGAGGTGGAATATTATGGCCACAAATGGTCTTGTGTGTAATCAGAACAGAGTGAATGAGAGACCTAAGAACTGCCTGTGTGTGGGCTCGGTTAGAGAGGGCTGCCAAGGTGAGCTTGCCATGCAAGTGTGTGTGTACCCATGGTATATGTGTGTGTATCTTCATGGAGATGCACCAATGGAGGGTGGAGCTGTGCATTATGTGGCTGCACTGAGGGGCACGACTGCACTGGAGCAGCATGCATGAAGCCACAGCCGAGCCAAAAGAGAGCAGCCACTGTCCGAAGGTAAAACGCCAAAATTTCTGAAATTTTCCCCCTTAAGTTGTTTACTGTTTTCCTTTAATTGAGGCTAATGAAATGCATGCATGAAGTTTAAAATGCATTAACTGGAACTTGGCATGAAAAACCTGAAACCGAGACAGCTGGAAACCCAAAACTATAGCAAAACTGCCATGGTTGGACCCCAACTTGCAGGTCTGAATCGACCTTAACCAAACCGAATTTTGATGGTCTAAACATGAACTAGACCTTTCTAGGATGCCAAAACCACTGATCCGCGACATAGAAACCTAGGTTTAAGCCCTCAAATTTAGAGCTATTGCTTTCGGCCATGAAACCCAAATCTGAAATAGGCTCCTAAACTGAAAATCTTAGAATGGGATATTGATCCCCATGGGTTTACGGTCACAAAGAACCAAACCGTGTGAGATTTGGTGGAGAAATAAGGCCACATGACCGAACTGAAAACTTGCACAATAATCGGTAAAACAGAGCTCAATCCATGGATTTGAAGCTCGAAATTAATGCCAAATCGTTGGTCTCACTCCCAGAGATGTTTTGGAATTAAAACATGTTGAAAACCGTGCTTGCAAAGCCACGAAATTGAGAAATTGTAAACCTACAAATTAGGGCAAACGGGGGGAAGAAATGGGGAAGACGGAGTTGACTCGGCCGAGTTGACCGAGTCATACTGAGTTGGCCCAGTCGATGTAGACACGTGTCGACATGTGAGCGCGCCACTGCTTAATTGAAACTACACCGTTTTGCTGTTAACTAATTTGTTTTAAAATTGATTTGGCCTGTTTGGTCTCTGGAATAAGAAATTGAAATCAAAATTTTGGGCATAACCTGAACGTGGATAAGGGGGCAATTGGGGTTAACTAGAATATTTAATTCCGGTTTTCCGAAGGGACAGTGAACCGGTTGGTTCACAGTATATTTGGACCGGTTCAGCCAGTGAACCCTAAAACCAAAGGGTTTGAACCCCTAAATTATGTAATTACATTTTGACCCCTGAAGTTTCCTGAAATTACGATTTAACCCCTGACAGTTTTAAAAATTATACTGTGGCCCAAATTTTGGGAAAATTGTACATTTAAGCCCCTGGTAATTAATTAAATAATAAAATAATTATTTAATTATTTTATTAAATAGGTAAAATTACGATTTTACCCCTGGACATTAAATATGTCAAACAGAATCCAAATAAATTAAATAAATAGTGTATTTTCACTATTTCAAGCATTCTGGACTCAATGGTACAGTCCGATTTTGGAAATACAATCCCGAGAAATACAGACCCGTAAGTGATAAATGACCGAACTGCCCCTGATGGTACCCAGACCCAAATAAAAATATCAGATAGCCTATTTTGACTACCTCGGGCATTCTGAACTCAACGGTGAGGTCCGTTTAATGAACCGAGGTCCCGAAAAATACAGACCCGTGAGTGATAAATGATCGAATTGCCCTTAATGATACCCAGGGCCGATTAAACATAACAGACAGCCCAATTTCACTATGTTGGACGCTCTGGACCCAATGGTGAGGTCCATTTTATGAACTGACGTGCCGAAAAATACGACACATGAAATTACCAAATTACCCCTGATACCGTACGAGACCTAAACAAAGTCCGATTGGGACGAAACTGATACCGGTAGGAGCCCAGACACTGGTGAGACTGTATACTTGATTAGATGACGAATCGGGGTCAGAATTACACAAAACGTAAAATGACCAAAATACCCCTGAACACTGTAAGTGCAAAGTAGAGGTCGAATAAAGGTCAAACTGATCTGATAAATTATCATAGGGATAATTATGAACACTGAAGGGCTAAATAAGACTCTGAGACAGTCAACGCGTAAAATAAAAAATGACCGATGTGTCCCGACGATCTAAAGTAGATACCAAATGAAGTCCAAGGGACTTACAAATTTATACATGAGATATATGGGATATTCTGAGGACCATAACAGGGTCCAGGATAAGAATGGCAAAATTACCATTTTGCCCCTAAGACTAAATAAGTACCCAACTGATACCGATTAAAGTCTAAAAGACTTAAAACTTCATATATACGATATATGGGATATTCTGAGGACCATGACAGGGTCCGGGATAAGAATGGTAAAATTACCATTTTGCCCCTATGGTTAAAATGAGAACCTAACTGATACCGATTGGAGTCCAAAGGACGTAGAACTTTGTACTTAAGATATAAAGACTATTCCGAAGACCACGACAGGGTCCGGGACAAGAATGGTAAAATTACCATTTTGCCCCTAAGGTTGAATGAGTGCCTGACTGATAACAATTGAAGTCTAAATGACTTAGGATATAATCCTAATAACTGCTAAGCCTAATTAAAGAATGAAATAGCCTCGGGTGAGACCCAATGGAAGGGCGATAGGCTACTAGGCTATCTTAGGTAATCCGATAGATACCTAAGATGACGAATGAGACCTTAATGGATGAGTTCTGATCTGTCTACGATTGATGATTATTATTCAGGATATACATGGAGATGCCTGATGTACCTGGAGGTTATCGGATTATTTATGCAAGGAAATAAGCGTAAAGTTTGTGAGTAACTTCTGACACTGTTTTGATACTGTTCCTTGATTTACTGATCTGTTTTGAATGCAATTATTTAAGTGCAATTATTTAAATGCATGCTTTTCGTACTATATCACTTATGACATGGTTTTAGTCTTTTTAAATAATTGACTATATTCCTGATCCCTGTGCTAGCATCCCATACTGTTTTGCCCGTTTTGAACTGTTGAGATAAAATGGATATATTGAACCATTATTTCTGAAACGATTAAATAAACCATGTGATATAAGCAAAGAACAACATTTTGTTGTATCGTACCGCTTTGTATAGTATACTGTCTGAATGCTATATTGTTTAAATGTATGTACTTAATGTACGCCCTTTGTACCACATTCCACGTGATGTGCTTGTGTCCTTCAATTAGGAATTCTGTTCAGTTCGGTTATGTGCTGTCCGTTAATGATATGTCTGCCTCGATTGATATGTTCCGTCCGGTTCTGACATGTTCCGTCCGTTAATGATGTTAAGTCCGCCTTGATTGCTATATGGTCCAGTTCCGTTGTGTACTGTCCGTTGATGATACGTCTGTCTTGATTGAAACATTGTTCAGTCCAGTTATGATTAGTTCCGACAGTGATGTGTCCCTGACTTGATTGTTATATTGTTTCTACCCAGTTCCGTTATGTTGTGTCCTGTTCATGATTGCTTGTGTCTTGATTAGTGTATTGTTTCCGTTTAGTTCCGTTATAATTTTATCCGTTCGCGATATGCCTTTGCTTGACTGATGTATTGTTTCCGTTCGATTCCGTTATATTCCGTCCGTTGATGATATGTCTGGCCTGATTGATAGATGGTCTAGTTCCGTTATGTTTCCGTCCTGTTATTGGTATGCCTTGTCTTGATTGATCTTGTTCAACTCCGCTATGTTCTAGCCATTGATAATATGCCCCTGTCTTGACTGACTTATTGTTCCCACTCAGTCCCGATTGTGATTCGTTCTGTTAATGAAAAGTCTGTGTCTTGACCGATATATTAGCAATAGTTATTGTTTTGACCGATTGGTTATGTCATGTTCCGATCCGTTTGTATTGTTTGTTCGATTCTGTTTTATTGTACTAAACTGCTTATGAAATAGATTTATAAAAATAGTTATTTTTGAAATGACTAAATTATCCATGTGCCTTGGAAGCACAAAACTGGTTTTGAATCCCATGATAGGGAATCTGTGTTACTCACTGGGCTTATTTAAGCTCACCCCATTATTCTGACATTTTTCAGGAATTACCTCCATTGGATTAGAAGGTACTATGACATGACGTGAATAGGCCAAGTCGCATCGCAAGTAAGGATCTGACGGTACTGAATTGTAGAGACTGGTTTATTGTGGATTGAACCTGGTTATTCCGGTGAGTGGTATGTTATGATTGACTTGACTGATATATACTAGATAGACATGGCTCATGGAACTAATGATACTCTAGAGATATTAGATCTGCTCTGTTGTTATATGCTTGATTCTAGATATGCTCTGAGATTAGAATTGTTGACTGACTGGATTTAGTCTTGCTCTGTGATACACATTCTTATGATGGATAAATGAGTTGCATTCCCGTGATACAAAGAAAACGTTTTAAATTCCGCTGGATCTGACCCTATAGTTGGAGTGCAATTCGTCGGAAAGTTCAGAATTTGCCTTTGGTTGGTCGCGTCGTGACCGACTGGCAGTCACGTCCTCGACATCCGCGTAGGGTGGGGTTCGGGATGTGACAATACTTGACCTTCAAAGCTCCTTCGATTAGAAGCTCTAAGAGGCAGTCGACCATGCCAAGACTAAGACCGAGATGAAGATGAGGGAAGAAGTTGATAAGATGGGTGACGAGCTGATTTAGTTTGGCTTTGAGAACTTTCGATCTAAATTTCTCTTCAGGTTTCTTGACTTTGATGTATCATCCATTGTTGGTCCTGGAGCCGCTCCTCTAGCTGCTGCCCCGAGTAAAGAGGCCATGGCTACCAACCTTCCTCCGGTAGAGGACCCTGGCCCTTCTGATAAGGCTTAAAGCTTTATCAATTTCACCCCCTCTTTTGTTTGGCAAACTTTAATGTACTAAGCCATATTTATCAATAAAATTGTCTTTTCTTCAGATCTTTTCAGTGTCCTTGCTTTTTAGTACTTGTGAATTTTGTTGTGATTGTCAAGTAGATTCTGCTCTGTTCCAAGGCTATTGATGCTCTTTAGTATATATGGGCTTCAACCTTAGAGGTAAGTGAGCCTGTTCAAGAGCTGATTGTAATTCCTTTTGATCGGTCACGAATGGTGGGCTGACTTTCGAGCTTCATGACTTGAAACCAATTGCAATAATTGAAAGTGGAAAGCAACCAAGCCTAACTCTTGAAATTGGAGGGGTTTGAATTTTGAACTTTGTTCTAAGTAATCTGTTCGGCAGTCATTATAGGAACTAACCACTCAAAGCTTGATTACCGAACAGAAAGACTTGTAGTAATCAGTTATTTTCACCATTCAGAGCTACACTGAACTTGACTACCGAACAAAAAGACTTGTAATAAAATGGAGAAAGATCCTTGACAGTCGGTACCCTTCTTGTTGATAAGAAGTTGAGCAATTAGAATCACAACCGTTGGTCATGTAGCTGAGCAGCTGGGTTCATTCCTTCCCCTTTGTTATGAGAAATAACCATGTAATTTTAGCGAGATGGGCCATAGATGAAGGTCGGTACATTGAAATGGTTCAGACACGAGGTCTTTATATTGTTTAGGGACCAGACTTGAGGTCTGTACATTTGGATGGACTGGACATAAGGTCTGTATATTGAGATGGACCAGACACGAGGTCTGTTCATTGAGATGGACCAGACTTGAGGTCTACACATTTAGATGGACTAGACTCAAGGTTTGTACATTCAGATGGACCAGACTCAAGGTCTGTACATTTAGATGGACCAGACTTAAGGTCTGTACATTTAGATGGACCAGACTCAGGGTCTCTACACTGAAATGGACTAGACTTAAGGTCTGTACATTTAGATGGACCAGACTCAAGGTTTGTACATTAAGATGAACCATACTCAAGGTCTATATATTTAGATGGACCAGACTCAAGGTCTGTACATTTAGATGGACCAGACTCAAGGTCTGTACATTAAGATGGACCAGACACGAGGTCTGTACATTTAGATGGACCAAACACGAGGTCTGTACATTTAGATGGACTAGATGTCACGCCCCGAATTCCCGCGAACCCGAGGCACGAGTAACGAAGCAAAAAGAAAATAAATTAAAGGGAAAGGACAATCTAAGCGGATTCAACTCAAACTTACATTCATTTCCTTCAATGTACATCCATGTAAAGTACAATCAATAAAAACATTCTGCATGTCATTCGGGCTTAAGCCCTTACATCTCAGAACTTGCCCCAAGGGCCAAAACACTTCAAGTTTTTTCTTTCACTAAAACATCATCGAATCTCGCGTAGCCGGAGTGTCATCTGAAATGGTGTCCCACGAATGGGTCAGCTCAACTGCTTGTACAATATAATGCTCATGCAAGAAACAAAATTAAGGGCGTGGCATGTGCAAGTGTACAGTTATATTTACATGTTATCCAATATCATCTATTCAATGTACTAGCAATAATCTACATGCCATCCAACTCGTTAACATAATCTAAGGCGTGGCATGTGCAAGTGTACAGTTATATCTACATGCATAATTATAACCTACATGCCATCCAATTCATCCATACAATGCATTAACAAGATTCATCACACATTCATGAATTCATTTATACAATGTAATGAAAATATGCGTGACATGCCCATGCAACTCAATGTCACACCCATGTCAACTCTATGTCACACCCATGTCAACTCTATGCCACACTCATGTCAACTCATGTAATGTAATGTCCCTTCACGGATCGTTCCTGTTGGTTCAGGTACCAAATGCAATGTCATGTCCCTTCACGGATCGCTTCCGTTGGTTCAGGTACCAAATTCAATGTCATGTCCCTTCACGGATCGCTCCCGTTAGATCGGGTACCAAATGTAATATCATGTCATGTCATGTCCCTTCACGGATGGCTCCCGTTGGTTCGGGCACCAAGTGCAATGTCATGTCATGTCTAAGGAATCACACTATGCCAATATGCTTTGATTCCACCATACCATAATGTAATCTCAATAAAGCATCATATCCACACATGAAGCATGCCTTAAATGATGTATTACACAATAACATTCAAACCAGAAGATCCTTTCATCAAGGTTATATGCCATACATAGTCCATTTAACACATGCTTTAAGTCACATATTTCATAATCTCAACAATTCTAAAAAACATAATCCACACATTATGCTAACACATGTGATTTACACATAGTCATGATCCACCTTCATCACCAAACTTTCAAAAAGATAACAAGGGGCACATAGACATATAAGCAATAAAACAAACATGTGAATCATCAAGTCAACATGGCAGTTATTCCTAAACTTAATTCTATTTCTTACTTAGCACAATATATCGTACCTAATGGATTGGTCCCAACCCTAAGAAATCATGCTCGCGGTGTAGCCGAACTAGTCAATGAGAATGTAGTCCACCTACTGTATCTATCTGGAGAGTCAATCAGCCTTCTTCTTCCCCTTCGATGTTCCTAAGATTCATGAAATGCAACTCAATCCATTTGCTACTTGAATTATGCTATTCATCAAATTTTATGTCTTTATTTTATGAGTTTCTATTTTACCAAATTAAACTCTACTGTTAAGTCCAGAACGTCAAAGAGAATAGGTTTAGGCCTTCGCGGAATTTAATTCGGACATCTGAGCTAAAAAGGGCAAGACGGTTATTTTGCACTTTTTACGGGTCTTTACATCCTGAGACCTCTTCTCACAAATTGGACTCCACAGTTGAGTCCGGAATGCTCGAAATAATAAGGTTTCACTATTCTTTTATTTTAATCGGAGTTTGTTTGATTGTATTTCAACTCAGGGGGCATTTTGGTAATTCTTAAAGGTTCTACGTATCTTTTATTTTTTGAGACCTCGCCTTGGGTCACGGACCTCACCGTTGGTCTTAGGGGGTCCAAGATAGTTAGAAAACATATATGACTCGCCTTATTTGGACTTTGGGCCATGTCGGGGTATTTAAATTAATTTCATTAATTAAATGTTGTTGTCATATAATATATATATATATATATATATATATATTGGCACAAAAGTTCCTATGGGCGTGTCTGTCAAATGGGTTTGGGTTTAGGGTTTCATCCAACAGATCAAGGGTTCAAGCCGTGGGATCTGCGTTCCTGCGCAACCCTTTTTTTTTTTTTTTTGAACTATTGGGCCCAAAACCAAACGGCCCAAATCTTTCAAAACCCAAATGGCCTACACTTTTTAAATCCAAGCAGTAGGCCAATCCTTTTAAAAAAAACCAATAGGCCCAAACCTCAGTCCAACCGGCCCTGCGTCCACACGACTTTCCGGTAGACTCGCTGGTCATCTTCTCCGACTGTCTTGTCGGAGACTGCCTGTTTCCCTCACATTTTTCTAGGATTTTTGACGTCCAATTTTGACTATTTTCAAACCAAATCAATCCTGGATATCTAAGGGATCCATTAAAACAGGTTTTAGCCCCTCAAGGTCTATTCCCCAACGTCCATTTCCCAGTTTCTGGCGTTGCACCGGTGGGAATAAATTGGCCATTTCATGGCCATTTCTCAACCATTTTCCACCATTCCAGTTGGGTTGGGTTCCTGCATCACCTAGTAGTATTTTCAAAATCTAAAGTAAGGTTTTAAACAATGAAACCCATGAAATCTAATTTATTCTCCATACCTGCAACTGTGATTTTTAGACTGATTTCTTCACCATTTTAAGTGATTCTTGTTGTAACAATTTTATTATATTTTACTTTTCAAGACCCTATAATTTAAATTGACCCTCATGCTTTGAAAAATTTAAAATAGAAGTTAAGTCTGGCGTACCTATTTCTATATCGTCCTCGGTGCAGCTTCTCTTCTCCTCTTTCCTCCTCTTGGTTCACCCTCTAAGCTTCTCTCCAACACCCACAACTTTCCCACTTGCTCTCTCTTTCTCATTTCCTTCTCTAACCAACACACACATGTATATACACATCACACACACACACTCTCTTTCTCTCTCTCTCTCTCTACGGTCTGCACATAACCTCCTATTTGGACAGACACACACACGTAACACACTTACACACGCAATCACCCACTACCAGCCACCCACCATGCCTCATTGAGTGTTACACACTCAATTTCTATACACCCACACAATCGTACACTCACACACACACACACACACACACACTCACGTGCACCCCACCTGCCACTTGCATATATATATATATTAAATGTAATTTATATATCTATATATTAAATGTAATTTATATATCTATATATTAAATGTAATTTATATATCTATATATTAAATGTAATTTATATATATATATATATAGACATACACACATACACATAACATACTCACCACATACATATATATCCACACATACTTAACACACATTTTGAATTAAGCCATTAATAATAATAATAAATAAATGAATAAATAAATAAATACATATATACACATGTATACAATACATCATATACTATATACATATACATATATAATACACATATTATACATGTACATATTTTTATATACATATGTATATACTAAATTTCGACCGCGTACACATGCACTCCTATCTCACGACTAATACTTATACACGTACGTATGCATGCATGAAAATACGTGCGTGCACGTATCACGAGACATGGTTCTGGGTTGCTCGGGTGTCGCTCATACTGACTACTCAAAATAAATTGTTCACTTTCTAAAATTTTCTAGCCTCTAAAATATATCCTGACATAGAGCCTTAATAGCTCGAGTTACCTGGGTACTACATAACTCAGCCGGTCTACCTCGATCTACGTGTCATGTCTCGGTTCAGGGTACTATAGTCCTCTTAGCAAAACGAAAAATTCATCCTCAATTTTTCATGTCTCTACACCAGACACGAGGTTTGTACATTTAGATGGACCAGACTTAAGGTCTATACATTTAGATGGACCAGACTTAAGGTCTGTACATTAAGATGAGAACACTTCATGAAATATTTGAAATGAAAAATTTCTTTATTGATAATACTTCCGTAAGTGTTCCATATTCCAAGGTCTGCGAAAAGGTTTCCCATCCATGCTCTCTAACCAATAAGTGGTCGGTCTCACTGTTCTGGTGACTCTATAGGGGCCCTCCTAGAGTTGGGTGATAACTTTCCCATGGTGGGATCCTTGGTGTTCTGAAACACTCTTCTTAGGACAAGGTCTCCAACTTGGAAGCTGGCAAGTTTAAGCCTTAGTTTTGAGCGGCTAACCATCATGTGCTGGTATGCTTCCATCCTGACCCCAGCCTGCTCTCTTATTTCTTCAAGTAAGTCCAAGTTTTCTACAAGTTGCTGGCTATTGGTCTCTTCGTCGAAAGCTTCAGTCCTTAGGGTAGGCATGCCGATCTCAACAGGGATCACTGCTTCGGTGCCGTAGGCGAGTGAAAAGGGAGTTTATGATATCGGAGTTCTCCTTGTTGTTCTGTAGGCCTAGAGTACTCTAGGGAGTTCTTCAACCCACTTTCCCTTAGCTCCTTCTAGTCTCTTCTTAAGAGCATCAATGATTGTTCGGTTAGTGACCTCTGCTTGCCCATTGGCTTGGGGATGACCAGGTGAGGAGAAGTGTTGATTGATATTCAGGTCTTGGCAAAACTTTTTGAATGTCTTACCCGCAAACTGCGTGCCATTGTCTGAGACGATCATGCGAGGTATGCCGAACCTGTAGATTATATTCTTCTAAGTGAAACTTTTGGCTTCCTTCTCTGTAATACGTGTTAGTGGCTTTGCTTCTGCCCATTTTGAGAAGTAGTTAAGAGCCACCAATAGATATTTCCTATTCGACGTGGCTTTAGGAAATTGGCCTATGATGTCCATTCCCCATTGTGCAAAGGGCCATGGGCTTGTGATAGGGATGAGTTCATGACGGGGCTAGTGTTGGTAGGGGGCGAACCTTTGGCATTTGTCGCACTTCCGAGCGTATTCGTTTGCCTCCCTTAGCATTTCAGGCCAGTAGTAGCCCTGTGTTAGAGCTCGGTGCGCTATGGTTCTGCCCCCATTATGATTTTCACATATTCCTTCATGAATTTCTACCAGAATGTATTGAGACTCTTTTGGAGCCAGACATTTTAACAATGGCTGAGAATAAGACCTTCGGTAGAGCCTCCTATTCATGACAAGGTACCGAGCTGCTTTGATTTGGACTCTTTTTGCTTTATTCTTGTCTTTTGGGAGGAGCCCCTCTTCTAGGTACTGGAGGCTATGGGTCATCTAGTTCTGAGGCTGTTCTGTAATTTGGGCGACCTGGACTTCTTTGATGCTAGGCCTTGGCTAATGGGAGATTCTTAGTGTTGAGTCCCCTTCTG
This sequence comes from Nyssa sinensis, assembly GCA_008638375.1. Taxonomy (NCBI): domain Eukaryota; kingdom Viridiplantae; phylum Streptophyta; class Magnoliopsida; order Cornales; family Nyssaceae; genus Nyssa; species Nyssa sinensis. The sequence goes on from CM018043.1 coordinate 22,101,890, forward strand.
ACTTCATATGGGATGTCATATTTGCTAAGGCATCAGCTCTGTAGTTCTGACCCCTTTCTATTTTTTGGATTGAGAATGCTCGGAATGAGCGTTTCAACAAGTTGACCAGTTCTGAGTATTGAAGCATTCTTTCATCTTTGACAACAAATTCTCCCTGAACTTGGCTGACCACTAATTGGGAGTTAGAAAAGACGTCGAGGTTCTGAGCCTCGCATTCTCGTGCTAGCTTCATCCCTAGGATAAGGGCCTCATATTTTGCTTCATTGTTGGAGGCACTGAACCCTAGGCTAACCACTCTTTCTGTTACGAGCCCATCAGGGGACTGCAATACCAATTCGACCCCAGCACCTTAGTCGATGGATGACCCATTAGTGTATAGCTGCCATGTCCCTAAATTTTCATAAAGTTGTGCTCTGTCCAGTAGTGCTGGGGTGAATTCAACAACGAAGTCTGCCAAGGCTTGCCCTTTAATTGAGATCCGTGGAACATAGGATATGTCAAATACCCCAGTTCCACTGACCATTTGACTAATCGTCCTGATACCTCTGGCTTCCTCAATACTGACTTCAAGGGATAAACAGTTGGAATTTCTATGGGATGAGCTTGAAAGTAGGGTCTGAGCTTCCGCGCAGATACTATAAGTACAAAGGCCAGTTTCTCGATCTCGGGGTACCTCTTCTCTATGTCTAACAACGCTTTGCTGACATAAAATATGGGCCTCTACATGCCCCTGTCTTGCTTGACTAGTACAGAACTGACAGCATTCTCGGAGACTGCAAGGTAGAGAAGTAGCTTTTCCCCTTGGATCAGCTTTGACAAGAGCTCAGGTGAAGCTAAGTACTCCTTCAGTTCCTGAAAGGATTTTTCACATTCGTCAGTCCATTGTAGAGATTTGTTACCTTTCAGATCTTTGAAGAATGGTAGGAAACGATCAGTGGATTTGGAGATAAATCTGCTCAGAGCTGCTACTATGCCATTTAGAGCCTGAATGTCTTTCTTGGTCCTTGGTGACTCTAGTCCGATCAGGGCCCCAATTTGGGTAGGGGTTTGCCTCTACACCTCTCTGAGAAGACTTTGTATCCCAAGAATTTTCCCTTTGCTACGCCAAAGGTGCATTTCGAGGGATTGAGCTTCATCTTGTACTACCTCAAGATGTCAAACGTTTGAGCCAGGTGCTGGAGATGGCTGCACTTCCGTAGGCTTTTGACCAACATATCATCAATATAGACTTCCATGGTACTGCCAATCAAGGGGTTGAACATCTTATTAACCAGACGCTGGTATGTGGCCCCAGCATTTTTTAGTCCAAATGGCATCACTTTATAGCAATAGAGACCTTCGTTCGGTTATGAATGATGTTTTCTCCTGATCAGGAGGGTGCATCTGTATTTGATTGTATCCTGAATAGGTGTCCATGAAACTCATAAGTTCGTGCCTTGCAGTAGCATCGACTAACTGATCTATCCTCGGTAGAGGAAAGCTATCCTTGGGACAAGCCTTGTTGAGGTCTGTATAGTCGACGCAGACTCTCCACTTGCCATTCTTCTTTTTGACCAGAACAGTGTTAGCTAGCCAATTAGGATAGAATACCTCTCGTATCATGTTGGCATCGAGCAGCCTTTGGACTTCATCGTTGATGATCTGGTGCCGCTTTGGAGCGAGTGGCTTTCTCTTCTGTTTACTGGTGGATGGTCTGGATCTACCATCAGTTTGTGAGTGATGAGGTCTGGATCTATTCCTTCCATATCCTTTGTTTCCCAGGCAAATACAGAGAGGTATTTCGTCAAGAATTTGATCAACTCATCCTGCTCGGCAAGTGTCAGGTCGGGGCCTATCTGCAAGTAGTGCCCCTGGCCTTCCGAGCTAACCAGGACTTTAATAGGTTCCCCTATGGGCTCGGCCTTGCTGTCCCTTCCTCTAGGGCTTAGTGGCTCGTCAATCCTGGAAGGACAGTCTTCTGCCTCGTGATAGCAAAAGTGGATTGGATCCCCACAGTCACGGGCATGCATTAATTGCTATTTGGGGGCCTTGGCCTTGAGTGCGAGAGCATGGCATTCTCTGGAGGTTCGTTGGCATCCTCTAATAGAGTAGACGATCTGATCATGGACGTACTTTAGGCATTGGTGAAGGGTTGATGTGATTGCTCCCATCTCGTGTAGCCCAGGCCTCTCAATTATGACATTGTAAGGGGATTTGGCATTCAGAACCATGTATTCAGTTACTGTGGTTTTTTGTTCGTTCCCTTCTCCTGCAGTGGTGGCAAGATCAATCCTTCCCAATGGAGTGTTGAGATTCCCATCAAAAGTTGCCATGATTACACCAGTGGGCTTAATGTCACTGGGGTTGAGCTTCATCTGCTTGAAAGGGTCATAGAACAAAACGTTAGTCGAGCTCCCTAGTGTCTACAAGGACTCTTCGGATCTCAAAGTTGGCAATTTTGAAGGAGATGACCAGGGCATCACTATGAGGACAATGTACCCCTACAAGGTTTTGATCCGAGAATTGGATTTCTGGTATAGGTTTTAACCTTGTTTCCACGTTAGAGATCTGTATGATGTTGGGAGTAGCCCTGGCCTCTCGAGCATAACGTTTCCTAGATCTGTTGGAAGTCCCTAGTTGCAGGGGAATCTGAGTGTAGGACAAAGATTACTTGGTTGTTTTGCCGTGGAGGCTCATTCCGTCCTTCCCTTTGTTCTTGTCTCTGGTCGGGCTTCCTCTGTTGGGGCCGCTCATCACGGCGGTTCTGCCCTCTGTCCTGCTTGATGAACTCCTGTAGTCGTCCTCTCCTGATTAGCTGTTCAATCTCGTGTTTGAGAGCCTTACAGGTGTTAGTCGTGTGCTTACGGTCTTTGTGAAAATCACAATACTTGGTTTGATCTCGGTAGCTTGGGTTGCCTTTCAAAGGCTCTGGCCATCTCAATTTTTCTCGAGATCTTACTTGCTTTAGTATGTTGTATGGAGAGGTGTTCAGAGGCGTAAAATTATTGAACTTTCTTAGCCCAGAATTATAGGAAGTCCTGGGTACCCCCCTTTTTTCTGGGCTTCTGGCTCTCTTCCTAGCCGAGGTAGGGTCCTTCCTATGGTCGTCCTTCCTCTGACTGTCTTTCTTCTGATCGTCTCTCTGGGCTTGTTCCTTAATCTTTCTAGAAGTGTCTTTGGCTTCCTCCAAGTTAATGTATTTTTTTGCTCGGTCCATGAGTGCTGCCATGTCCGTAGGGGGATTTTTGGTCAAGGAGGCTCTAAAGCTTCCTTGTGCAAGGCCAGAAGCCAAAACAGCTACAAGAAAACTAGGGCTACAGTCTATAACCTCAGTGAGTTCGATGTTGAAACGTGCAATATACCCTCTGAGGGACTCTTCCTTTGTTTGCTTTATGTTCAACAAGAATTCAGGACCCTTCCTCAACCTCCTACTGGTCATGAATTTGTCCAAGAATCTTCTGTCGAGCTTATAGAAACTAGTAACTGAGTTCCGCGGAAGGTGATGGAACCACTTCAGAGCAGTGCCGTTGAGGCTGATCACGAATGTTCGGCATAAAAAGGCGTCAGAAGTGTCGTGTAGGGCCATGGTGTGCTGGTAGTGGGAGAGATGGTCCCCTGGATCCCCTGTCCCATCATAAGGGGTGAATTTTGGGACAACGAATTTCTTGGGTCTCTCCTCAGCCTATGATAGCATTAGTGAATGGGATGGCAAGCCTGCCGAGCAGCCTGGCCAATTCGTCTTGTTCTGGGGGGTTTTGAGCACCCCTCATAATAATAGTGCGGTTCATTGATTCAGCAACTTCCTCAACTCTTAATGATCCCCTTGGCAGGATGGGCTACTGTGAGTCAAGCCGTGCGACTTTAGGGCCTACAAGGGCAGGATGGCCTTGGCCCATTACTGGGGGGTTATTCTGATTTTCATAGGGCTGGTGGTGCAGGAGCCACTTGAGGTTGAGACTCTTGTGGTACAGGGTTCGCTCCTAAAGCCCCAAGAATTGGAACCCTAGTGGTGCTTCAATAATGGACCTCCGGGATGAAAGCTGGTACCCCTCTGCCAACGACTGCTGATGGCTGGGGATCTCCATGATTGTGAACAGTAGCAGGAGGTTGCGCCTCCTGAGTGACATGCGGATTCTGAGGATTAGTTTCATGATTTTGGGTGAACATTGCCAGAGCTCTGGACATAGCTAGAAGTTGTTCTTGCAGTAACTAGTTCTGCCGCTTGACTTCGGCAAGCTCTTGTTGTACGGGATCATTCACTCGTCCTCTTCCTCGTCCGGCAGGCGGTTGAGGTTGAGGGTTCTAAGGATTTTGAGTATTGTTCCTTAGCCGGAGATTGGGAGCCATAATCCTTTGAAAGAAGGAGAATGAGTTTTGAATCAATAGAGCACTTGGTGATTTTCGTTTCCCATAGACGGCGCTAAACTGATGCTGCACTTTTTAGCCCACGTATGCTCCAAGCTCGGCTCCTTGAGGAACACTCAAAAAGAAGATCAGAGGACCACCGGGTTGGCTTCGATGGTAGCCGCTCCGATGCTTAAGTCAATAAACTGAATTGAAAGACTGTAATGAAAGCCAAATAATGAGCATGAAAATAAAGCGTACTTTTAGGGTTTAATTTATAGGTTGTGGCTTTCCTAAGTTGATTAGGATTTGGAGCCATGAAAGTAGGGATTCGATCATCGGAGATAGCAATTACCTTATTGGACATTTATCACAATAGAGATAAACATGTGTGACAGTTTCCTTGTAAAAGACTGTTTCCTTATTCTCTGCTCGGTAGATGTTAAGGCGGTCATGAGCTCTGGAGTGTTACTCCGGAGTTCTGTGTTCAATCCCGTGAGCTCTACTTGAATGTGGATCTGTTCTGAAGGAATGTGTTCGGCCCCTTCAGACCTGTAGGTCTGACCTGAATGGCCGAGCGTGAGTTGAACTAGCTGGGCACGAGTTGAACTGGTCGAGCTTGGGCTGAACTTGTAGATACACGTGTCAAGTGATGATTGATCTTGCCATTTTGTAGTATATCAATATACATATACAAAAATAAAAATAAATACTTGTATATATAAATATATACACAATATACATATATATAAATAAATAATTGTATATAAAAATAAGTTAATATATATACATAAATCAATACATATATATATATATATAAATACATGTATATATAAATATATATATATATATAAAATAAATAAATATTATTTAAATATAAAAAATACATAAACAATTGTATATATACATATAGATATATATAAACACATTAATATACATATATTTATATAAATAAGTATACATAAAAATAAAAATATGTATATATAGATGTACAGAAATAATTATATATAAATAAATACAATATATATATATATATAAATATATGTAGGTGTATACCTACGTACATTTATACACAAATACACACACACATATATATATATATAAATACATATATACACTTAAATACACATATACAAATAATTATAAATATAAATGATTATATATATATATATATATGAGTATATAAAATAAACAAACAAAATTATAATGTAAGTGTATAAATACGTACATACATAAGCATACTTAAATTCATATATACATATAAATATAAAAAATATGTAAGTACATAATTAAATACATGTATATATATATGTGTGTGTGTGTGTGTGCGTGTGTATTTATATAATTAAGTATATAAAAACAAATAAATATATTGTAAATATATAAATACATAAATAAGATATTTAAATTTATATATATGATAAATATGCATGTGCACATATATATATATACATATATGTATGTATTTAATATTATTAATTAAATAAAATTGTTAGTTGTTACCCAACAAAAGAATAGAATGAAGCAAGGAATGACCATTCCTAACTAGGTCATTCCTTAGTTCATTTTATTCCTGCATATTAAACATATCCCAAAAGTTTTAAATAAGAATCAATAATGTAGTTTCCAACCAATCATACTGTGGATCCTCTTACAATTAATTGATAAATGAGATTGAAAATTTATTAATTATTAAATTTTGTAATACTTTTATTAACTCTTAAGTGTTTCTTAAATATAATTTTTTTCAAGTATAAAAATAAGATCTTATATATAATTTTTGAAGGATATTATGATTTTTCATGTTAAAAGTATAATAAGGTTATCTATATATTATTATAATACTGGAGTTGGGGTTAGTTGTCACATATATATTATTGTATAATGATAGTAAGATTAGGGTTTTACAGTTTATTTTCTTTATTTTTACTTCAACCTCATGACTCTCTTATACAAGGAAGTCACTGGTATAATTCTATTATAGTCAATATAATACAATGTAGTCTTTTTAAGTTTTTTCCTTCTCTCTTTCTTCACCAAATCTAACATTTCATAAAAAAGATACATATAATACTTAACTTAAGATATAAAAAAATTATAATATCTTTTTCAAATAGAAAAGTGTTTTTTGATGTTTTATTTTTTTGTATTATGCGCCCCTCATAATTCCGTAGTCTGGATCCGCCGTTGGTTCTTCTGGCAATTTCATTCCATTGAAAACTTGCTTATGAAAGGAACATTGTGCAAGTGCATTGGCTGATTTTGAAGAAGAAATAATTTAAAAAACTCTACACTACAGTGCTAATAAATTTGATTCCATGCACGATTTTGCTACCGTGAAGAGCAAAAGGAAATGGTAAAAAATCAAGGACAATGGAAAAATGTTTTACACTGATTTTTTTTACCATAAAACATTTTATATAAAAAATATTGTTCTTCTTATATAAAAAATGGTACGTCTATGTAGTGGTTTTATACATTGTTTTTCAGTTTCAAGTTTTAACACGAGTTTAAGACCACTAAGTATTAAAGGGACATACTAAGAAAGTGCGTAACACTTAGTTTCATATTTAAGTATATTTTTGTGTTTATAGTCAAAACTAAAAAAGTGTGTAACCATTGTATCATTAAAACATAACCTATTAGAAGAATCCAAACACTGAAAGACTAAACACACACTTTACAAATACATCTAAAATGAATGCATAATGTGCATGCGTGTTTATATGTTTCATGAAACAATTCTGAAATAATAAGATAATATCAATATTCTTCATCTTCAAAAGTACGTAACTATAATTCAAGTTTTGTTCAATCAAGTCTTTGAGGAAGCGATTGCTTAATGATGTAATGGCAGTAAGGCTTAACCTTACCTATCAATTATAAACTCAACAAAAAACTTTTGGAATGAACTGGCAACAAAAAAATTTGAAGAGGAAAATTTTACAATTAATTTAATAAAAGTTTTCCATACAATGGAGAAAAATATTTGTAATAAAAAATTAAAAAGGAAAAATGAGTTGTTTTTTAGTTAATTATCCAAACACATTTTCATCATTTTCCCTATTTTTTTACTATCATATTCAACTGTGTTTTCACAATTTTTTTGCATATGATATTTATTTTCTAAATACTATTTCAAACACATTTTCAAATGTCTCAAAAAATCAATTGTAATTTTCATAAATATAATTATATATATATATATATGTGTTAGAAAAGATTAATTGTAAAACTGTAACCAAATGGAGTCTACAACTATAGATCTTCTAGTGATGGCCAACAAGATGATACAATTTGTGTGGGTTGGCCCAACTTAGCCTAAATTTAGACCTTAGCCAAGCTTATTTGCGTTTGACTGATTCCTAACTTAACTTTTTTGAGTTGGAAGAATTTTACAGTGAATTGAGTTGCAACATCATGATAACACGTCAAATCATTACAATACACAATTATATAAGAATTCAATATATTATATAGCTTGTCAACAATACTTCAAAATGTATATAGGAAAAAATATAGTTGCATTACAGGTGGTGTTGATTGAAGTGTCAAATGTGATTGAGTTAATGAAAATTATAAAACTTCTTGTTTGAAGATAATATTAAAATTGAAAAATTACACTTTACCTATTGTTTTTAGACTCTTTTGTCACGTCCCTGACCTAGAAGGCTGAACCAAAGAGTAATTGGAACTCCAAAAGGAAGACACTAAGACTAATCATCTTAATCAAGTGTATAAAATACATGTTTTTTTTTTTTTCTTTTTAATTGGTTTTGGTTCGGTTTCATGATTAAATTTGTTCAAGTCCTGCAAAGGGATTCAATGAGATTGATTACTATCAATGGTATTATGCTAGTATCCATCAACTACATATAGTATGGTAATATACAGAGTTGACTCTAATAGTTCTTATATACATAACATATACATAAATCGTCTGAAGGGTACAATCACCCTTTATCAATACAAGGAATGAATACAACAATGTAAACCAAATGCTATAATCTCCTCAGTCCACTTTGCAATGCTTCAGCAATTGTTGTCCTTCAGTCCAATACTTGTCATTCCTATGAATAGTAGGGGTGAGCCAAAAATGCTCATTAGGATTTCTCAAAACATACAAGCAAGTAGTATGCAAAAACTAATGCAAGTCCAAAGAGAACAATTCCTAATGTCCAGTATGCATCACTAGTACACAATAATAACATATACCAGTCAAAGGCATAGGGATAACTATCAAGGGTGTATGGCGCCATTTCATGTGGTTTAATAATAATAGCTAGACAGTTAGTATACGTATATACATCAAAATGAACACAAGATATGAGTATAGTCATACTAACCCCACGACACACTTTCATTTTTCATTTAAAGCTACAAGAATAATATATATATATATATATATATATATATATAAAATAGATTGACAGCACCACCAACACGGTCATCGACTAGATAATCAGCAAGGCGTGATCACCACAAAGTCCCAGTACACATTGGATACAACCATAATATACAAGTCAACTATTATCTACTGCATTCGTCCAAATAATCAATGTAAGCACTCAATGCATAATGCGAAACACTTTCATTAATGTAGTATGATATGCTTATGGTTTCATGATGTCTTTGATATTTGCACAGGTCACTTGTATCCTGCCCCTTTCATAAGTTACTAACTCATAGGCTTGGGAAACCTCCCGTACGGGGTTATAGTCGTAACCAAAGGGAATCACCATCCCCATCACAATAATCAGGGCTCACATTCTCTCACTATCACAAAAATTCACATCATCTGATTCACACAAATCTCATATTACTTCGGTATGATTAAGATCCTCAATTCCACATAAATCTTGTACCACTTTGGTATGCTTAATGTCCTCATATCTAATCAATCTCATACTACTCTAGTAAGCTTAATATCATCATGTCCAATTAAGTCTCACACCACTTAGGTATGCATCAATAGTATAAATAACAGTAAACATCAAAGTTCACAACAATAACAAATAAGTGTAATACATCATATTCGATTTACTAGTATTCATAGAAACCACAGTGTTCATTGATATACATCAATAGCAAGAATGTAAACAATAGTAAGCATTAACATGGTAATCACATTCACATTATAATATTAGGCAGGAGTTTAATATCTTGATAATCATAATAATAGTCATATCATACTGATAAATAAATGACAATGTGTCTAATAATAATGACAGACCTACATGTCAGCAAGTCAAGACCTCACCCTAGTCTCAGTTATCATCTCATTACAAGGGGACATTACATGTGTCATTTATAATGTGTCTCAAATACCTTACACACTCATTGTTCCATTCCCAGGACCACCCTAGGGGTATTTTTGTAATTTTTCATGTTTAGGTAGGACTACCCTAGGTCCCCGAATATCTAAATTGACCCTGCCATTGAGTTTGGAATGCCTAAAAACTTAAAAGATGTCTCTTTTTAATTTAATTTTCCATTTAAATTTTAATTTATTTTAGAAAGGCATTTTCGTAAATTTTAGCCAAAAACTGGTTTACTATTGAACGGGTTCTCACCCAGAACTGGTTCAAATCTGAACTAGAACAAAAAAAAAAAACTGGTTTTCCCTTAACTGCACAATCAAAGAGGCCCTTAGGCCATTAGCCCAATTGAACGACCCAGAACCTATTTGACCAGACCCATTTGACTAGACCCAACTCGGGTTTGACTGTTGACCAGACTTAGTTGACCGTTGATCACGTCAACCCAGCGGTCAACTCGTAGGAAAAGTGCCTCATTCTTTAGTGGCGGCGCCGAAAACAACAATTTCTTCGACGATCTTTTGAGGACTTTTCGATTGTTTTTAACCTAGAATTCCATTAAATGTATCACTTCATCATTTAGCTCAAAGGTTGGAGGATTTGAACCCCAAAAACAATCGGTTCCGGTAGAGCCTGACTTTTCGACGAGGGAGTTTTTCTTCACTTTTCTCAACTGGTTCGACCCTAGTTTGACCTAAATTGTTTATGGCATAACGATGAGTCCTTATCTATGCATTTTATGGTTCAAGAATAGTCGAGTTATCCTTGGTGATGATTTTCTTAAGTTTTTCCAGCGAGGACCCATTTCTCTCCCTATCTACCTTCATTTCCCTTGTTAATTGCTCCAATGGTTTGGCTAGAATTTTAAGAACCCTAAAGAGGTTTACACATCCTCCATACTAGGTTTTGTAAAAGTTTTGAGAGAACCTATGTGGTTTTCTCTCTTTAACTTCAACTATGTATATACACACACATATATACCCATAACAACATACACACATGTACAAATAACATTCCAAGCATGCACCAACCATATATAACACAAATGGAAACCCAAAAATACTTATAAAAATCCCTACCTGTTGTAGCCGTTTAGACAGAGAAGATAAGGAGAAAGAGAAAGAAAGCCTCTCCCAAGGCAGCACGCTTCCCGTTCTAGTCCAATCCAACTTTCTCTCCTTTTCTTTTCTTCTTCCTTTCCTTTTCTTCCTTCTTCTTTTCCTTCTGGTTCATAGTGTACAGTGTGTGTCACACACACACAAACATATACTGATACATACACTCACACACACACACTCACACTTACTGATACATATACACACACACCCATCTCAGCTAACACACATCCCTTATCTTCTCCCACAAAACACACACACACACACACATAAACACAAACACTCTCAAACACACTCTTACACATATAATTATGAGAGAGAGAAAGAGAGAGCGAAGATAACGTGAGGGGAGCGAGAGGTTCTAAGGTGTTCTACCAAGTGGGGGAAGGAGAAAAGAGAGGGAAAAAGGTTGGTGGGGTTGTGTCCCATCAAGGAACATCAATATCCAATTTGTTCCCTTAATGTGCACCATTACACACACTAACACATCTTCTCTCACCACCAAGTTGTTAAAAATTGTCCATTACCCAAAAATATCCCATTTACCTTCTCATGAAAGTCTTGCATGCATCTTCATATGCCAATTGGCCAGTTGGCTAACTATCTGTGCACACGCGTTCGAATTTAAATTGTATTAGAATGCCATCAAAATTGGCACATTAACTAATTTCGACGCTCTGATTTCAAATATGCAGTCCGTTCTCTCTAAATTCAACCATCTTAATTTTCATATTTATCTACGTCCTGTGTGGCCCCGTAGCTCACACTAGTCCCGAATAAATCACCAAAATTTCTTTTTAGTCTCTTTTAGCCATACTGATAACTTATCAAGTCATTTTATAATTTTTCTAACACATCTTCCAGTAATTCTTAGTCTGACCTCAGTCTATGCTAGTAATTTACCTAACTGCCCTTTGATAATTTTTCGGATCCTTACAATCTCCACTCTTTATAAAAATTTCATCTACAAAATTCGTTACTCTAAATAGGCTATTACCAAAATTTCCTTTTATAATTTTCTAGGTCGCTATACCTTTATATTGACAGAAAATTTAACAATACTCATGGCCATAAGAGAATTAAGTATTACATTTTAAACTATAAAATGTTAAATTCCACCAGTCCAAATTAATGTAATTTTAAAAAAATAATGAATAAAATTAATAACACTATCTTGAACAAAGTGAAACTGCTAATTTTACTACATCACATTATACAATACATATGAAGATTCTTCCTTTTTAACCATTAGACATTGTTTTGACAGTTGGATAAAAAAGGCTAAATCGTATAGGATATGATTGGATTAGATAGGTAACAATTACATTTTATTTTTTAATAAAATAATAATTTTTTTTACATTCATATTCTTAAATAATGTTTTTTCAAGTTACTCAAAAAGATATTTCTCTCAAGTTATTAAAAAGATATTTTCCCATATATATGCGTGACAAATTTCAACAAAAAAAAAAAAGTAACAAAAAATGACATATATAAGAGATAAACTAAGAGGACTCAAAAATTTAGTAACTTCTTTTTGTGTTCACATATTTGAAAAATGATGAACATTAAATTTAAGATGAAGAAAAGAGACAAACAATGCATTTGAGAGTTGTTGTGGTAACGACATGGTTGTTTTTGATAGTGACACAAGTGGTTAAGATATGATGGCCACAACTACAATGATTGACAAGTAATCTCATGCCTTTTCTCTCTTGTTCTCCATGTTGTTAAAAGTAATTTTTTTATTTAACTTGTTATTCCATTAGCAGTGGGATAAAATAATACCCCTTAAGGGTCGTACAATTTTATATAATACTAGTGGTATATAACTACTATCACTTATCCTGCACTATTTTTTATCCCGCCAAACAAACATGACATTAATTTATTCAACTTACTCACTCCTTATTCACTTTACCACATCATCTCAACTTCAATTTCATACTTTTGTATAGATAGTTGAGCATAATACCCTTCATCTTCATATTCTTCACTTTATTCCCTTTTTGGAACAGATAGAGAAATTTCTTTATTTGCTTATTGTTAGGAAAAAAAATTTTAGTTGTGAATTTTTCTAAAATGAGTTCTTGAATGCTATTAAACTGAGATTCTTTTACTCATTAAATGAGTTTTTAATGCTATTAAATGAGAACTTTTAAAAATAATTACAAGTGATCTAAATGTTGGGAACTAGATATACAAGAAACAAAAATTTCTCAATTTTTTGAAATTAAGAAAATTTTCTTTTTAGTTTCTTTGTCAATTGAAGAAATAGAAAATTTAAACAGAGAAAAGGTAATCAAACAATTTTTGCTCTTAGTTTATACTTTTCAATGAAACAAATAGAAAATTTCGAGAGAGAGAAGGTAGCCACATAAAATTTGTCTCAAACAGTGAAATCTCTCCGTTTACAAAGAAATTTTTTTTATTTTCTCTTGACACTCACATTAAAATTTTCTATTTAATGAATAGAGAAATTTTTTTATGTCGTCCTTAATGAAATTTATTCGAAAGGACTGACGTGGTTTCAAACATTAAAGATATATATTTTTTCTTTTTGTGTGTTCTCGAATAATAAAATTATTTCTCCATCTAAAGAATTTGTATGAGAGTGATTGGAGTGATTAAGGAACAAAAAAATGTTTCACACATTACTAAATCTGTGCAATGAAATTTCTCTATTTTTGATGGACATAAATTTCTTAATTTTAACCGAACAAAGAAATTAAATTTCTTTGTTTAACTATTCTGTGCACAATGATTACACAGTCCAAATAATAATTTTTTTTTCTTTAGAATTCTATATACAACATGGGTCTTCTTTGAAACATCTTGATTTTTAGAACTCAAATCTATAAATTTAATTGAAAAAGATCTATATAATTTAAGTTATTGAATTTTAAAATTTGAAATTTTTTTTTGGAAAACATATGCCATGGTTCAAGGCAAAGTATTTCATGTGCATGAGAGGGGCAAGATTTTTTTAAACTTCGAACTCATATTAACTATGTGGACAGTGAACACTCGCAAGACTTAATCCTCATGAAAGGAGTATTTTAGTCCCGAAGTAAGTAAGGAACTTTTAAAGTTGAAAAGAATGGGTTGGACCAGATCCCCCTTTCTTTATATTGCTCAATTAGTAATTCTATTTTAAGCCGTATCATCAACTTTTTTAATAAATAATTAAAAAGAATTTACAATCAGTATAAATGCACATGCAAAAAAATTTCAGCATTCATTCTTCCATGGCAGACATTAATTGCTAGCATAATTTTAAAAAATATTTTTTCTATTTTGAAAACGACTCATGGGCTCCATACATTTTATAATATTAGTAATTAATATGGATAAAAAAAATTTGATACCTAATAATATAGTTTATATTTAATTGTATTAAAAAAATTAGTTTAACTTATTCTGCTAGAAACTATTGATAGTGGGAGATTTCTGAAATCTTAACCCTGATCTTCTTCTTGAAGCACTAAATTTAGCTCAGGTGGACAGAGTGCTAAGAAGAATTGCTTTTTGAAACACAAACACAGGCACATAGTCTTTTGACCCTAAATGCCTATATACCATCGCATCTATAAGATGACAAACTTAATTCTGAAGTAGTCAATTACAGCTACTGGTGCGCATATAAAAATGGAGAGAAATCACCAGCCAAGAAGGTCAATAATTCCCAAAACAACATCACAAATATGCTTCAAAGCATCCTCTCTAAGTGCAAGCTCAGATGGATAAGCCGACCCCGGATACCTTTTAAACGCGTTGTGACAAGCATTTGGATAGTCAACAGCAGCAGTGACATGCATGAAGGCGTAATCGTATGAGTCTGCAGCCAAATCTTGAAGCGCAGCTTGGAGAGCATCATTAGCATATGAATATTTGTTGGCGCAATCCTTGATGACCTTTTTCATCAATGTGTCATTGGTGGTGCTGAGTACTTGGGAGGACAAGTAAGTCCTAGTGGCAGTGGCATTGGTCATTCCTATTCCAACCATAATAACTGCCAGTCCTTTGGTGTCTGCTTTTGAGCTTGTAGGATCGGATTTGAGAGAGGATACACAAAGATCATAGTATTTGGTGTTTTTGCAAGTCTTTTGGATCAAATCTGTGTCTGCAATCACAAAAACAATTGATCGGTGGAAGAAGTTGGAGAATGAGATGGAGAGAATGAGAAGAAACAAGAAATAGGAGGAACCCATTATAGAGGGTGACCAAATTGTTGGAATCAAATTCTAGTTTCAGAGAGAGAGAGAGAGTGAGTTCTTTCTTCAAGGCAGTGAAGCTAGAGAAGCAGAGTCTTGAGACAATGTGATTTTTAGGTTCCTATATAATTGAGATCCATGTGTCTTTGACTTGCTTTGCTCGATTCACTATATATAATTGCATTAAAATAAGTTGTTTTTGTTGTTTCCTTTCTCTTTATTGAATGTAAGAGCCTGTTTGGCAGGAACCATAAGGCCCTGTTTGGCAGCTGGGCAACGGCCAAAAATGAGGTCACGGGTCACAACCAAAAACACAATGGACCCTCTATCCAATGTAATGATTTGGTTTCTGGAATGTTTGTATTTAAACTAAATGGACAGAATTTCTTAACATGTGACTCCAATTATTGATTCCTGCACAACTTTCTAAACATATAACATGTATTATCAGCTGGTGCTTCCTCGCAATTTGATCTTTGGACATTTGCTCAACTATTGCTTAGAATTTCCCTGCCCAATTTTTTTCTCTATGTTCATAAAAAAAGGTGTGAAAGGGAATGGTTAAAATTATCTGTTCACTCTAGATCATAAACCATTCTTGAGGGGCTAAAATGTTAACAGTTTAAGCAGCTTGTTGTAATAAATGCCACCCTAAACTCACTGTAAAAGACTTTTTTTAACCTAAAAAGCATTTTTCTAGTAGTGAACCCAATATTGAATTGAATCTAGATCCGAGGTTATATATATATAGAAGCTATTCCTGCTCCAATTAAAAGACTTTTGATCAATTGCACTCCCATTCACTGTCCTTGTCAGTGGGAGGGAATATAATTTAGAGGAGTGGGGATTGATTATGAAGAGATATTTGCTCCAATTATCTGTATCAATTTTGTTCGAAATACTTGCAATTGTTAGGGGTGCACATGAATCGGGGTGGAGTAGAATCAGAATCGACTCGATTTTAAGTGGTTCTAAAAAAATAGAATTGCAACCAGAATTGTGAACTATTTGACCTGACCCAATCCGAACCGAACATTTTCGAGTTGGGTCAGGTCAGGTCAGTTTAGTTTGTTTTTTTTAACAGAAACCAAAACTAAAAAAATAAAAAATTAACTCTTTATATATATATATGTATATATGCAATGAAAATTAAGCCATTTAAGTATTTATGATATTTTGACAATAAAGAAAAAAACTTGATATAACAGTGATTTTGAAAAAGAAAATTAATAACTTAATTTAAAATTTTAATTTTTTTTGTTAACAAATATATTTGATTTTTTACTGTCTCGTTGGTTTGTGACTTAAAATCATAATACCAAAAAACAGAGTACTCACGACAACATCAGATAATTAAAACAAAGTATGTAAACTTAAAATCATATTTTCTATCTTTTTGTTTTAACCAATCAAGTTGGGTGAGGGAATGCAAGAAGGAAGAGAAATTTGGAGAATATTTTTTGTGATGCAAATATAAAAGCAAATTAAAGAGGCTATGATGATTGGTCAATAAATCTTTCAAGATTTTTTTTTAAAAAAATTCGAACAAAAAGAGTTGATAAAAAAAATTATGGTTTCAGTTTTCGGGTTGGGTTGGGTAACCTAAAGTTTCAACCCGAACTTTCGATTCTTTAACCCTGAACCAACCAGAATTCACTTTGACCTGAACCAACCCAAACCCATTGAAGTCGGATTAGGTTGGGTTAGGTCGGTTCTCCGATTCTTGGTTATTTTGTATACCCCTAGTTGCCAAAGTTCAAAAGTGGGGCTTATTTCAAATGAATGTAAAAAATATATTTCTTAACGATGATTTCATAGAAGAAGTCTACACTGCAACCTCTACCTACGTATGTTCATCATCATCACAAAGTTTGCAAATTTTGTAAAGCTCTTTATGATTTTAAGCAAGCTCACTGGCCTTGGTTGCAAAATTTAGCACCACTATTACGGATTTTGGTTTCACTCCGAGTTCCTATATTTTTGCTCTCTTTGTTCACAATTCTAAGCATGACTCTATCATTCTCTTTTATGTTAATGACATGATTATCATTGGTGATGATTTTTTAATATTTTCACTCTTAGGTATTTCTGAGTCAGCAATTCGAGATGAAAGATCTTGAGACTCTAAATAATTTCTTGGGTTTTGGGATCTCCTCTAGATCTAATCTAGTTCTATTAAGCTATTATCTCTTTCAAGCCAAATATGCTTCTAGTCATTTAGCTCGTGCAGGCTCACTGATACCTAGTCTATCACTTATTTGAAGATGTGATTTAGCTATATTTAATTATAATTGCATACTTCTAATAAGAAGAGTCCACAACATCTTAAAGCTTTACAATTGCTATATAAAAGATATAAACACATACACTATAATGTCTAAAAAATTTTGTTAAATAATTAAATTCGATAATTGGTAATTATGCTATTATGTGATGATTAATACTAGTTAGTGTAGTAAATAAATTGAACTTGGAATGTTCTAACATTTACCCAAAGTGTTGGGTAGTATGGGATTCCCCAATCACCATAAATCATGATGTGTTTACATATATTGCTTGTTCTTAAAATATTGAGATTGGCATATATATTTCTTGTATCATCAGCATGCATAGAATGGTTTGTATAAGTGACTTGAAATTTTTGTATGTGTAGATAGGTAGTTGTATTAATTGTTAATAGGTATTTGTGTGGTTCGAATTCTTCACAAATAATAACCTTCATGCAAAAAGTAAGATAAGATGATCAGAGTTATGTTAGAGACACTGGTATGGTACTGGTCGAGGGCCTTCCGACAATCAAGTTAATGGTTTGCTAATCTCAAAGTGAAGAGATGAAAATAGGAAACTCAATACCAAAGTTAGCGTACCTTTGTATCAATGATCCTGGTGTTTTTATAATGATCAGTAACCCGGAGGTGGTTCCTCGATATCAGCTAATTTCCTTTTATATAGGAGAATGTCATGCCATGGTTGGCATTACGTGTGATTCTCCATCATGATTTTCTTGGAGATTAGTATACCGCTTAATCAACCTTTATTATATGGGTTGGAAGTGGTTAATCTTGCCTTTTGTGTAGGGTGGTACTATCGAACTGTCCACCCAGTTTGATGAAGAGTAAACTGAGTATTTTGCTTGGGAAGTCCTACTTGGGCTCCTTTATTGCGACGTCACCGATCTATGCTAAATGTCACTTTTAAATGTGTGAGTTTGTTTTCTGCCCATACAAATGTCCCTTTATCCTTGTCAGCTCCACTGACGAGGTAAGATGGATAATGATTTTTTTTTTTTTGTTTGAATGATAGTTGGGGAATGTATTTTCCTTTGACTCTGTTTTCCTAGGAGGCGTAAGTAAGTCTAGGACCCCTTCTGTGTGTGGAACTGCCGAAGCTCAGGGTTTTCTGATCTGGGTAATGAGGTATTCTTTGACTGAGAGTCATCTTCGTGCTTGTAACACCCCTATCTAATAAATTACATAATTTATGTAATACGTTAAAGAACAACATCAAGAGCAAACTTTTAAAGCTTTAAACAATGTGTAAGACATTATAAACCAAAATTAGGAAGCTTAACCTAGTCACGGATAAAACTAACCTAACCTAGGTTAGTAAGGATAGGTGGTCAAATACACCACTAACCTAAAGGAAAGTAGATTATACTCGAGTATTAAAGAATTATTTGATAAATAAATATTAAATGATTATCAAGAAAAAAAAAGAGTACATAAAAGAAATATACACGTATATATGCATACATATATAACCATTACATTGTGGGTACGATGGGCATAGCGTGTAAGAAAAATATATGTATGCCTATATGCATACATATACACATGAAAAAATATATGAGTGTATATATATGAATATGTAATATATATATATATATATATATATCAATATCGCAAAAACGTACACATATGTAAGAACATATGTGTATACACATACATACATACATACATAAATCGATGAAAATATAAGTAAACATGTATACTTGAAGATGTATACATATACAGGAAAAGAAACCTTGCATGTGTGTGAGGGGTGTGTGTGTGTTTAAGGTGTGATGTGTGTGTGTGTGTGTGAAGTAAGTGTGTAGGTGTGTGATTGTATTAAAAGGAAGAAGAGGTAAGGTGGGCTAACTTAGCAACTTGAAGGAGAAGGAGAAGGAGTAGAGGAAGGAAGGCGACTTGCGGCTATTGACCCAGCGAAAGGTTTTCATTAGAGGAGAGTAAGGTGAGAGAGAGAGAGTGAAAGGGGCGATGGTGCAAAGAGATATGTGTGTGTGTGTGTGTATATATGTGCATTGTAAACCTTAAAAAGGGTTGTGCAAGAGAGCGTGAGAGAGAGAGGGAAACAACAGTGTTGAGGAAAGGGGAAAGCTGCAATCGAAAAAAGAGACGTATAATTTTCTCTTTCTAGAATTTCTTCATAGTTGCCTTAGTTTATTTGATTTAAACTGCATATATGAATCCTTAGGTTGATATTCAATAGTCTAAAGGTGAAAACAAAGACTGAATGACCTTTAAACCATGAGAATTAGGTTAAACTGCCATTGATGGACCTTGAAACATGGGTCTGAATCAACAAGAACCAAACGAGTTTCCATCACTTGGAACCAGAACTAAAAGCTACAAGGGTCCTAAAACAAAAAGAATTAACTGAAATACACCAAATATAAGAGAGAGAACGCGAGTTGTAGAAAAGGAATTCAAAAATGAATTTTTCAAAATAGTGGATTAGATGAAAATTTATGGACATAAGATGAAGCCTTATGTCCTAAGGATCATTACAGAAGAAACAGAAGTCAAATTGAAGAAGAAATGAGCTCAAATAGAACTTCAATATAGTCAACCATGGAAGCTTCAATAAAGCTTTCTTGTACACCTTAGTGCATGAAATCAATAAGAAAACTTAAGTTAAGGACCTAGGAGTTTTTTATGACTAAAAGCAGAACAAGAAACAACTTGAAATTGCATGAAAAAGAAATCAAACTTTTAGGGTTTTTTTTAGCAACTTTTCATTGTTCTGAGGAAAACGATAAACAATAACAGGTCGGTTCCTAGGAGCTTAATGGACCACCAATACTGCGTCGTTTTGATTAGTAATTTAAATATTTTAAAATTCATTTGGACCGTTTGGATATAGAGTTAATGAATTAATTTGATAGCTGATTTCGGGATAGGGATAACTTATTTTGGTTTTACCTCTTTAACCACTGTTTGGCCCCTGTTATCCACTGTTTGGCTAAGGAAAATTAGGAAAAAAAAGGGAGCTGCAACTCTCCAGTCTTGAACCCTTAACCATGCATAAGGAAAACCAAGCCCAAACCATTTGTCCACTGTGTGCCTTGTGGTAATATTCCATAATATATATATATATAATTAATTTAATTAAATAAATAATTTAATTAATTTAAAACCCATGTATTGCCAAATAAAATAAAAGGGGTGTTTACCCTAACATTTTTCAACGTTCCAAACTCAATGATAGGGTCTATTTTACAAAACGAAGTCTCAAAAATTAGACATGTAAAAATGCAATAATTATTGTTATGCCCTTGATGGTACCCTGAAGCTAGTTGAATGTGAGAGAGAAGGCTTATTTTGACTTTCTTTGACGTTCTGAACTCAACGGTGGAGTCCATAAATGAGAGAGAGTGAGGGAGATTTTGTGCATAAGAAGGACATAAGCAGTGCTTAGGCTAAGAGGAAAAGAAGGGAGATAGAAAGAAGAAAATTTTGAAAAGCCAACTAAAATAGGTTAGTATACATTTCTTCTTATTCCTTTAAGTTTTTGTGCATACTATAGTTATATTAGAACTTATTAGAGGATATGAAAGACCCTCGGAACCCTAGGATAATGAGAAATCGCCATTAGAGGAGCTTTAAATTTTTTTAGAAACTGACTTAAACCAAACATGTTTTTGGTTATTATAACTTAATCTACATTGGAAGTAACTCACAAAACCGAAGAAAACAAGTTAAAAAAGGTGGGAATCAATTAAGAACCAAGAAAAATTGAAACCCTTCAAAAATGGAAAACACAAAAATCGAGCACCAAGCTCAATTTTGAGGACGGGGAATGGAAGAACATTAGGAGAAGGTCATGTAACAACAAACCGCACTCGGTTTGGTTAAGAATTGGCTTTGAAAACAGGTGAAAAATAGTTGCCATTATCGTGCTCAAGTTTGAGCTCTACAATGGCTCTCAGACCTTTAAACCAACAAGGAAATCTATGTAGAGGACCTAGGAGTGGAATGGGATCAAAAGTAGAGAGAAAAACTAACCAGAATTGCACGAAATTGGCTCAAAAAATTCGTGAACTTGTGGCTATAGTAACCCTAATTTTGGGGCGAAGATAAATAGTGATGGGTTGGTTGGGTCGGATACAAGTTGGGTTTTGACCCGCTTAAAATGGATCCTAATTATAAACTGAACAATGTCATTTTGATTAAGTGAGGCTAACGTCATGTTAATGTCACGGTGACGTAGAAAATCGGTTGGTTTTCCTCCCAATTAGACCAGTCCACTTATAATACAACTAAATCAAACGGTTTAATTGAAAAAGATTTCTTAAATTGCATTTTAACCCCCAATGTATAATTGAATTACAAAATTACCCAAAAAATTAATTTTTAATTCTTTTTTACATTTTGAAAATTTACAAAAATGCTCTTAAGCCAAAAATAGGTCAAACGAAGGCCAATTAAAATGTAAGAAGAGTCTAACCCAACGTTTTTGGGCATTTCAGACTCAATGGAAGAGTTCGATTTAGGAAATTAGATCTAAAAAAATATGAATGGACAAATGAGATAATTTTAATTTTGTCCTAATGTATTAATTAAGCTACTAATTGAACCCCGATGACTATAAAAATACCTACTTTAACATTTTTTGACATTCCAAACTTAACAGTAGGGTCCGTTTAGTCAAATGAGGCACCAAAAATACAGATACCTAGAAATATGAAAATTTTAAACTACCTTTAGTGTTATACGGGTTATTAGATAGACCAAAAAAATATAAAAATGGGCATACTTTATGCTTTTTGGATGCTTTAAACTTAATAGTGAGGTCAAATTAAGCACTTGGGTACTCGAAGATGGTCTCGTATGAAAGAGTAAAATTATAAAAATGCCCTTAGACTAAATATAAGCCACATATAGGCAAATTAAGATCCAGAAAAGCCTAAATTTATTATCTTTGACATTTTAGACTTAACGTTGATGTCCGTTTGGAAACAATAGAACGTCGAAACAAACCAAAAAATGATGAATATATCCCTAAGGCCTAATGAAGCTACTAGAAGAATATAGAAAGTAAAGAGAAACCTATACCAACATATATGGGAGCCTCTAAGTCCGAAAATGTGCTCCGTTTGAGATAATTGAGTATTGAAGATACAAAATATGAATGGTAAAATTACCGAATTACCTTTAATGCTAAATTAAACGATCAGTTGAACTCGAAAACTAAGAAAAGGACTACCTTATGATTAAAAGACCCTCTAGACTAAAAAAAGAATTCTGTTAAAGTAAATAACAATATAATACATATAAAGAAAAATGACCAAAATGCCTTAAAGGCTAAAGTAAGTCACATGATGAATTACGAAGTGTTAGAAACCCTAACTAAAGACTATAAGGGAATCCTGAATAACAAGTTAAGTTTAGAAGAAATTAAGAACATAAGCAAAGAATTAAGCTGAGATATTTACTGAATATGGTACCAATGTGTTCTGATCCGTGATTTAGGATCACTAGTAAGGAAATAGAGATAAGACAAATGCCAATGTAAGTCAAATAAGTAAGTGACTGTGAACTCTAAACCACAAGTGAGTAATCTTGAACCTTGAAGTGGAGACTTTTCTATGAAATGTTGTTCTTTAAAGCTTTATGACATTACATGCAATTCTTTCTAGCTTTATGAAATGTTTCAGACTATTATGCCAATTTTTTCAACGGCATGACTATTTTCAGAATACCGAGATAAATGTTTGAATTGCAAGCTTTTAAGTAGCTTATATTTAAATACTTTATGGCATGGATAGCTTAAAGAATATTTTGCAAGCATGTTTCAATTTGTATGTGCCTTACTGACACCTTGCTGGGGGTTAAAAGCCTGTAGACTTTTAGAAAGTCTTTATAAGGGACTTGGTCAGGAGTTTGAATTCGATGAAAAGGCCATGGAAGCCATGAGCTCTAAATTACATAGAGGTCGCTAATGTGACATTTTCAGTCCTCAAGGACTTAGCTTATGAGATATATGACACAAATGTTTTCACAATTTCAATTTATAGGTCACTATGTGACAACCTATGGTCTTAAGGGACAAAAGTTTTAATAAGTGTGGCATGTTTTATTTGCTCACAAGTATCAGATTTTATGATATCATGTTTAACTTGCAAAACTATCTGGCATAAACTCTTGCATGATTTCAAGTAAATACCTTGTAACTCTCAGTTATATGTTTATGTTTTAAGAATGCTATTAGCTTTTAGTACAGATCTTTTCTATTGCTATCCATGAAAGTTTACAGAGAATGGGTTTTTCCAAAAAACCCATGATAGGGGACTGATATTACTCACGAGCTTTTCATTAAACTTACAAGGTTTTATCCTATATATTTTCAAGAATGGCTAAGAAGTTACTAATCCAAATGTTAGTAAGCTAAGGTAAATAGTGACTCTAGCCAAGAGATGATTAGTATCCCAGCCATAGAGATAGCCACCTGAAGTGGTAGATAGTAGATAGATGTATTTGCTTAGAGTAAGAATGAAATGTGAATGATATTCATCAATGATGTATTAGTTCAGATACTCTTATGTAATGTAATTATGGGCTCATATTATTTTAACTCTGATGTTATGTTACCTATATTCTACCGAGTATGACTGTGTTCAACAAAATTTTTTACAGATTTAGATTTTTGCTGCATAAATTTATATGATCGAATGCAATTTAGTTGGATATGTAAAGAGGCTTCAGTTAGACACATCATTAATATGCTAAACAGAGTTAGTGTATTGATGAAGTGCCTAATTGGCCGATCATTATCCCTAATCTGCATATGATAGGGTTTGGAATGTGATAGTGTACCCTAGAGATTGGGGGAGCTTGGTAGTTCCCATTAGGAGAGTCCTTGTTTGTTGTCCTGCAAACCTAGTGTGGCGTTTGAATGGGTGAGAAGACAAACCCTAAACCACTTTCCCATGAGTTCAGTGAAGTTGAGTTGGTGAGGGCCTTTGTTGTGAAGGATCGTGATTGGAATCACCTTTTTGACCCTAATAGGTAGTGGGTTGATGGCCTTACAGTTGATGTTATAGACCCTAGACTTCATAAAATTCTTGTTGGCATTCCCACCGAGCAACTATAGCATAACCTAGACTACAGTCTGGATAAAGACAACCCCTTTTGAGTGCTAGTTAAGAGGTGGATTTTTTGTGTGAATGGCAGAATGACTGAAGTTACTGTCATGGTTTGTCCCGAGAAAGCTCCCCCCTACTCTTCTATCTCTATTGTTGAGTAGTTCACAAGTTCGATGCCTTCTATAGTTGGTTTCTCTAGGAATCATGCTCTTCAGGGGTTTGAGGATCCTAAGGAAAAAAGGCGATGATCGAAAAGGTTTTGCTGCCACCAGTTTCCCTTGTCCCTTTATTGGGGTAGTATTTAGGGATCTTGGGACTAATCCTCCTTATATATCTGCTAAGCCTGTTTATCCTTTTGTCCGTTTTACTTCGACATTGGGTGATCCGGCCGCTGGTGTTGAGGCTTCATCCTCTTTTAGTTCTCATCTTGCCATTTCCAAGGGACTTCCTTCTTTTTTAACAGATTAAAAGGCGGGGATTGTCACTAGTTTGGTTGTTCCAATCTACTGCTAATATTGCCAAGTTGGCAGAGATGGCTTCCCCCACCTTAGAGTACCAAGTTTGTCATGATCTTGAAAAGATTATAGTGGGGTTATCCGAATGGTTGTCCCATTCTAAGGGTCATGTCCGTGTTGTCATTGGTCTGCGCGAGGCATTAACACAAGCACGTTTGGAGGTCGATTCACTTTACAGTTAGGTCTCTAAGTTGGACAGAGCTGCCGAGACTACCCAAGATGATTTGTGGAAAGCACGGGTGGACCTTTAAAAGAGCATAGATGAGCTCTACCATGCTCATGCTCAATTGTGTTGTTCGTACGAGGAGACACTTTTCGAAAGGAACAATGCTACCATGCTTCATAGAGAGAGGCATGCTTTGAAGGCCGCTATAGAGAGGAGGGACTCTGAGTTTGAGACTTCTTATTCTGCACTACTTGCAAAGATACAACATGAATATCAAGACCATATCTTCAAGCTTCAAGAGAGGGCTTATCGGATTAGGTATGAGGATGCCAAGGCTGGGCATGCTCTTGCATTCTTTTCGGTAGATGTAAAGATTGTAGTAATAGATGAAGGGGTTGAAGGGAAACTTCATTTGTTAGAAGAACATCCAGCCTCATTTCTTCCCTTGCGGGGTGCTTGCTTTAGAAAAGGACACTCCAACCTTAGAGGTAGGTGTTAGCCCAAGCTTCCGTAATGTTGACGAGGCTGCCAACTAGATTTTTCTTTTTCTTTGTCTGTTTATTTTTTTTAAACTATTGTGTTATTTATTTAGTGGAATATCTTTTTTTTGTCTCTAGAATTAGGATGGATCTGCACCTTTTTGAGAGAGTTTGCACTGGATGCTTAAATGTATAGGAGTGGACTTTTAACCTTAAATTTTGTCTATGAGGCTTATGGGCCCCAACACTAGAAAAAAGGAGAGTAGTCACCCTTTTTGTGGATTTAGAGGGATCTCGGCTATCTCCTTCCCTAAAGGTAGGAAGGAACGCCTCTTATGGGAGATAGAGAAATTGAGGAGTCACCAGCTTGTTTTTGGGCAATTAAACAACAAAACCTGTTACATCTTGAATGATTCATATGAAGGAAAAACCAAAGAAAAGAAATGAAATATACATGATTTGTTTCCTAAATACATACTAAAAGATCCCTTGACATGGATCAAATAAAGATAAACATTGAAATAAAGAAAAAACAAAAGAAACAGGCTCGGGGGCTAAGGTACAGAATGGGAAGGTGTTAGGCACCCACCCCGCCTGATTCAAATGGATCGGCCTCAAATATTCACTTGCAAAGCTACTTTGTCATGAGAAAATAGAAGAGAGAGATGTGAGTCTAGAAATAATAAATAAAGAACAGTCTTGCATAAAGAGATAAAATAAAAGAAAAAAAACCAAAAAAAGATCTAACTCTGGCCTGAAGGTTTCCTACGTATCCATTCAGAAAATGGAATCAGAGTCATGTCGTTCTTTGGTTTATCCTTTTTTTTTTTTTTTTATCAAGAATGGTAAAAGATTTGAGATTAACCAGATCTAAAAAAAACTGTTAAGGGTTTCATGACGTACCTTATTCAATCGTTGGAGTCGAGCAGATCTTTGGCTAGGGGAGTCTGGATCGGAAGGCTTCGGTTAGGCAGATCTTCGACTTGTTCTTCAGTTTGGAAAACGTCCCTTCAGCTTGCTTCTTAAAGGGAGGCTGTCACTTCGGTATGGCTTTGGCCTTAGAAAAGGGAGAGTTCTTGTAGACAGAACTTTAGGCTATAGAAATTGTGTCCTTTAGAACTGATGGGGGGTTCTATTTTTAGCAAGAATATGGAGACTTGATCCAAGGTCTAAGATGAAACCCTAACTTAGAAGGCTAGGATCATGTCTTGAGTGATAATCATCTAATTAAATAAATAAAGAATTAAATAATTATTCTAAGGAATAATTATCCTAACTAAATGAATTAATAAATAATTATGATAATACAAGAGCCAAGAGAATTGATGTCTACATTCAAGAGCAAATGAAATAAAAGAGAAATGTAATTTAATTAGAAAATAAACTCTAAAATAAAAATGTTCAGTTTCAATGTATCTCTATTTAAGGAAATATCAAGCAACCAAATCTATGAAAATTCTAAAAGTGGAAAGTCCTAATTATGCCTAAATAGACTACTATCACTCAAAATTAACAAATTGCCCCCAATTTAATGGAGAATCTCTAGATTACCAAAAGACATGTGAATAGACCAAATTACCCTTAATTCATCACCAAATGGCTGAAATTACCAAAATAATCCCATGTGGATAAAATGATATAAAAATTATGAAAATGCCTCTCAAGTGACTAGGAAGTCTTACTAAGGGTAGGAATTGTGCCAAAATTACCCAAATTCCCTCAATGGGTAAAAAGGTGTCGAAATTATCGAAACACTCTTCGATGAGTAGAAGAGTCCTACCAGGTCTGGGACTCTATCGGGAAGCATCCTACTGGGACTAAGACTCTGTCAGGAGAGTCCTAACAAGAGTGGGACTTTAGCAAGGGAGTACTAATGGGAGTGAGACTCTATCAGGAAGAGTCCTACTTAGAGTAGGACTCTGTCACGAGAGTCCTAATAGGAGTAAGGCTCTGTTGAGAAGAGTCTTACTTGAAAATGGACTCTGTCAAGAGAATTCTAACAGGAGTAAGATTCTGTCAGAAAGAGTTCTACTTGGATTAGGACTTTGGTAGAAGAGTCCTAGCGAGAATAAGACTCTATCAAGAGTAGTCCCAATAGGAATAGGATTCTATCAGGTAGAGTCCTACTTGAAGTAAGTTTTTTGACATAATTATCAAATTGTTACTGCTTAATAAAGGGTTACAAAATGGGGTATTTACAAGACTCTTGCAAAATTTTTGGGGTCTAGACTTTTCACCCTCCAAAATCTCACCCTTTTCGGACTTTAAGGCTGTTTAATACTTGCGACAGAGGTGGCAAGTATCACCGTACCATTTATGCAGTATGAGTGTTAGGGTGGACCCTAACAATTCATTGAGGTGGACCCAATTGAGTCTTAGAATTCCTTTTAAGAGTAGGCTCTTGTATACATGTGTAAGGACAGACACTAACCACGTTAATTTCGAGATTTTCCCATTTTTGCCAAAACAGACTCATAGGCAGCGTTAAAATAGTTTTTAGCATTTTGTGAGGGCTAGATCCTCAATAAATAACTTTGCACTAGACCAAAATCTCAAATACCACTTTTGTTGGAGCGGACTTAGGCAGATTTTAATAACTCGTTCTTACTATATAATTGATTTTTATTATAACTATTGGGTGCAATTGGGGGCGGTCCTTAATTATATCCAGGACACTCAAAATGTTAATTTATTACCATTGTGAGCACTTGAAAAATGGTATTAATATAGAAACAATAGTAGTAAAATATAAACATATGTTGTTGATTTAATTAAAATAATGAAAATTATCCTCTATTTTTCTTCAGATCATGCTCTCTACTGTCAAAATCTCAACATTATCTTTGTTTGTACTTAAGAAATTGAAACTTTTTTTTCTTTTTGCAAAATGAATCATTTCTTTTTATGACTAGTTCACAATTGGATCTCTAAAATTATTATTTAATAACTTAATATCTAATAATTAATAAAATTGTCAAGAAAGTAGCTACATTGGATTGCGAACAATTAATAATTTTACTACTTAATAAAATCTTAAAAATAAATATTTTCATATTAGTAATATTAGAATACAAAAGGCACCTATATATAAATTAATTATATAACAAAATATTTTTAGCATCACCTCTTTGCTGATACAACATTTTATTAAGACCTTTAAAATACCTATTTTAGATATAAAAATTGTTTTTATGTTAAAAATCTTTAAATACATTGTTTCCTTAATTGCAAAAAAATTATTTCTTTTCTTATATTTTTATGTTAATGATTTACAAATACAACTTATTTCAAATGATTGTGGGACACCCCACGGTAGGCCATGCAAAATGGGTGGGTTGTAAACGAGTCGGGTCATAAATGGGTTGAACCCATACTTGATCCGAATTAATCGGGCCGAATGCGGGTCGGGTCATAAATGAGTCGGGTCAGCCCGAATTTGACCTGTTACCTTTTTTGTTTTTTAGAAACAAAACACTACCTAAGATTGCTACATCTCAATCTGTAAAGATCCGAAATTTTGGAATATTTTTTTTTTTTGATAAGATAATATTTAAATTTCTTTAAATCTTATTTACTTCTAATTTAATTAAATCACATTATGTGAACGTGTTAATAGTATTGAATATACATGTGTGTACGTAAATAGGTATAAGAATATCAAATGTGTGTGTATAATATATGATTCACATGGATACAAATGTCTATATATATATATATAAAATGAAAAAAAAAAAATAAATAAAGAAAGAACAATAAAATAAAATGAGAGGGGAATGTATATATATATATATATGTGTGTGTGTGTGTGTGTGTGTGTGTGTGCTTGTGTATCATTGGAGTAGGAGAGTGGCGGTAGCGGCAGTAGTGGTGTGATGCTCGGGGAAAGCATGGAGACGATGATTTGGTCGTTGAGTTGGGCTTCGAAGTCGAGATCTTTGTGGCTAAATCGGTCAGTTGGGTTGAGATCGAACGGTGGCAAATCAAGTCTATGGAAACTCTGAAGTGTATGATTTGGTGAGGCAAATATTTTTGAGTACATTCACGATTCTCCTTTTGGGATTTATGGGTCGATACCGTTTATGGCTGTGCGTGGTAAGGCTCGAAGTATTTCTGGGTTTTTTTGGTTGAATGTTACTGACATACGGATTGATGTGGTCGGGTCTGATCGGAGCATTGAATCATCCATTTTTCTCCCTCCCGATTAGAATAAGATTGATGCTCTATGGATGAGTGAAGCCGGTGTTGTTGATGCAATTTTGAAGGTGATTGATGTGTGTGTGTGTGTTGTGTAGCGTTGGAGGCCATTGATCAGGGGGTGGTTGAGATTTTTGGAAAGGAAGACTACGATCTAGTGAGGTTGTGGTGTTGGGTCTCTGTGCGAGTAGGTTGGATTTGTTGATTCGGTTATGTACATGTTTGGAAAACGATGGAGGCTTTGATGGAGTTTTGGGGGCTACAGGTTTTGGAAACCTGTAGCAAGTGGAGCTACTGCAAAACCTGATGCAAATCAAGGATGTGGATTGGGTCGGTTTGGGATGCTATTGAAGCATCAAGTATGGGCCGGTTCATTTTGTAGTAGATTTTGAGATTGAATGGAGAAGAAAAAGAAGCAGAACAAGCAGCTCACACAGGAAGCGGGAACAGAGAAAGGGGTAAGCCACTGTTCTCTACAATTCAAATTTTTTTTTGGTTATTTTCAATTTCCTTTGAGTTTTTATGAGTATGGAACATTAATCCAGAGTAGGAGAGGAAAGGTTTAGAACAAACAAGGAAGAAAGCAGTAAAGGAATAAAGGAGAATTTAGAAATTTCAAGTTATGGAACTTGAGTTGGGCTGAGTTTCGTGATTTAATTTGGGCCAAACTGAGTCGGGTCCGACCTGACCCACCCATTCAGATGGCTGCCCAACATTGTTACTTTATGGGTAAAATTTTTAATTTGAGTTTGGAAGGTGTTTGGTTGAAAAGGAGAAGCTATCCAATGATTGGCTTGAAAGTGTACAGTAAATGAAAGAAAAAAAAATAGAAAACAGAATTGTAAAAATTTATTTGGGCAATGGATTGAACCTATGACCCAGGGAAAAAGGGTGAGAAGTTTAGCCACTGTGCCACCAAGACATATGTGATTTGTTTGGGCTCAAATACTATATGTATTAGCTACACTAATTTTATATAAGTGGTTTAAATTAATAAATTTTAAATTAAATACCTACACGTAAATTAGTCGAATGAAGAATGAAAACTTATTGTTTTGGACCTGATGGATCTAATGGTGAGATCCATTTCACGAGACGGAGTCCCCAAAAAAAAAAAAAAAAAAAAAAAGACCCGTAGGAACATTAAAAATTACCAAAATGTCCTGAGTAAAAAACTAGTCAAACGGACTCCGATTAAAATAAAAGAATAGTGAAACTTTATTATTTCGAGCATTCCGAACTCAACCGTAGAGCTCAATTTTCTAAAAGAGGCCTCGGGATGTAAGGACCCGTAAAAGTGCAAAATGACCGTTTTGCCCTTTTAGTGCAGGAGTCCAAATTGAATTCTGCGAAAGCCTAAACTGACTTTTTTCGACGTTCTGAACTCAATAGTAGAGTTTAATTTGGCAAAATAGAAACTCATAAAATAAAGACATAAAATTTGTTGAATAGCATAATTTAAGTGGCAATAGATTGAGCTACATTTTATGATTTTAGGGACACCGAAAGGCAAGGAGAAGGTGGTTCTACCTTCTCACTGTTTAGTTCAGCTACACATCAGGCACGATTTCCTAGGGTTGAGACAAACCCATCAGGTATGATATTTTGCTAAGTAAGAAATAGAATTGAGTTTAGGAGTAATTGCTATGTTGTTTGATTGATTCTATGCCTATGTGTTTCTTGTTATCTTCCTGAATGTTTGGTTGAATGATAGATGTGAGCCATGACTATATGTATACTCCACGAGTTGTCATTGTGTGTGATTTATGGAATTGTTAAGATGATGAATGTGAAAATCAAGCATGCGATTAAGTGGATTGTTCATGATCTGTGGATTTGTGGACTGAGCTGTGTGATTTAAATGTCATTATTGCTTTAAGTAGAATATGCATAAGTCAAAGCATGCTTTATGTGTTGATAAATTGTTTCGTTGAGATTACGACATTGCATGGTGGAATCAGGGCATATTGGCATAGTGTGATCCCTTGAAAGCATGGTGTGAGTTGACACGTGGTGCTATGCATTATGAGGGTGTAGATCATGTGGTGAAAAACCCAAAATCGGCCATGGTACTCATGCCAGCGGGGACGGACTGTAAAGTGAGAACAAGGTTACTCAGGCCTTCGGGGAAGGACCGTAAAGTGAGACATAGAGTTTGCATGGGTGTGGCATAGAGTTTGCATGGGTGCGTCATGCATATTGATCATGCATTGCATTGGAGACACTGCATGACATGTAGAGATAAATGTACACTTGCACATGCCACGCCTTAATTTTGTTTCTTGCATTAGCATTATATTATACCAGCAGTTGAGCTGATTCATTCGTGGGATAACATTTCAGATGACACTCTGGTTGTGTGAGATTTAGTGATGCCTTAAGGAAGGAAAGAACTGAGAACTGTATTTGGCCCGTGGGGCGTATTTTGTGATATTGTACAAGGGCATAAGCCCTAAACCATGTGAAATGATGTTATAGAAAATTTGTGTATTATGAAAAGAATGGAAATGATCTTGTATATTGTAATGAATTGGAAGTTGGTGATTCTTAAGTTTAAGTGTAGCTGTATATATGATGGATTGTATAATTAGACGATGTACATTTAAATTCTATGAGATTTGTGGCCATCGAGCGAGGATGGAATGTACTTTTATTTATATATGTGAATTGTTACAAGATATTAAGTGAAAAAAAGGCTTAGAAAACAAAGGAGGTTATGTCAAAATTTTATGAAAAATTAAAGGATTGTTCAGTGCGTAAAACACCTAGTTTATTATGAAAACAATGGGCAAGGTCTTGTGGATTGTACAGAATAGTGAATTGAGTTAGTACT
Source organism: Nyssa sinensis (assembly GCA_008638375.1). Classification (NCBI taxonomy): domain Eukaryota; kingdom Viridiplantae; phylum Streptophyta; class Magnoliopsida; order Cornales; family Nyssaceae; genus Nyssa; species Nyssa sinensis. Next base: position 22,134,414 of record CM018043.1, read on the forward strand.
TGAAATGCATGTAATTATCTTTTGTTATTTATTTCTTTTTTTTTTTGGTTCGTTACTCGCGCCCCTGGTTCGTGGAAATTCGGGACGTGACACAATCAAGTAATATGACTAACAAAAGTCATCATGTATCTTTGTTAAAACTTTTGTGAATACACATTAAAAAAAAAATTAGTTCTTTATTAGTAAATCTAATCAAGCGAAATTTATGGTGATTGCTTTCACGGGTTCAGTTTCTTTTCTAGCATGAACTCAATTGTTAAACTAATAACAACTTAAATAGTTATTTTGATAAATAACATTATCTAGGGACTTAAATAAAACTTGTAAGAGCATATAAATTTATGTAATTATTTCTGAACATTCATAACTTAATTAAGACTATAGGATTGGAGTCACTACTAAGAGATAAGGTTTTGTGAGAAGAAAGAAAGCTTTTATCATATGAAATTTTCAAAGACAATAATGATTTGTTGGTGATATACCGCAAACAGACACACCAGTCACTTTGAGATACGTGTGCTTACAGAGCTGATATTCTTGATCATACAGAGCAGCCATAAGCCTTCAGGGCATCCTCATATATATACATCATACAGAGCTGATATTCTCGATCATACAGAGCAGCCATAAGCCTTCAGGGCATCCTCATATATATATATATCCTACAGAACCGACAAACTCGATTATACAGTGCAGGCGGAGCCTCTAAGGCATTCTCATGCGCATATCTTCCAGACCTTATGCTCTGGGCAATATTCATTCAACATCTCATATGGTTCCGACCTTATGGCTTCCTTAATAACTACCAAGCAGAGAATAAGGAAACAGCCTTCAACACAGAAACTACTATCTATGATTATCTCCATTTACAACACAATACTCCACAAGGTAACTGCAATCTTCGATGATCAAATCCCTATATTCATGGCATCGAATCCTAATCAACTTAGGAAGGCCACGACCTATGAATTAAACCCTAAAGGTACGCTTTATTTTTATACTCATTCTTTGGCTTTCAATACATGCTTTCAATTCCTTTTTCTTACTTAAGCATCGGAGCGGCTACCGCCGGAGCCAATCCGGTGGTCCTCTGATCATCTTTCTGAGTGTTCTATAGGTCACGGAGCCCATACTTATTGTGGGTCGAAAAGTGCAGCATCAGTTTGGCGCTGTTTGTGGGAACGACTAATCTCCAAGTGCTCTATTCATAAACTCATCTCTTTCCTCACTGGAAAACTATGGCCCCAAATCTCCGACCACGACAGAATACTCAGGTTCCACAAAGCTCTCAGCGTTAGCCACCTGCTCCACGAGCAAAGGGGCCAACTGTTAATCCCATGCGACAAGAGATCGAATCGATCAAACGACACAATGAACTGGTGCAGCAACAGTTGCTTGCCATCACTAGAACGCTGGCAACACTCACACAGAATCAAGGGATAAACCCTCCTAACCCACCGGTCAACATTGCTGCAGGAACTCAACCTCCTGTTGCCACGGAGAATGAAGAACTTCATGAGCAGGCTCCAAATAACCAGCCCGGGCACCCCCAAGGTGTTGCCCACGTTGGCAGAGATCCACAACCGTCAGCAGCTCCAGGCTGGGGAACATCAACCTTCGTTCCTGACGTCCATTACCGGAGCACTACTTGAGCCCTAACTCCAAAGGCCTCGGGAGCACATCCGGCACCACAGGAGCCCCATCCCCATGCAGCACCAATCCCTCCGGTTCGGAACCCTCCTCTGTTCGAAGGGCGTACTCAACCCTACTACCCTGAAGCCGAGGCATCAGGTAGGATTCGCAAGATGTCAGACTTAGAGACCCGCGGAGGGTAGAGGAAATTGCCAAGTTTATGGACCGAACAATTGCCTTGAGAGGACCTCAGAACCCTCTAGAGCAAGACGAGTTGGCTAGGCTGCTCGGAAGACTGGCCACCCCATTCACTCATGCCATTATGTCAGAAGAAAGGCCCAGAAAGTTCATGGTGCCAAGTTCACCCTGTACGACCGGTCTGGAGATCCAGGAGATCATCTCTCGCACTACCAGCATACTATGGCTCTCCACGGGGCCTCTGATGCTTTTATGTGCCGAACTTTCATCACCAGCTTGAAGGGAACTACTCTGAAGTGGTTCCACAACCTCCCTCCGAACTCAATTACCAGCTTCTATGAGCTCGGTAGACAATTCTTGGATAGGTTTATGACCAGCAGAAGGCTCAGAAAGGGACCAGAGTTTCTGTTAAATGTCAAGCAGACTAAAGAGGAGTCCCTCAGAGCCTACATTGCGCGCTTCAATGCCGAACTCACGGAGATCACTGACTGCAGCCCAAAGTTCCTTGTAGCAGCCCTAACTGCTGGGCTTGCCCAAGGTGGTTTCAGAGACTCCTTAACAAAAAGCCCCTCAGCCGACATGGCGACATTAATGGATCGAGCCAGAAAGTACATCAACTTGGAATAAGCGCACCGCATATCCCAGAAGGGCAAAGACCAGACCCTAGAGGGATAATCCAAAGAGGGAGGATCACAAGAAGGAGGACCACAGAAGAGACTCCAACAAGAAGAAGGGCCAGGAGCCTAGAGAAGAGAACAGTACCCAGAGCTGTGTACAACTCCGGACCTAAGGGAGTTCACTAACTTCACTCCTTTGAACACTACACCGAACCAGGTACTCCGGCAGATTCGAGATCTGAAAAACCTGAGGTGGCCGGAACCAATCAAAGGAGATCCTAGTTTTCGGGACCAAAGTAAGTATTGTAATTTCCATAAAGACCATGGACATACAACTAACACATGCAGGACCCTCTGATATGAGATAGAGTAGCTTATAAAGAAGGGACGTCTTGGGGAGTTCGTCAAGCTAGATGGAAGGCAGAACCCCCAAGAAGACAAGCCTCAACAACGGCCAGACCAGAGGCTCGAGAAGAGGCAAGAGCAGAGGGAAGGATGAAATGAGCCTTAGAGGCAAAACAACCATGTCATCTACGTCCTCCATGCTGACTCCCCTATCACAGGAATGTCCAACAGGGCAAGAAAGAGATATGCTCGGGAGGCTAGAGCTGCCCCGAATGTATTACAGATCTCCAACGTAGAAAAGAGGCTCAAGCCAGCACCGGAGATCCAATTCACTGAACAAGATCTAGTAGGGGTACACTGCCCTCACAGTGATGCCCTTGTTATCACTCTCAAAATTGCCAACTTTGAGATCAGGAGAGTTCTGGTCGATACTGGTAGCTCCGTCAACATACTGTTCCATGAGCCACTTAAACAGATGGGGATGGATCATGACAACATCAAGCCCACTATTGCCGTGATGGCAGCTTTTGATGGCAATCTCAGCACCCCATTGGGGAGAGTCGACCTTCCTACCACTGTAGGAGAGGGTGAAGGGCAGAAGACCACCATCTTGGAGTACATGGTGTTGAACATGAAATCTCCCTACAACGACATAATCGGGAGACCCTGGTTGCACCAGATAGGGGCAGTCACCTCGACCCTTCATTAGTGTCTGAAGTACGTCCACAACCAGAACGTTCACTTTGTCAGAGGGTGTTAGCCAAGCTCCCGAGAGTGCCATGTTGTTGCCCCCAAGGAGAAGGCTCCTAAATAGCAATTACAGTACACTCGGGACTGTGCAGATCCAGTTCTCACCCACACTCCCGAGGTGGAAGTTTGCCCATCCAGCATTGAAAAACCCCTGAGCCCAAGGGGATGCGACAGCCGAGCCAAACCTGTTGGCGAGCCCGTCAAAGTATTGGTCAGTTCAGAAGCAGAGGGGCGTTATTTGTATATCGGCCCAGATCTGACACACACCGAGCAGGAAAATATAGTCAGGTTTCTGAAAAACAATCTCTCTATATTTGCTTGGGAAACCAGGGACATGGAGGGTATAGACCCTAGCCTCATAACTCACAAGCTAATGGTCGATCCAGATCATCCACCAGTCAGACAGAAGAGAAGACCGATTGCTCTTGAACGGCATTGGATTATAAATGAAGAAGTCCGGAGGCTGCTTGAAGCTAGGATGATACGAGAAGTGTTCTATCCTGAGTGGCTAGCCAACACCGTGCTTGTCAAGAAGAAAAACTGGCAAGTGGAGAGTCTGCGTTGATTATACAGACCTCAACAAGGCATGCCCCAAGGACAGCTTTCCACTGCCAAGGATAAACCAACTGGTTGACGCCACTGCAGGGCATGAGCTTATGAGCTTCATGGATGCCTACTCTGGGTACAACCAGATCCAGATGTACCCTCCAGACCAAGAGAAGACAACTTTCATAACCGAACGAGGGCTCTACTGCTACAGAGTAATGCCTTTCAGGTTTGAAGAACGCTGGAGCCACTTATCAGCGGTTGGTGAACAAGATGTTCAGCCCACTGCTCAACAGTACCATGGAGGTATACATCGACAACATGCTGGTGAAGAGTATGCAGAAAGGTAGTCACCTCCAGCACTTAGCCCAGACCTTCGATATCCTCAGACAGCACAGAATGAAGCTTAACCCCTCGAAATGTACCTTTGGGGTTACGAAGGGAAAATTCTTGGGATACATTGTCTCTCAGAGGGGTATCGAAGCAGACCTCACTCAGATCCAAGCTCTGATTGGACTGAAGTCACCAAGAACCAAGAAGGAAATTCAGGCACTGAATGGCAGAATTGCGGCACTGAGCAGATTTATCTCCAAATCCACTGATCGCTGCATACCTTTCTTCAAAGCTCTGAAGGGCAGCAAAGCTTTGCAGTGGATGGAAGAATGCGAGAAATCCTTTCAAGAACTAAAGGAGTATCTAGCCTCTCTAGAGCTCCTGTCAAAACCAGTACAAGGAGAAAAGCTACTTTTGTACCTCGCAGTTTCTGAAAACGCGGTCAGTTCTGCATTGATCAGACAGGACAGAGGAGTACAGAGGCCTATATTCTACGTCAGTAGGGCACTACTTGACACGAAAAAAAGATATCCAGAAGTAGAAAAGCTGGCCTATGCCTTGGTCATATCAGCTCGGAAGCTTCGACCTTATTTCCAAGCCCATCCAATCGAGATCCCAACTGCCTATCCTCTGAAGTCAATACTGAGGAAACCTGAGGTATCGGGAAGATTGGTGAAGTGGTCTGTGGATCTAGGGGAATTCGACATATCATATGTACCCCGAAACTCCATCAAAGGGCAGGCCTTGGCTGATTTTGTTGCCGAATACACCCCGGCACTTCAAGACAAGGCACAACTCATCGAAACCTCGGGAACCTGGCTACTATACATCGATGGATCGTCAACCGATCAAGGCTCGGGAGTAGGCCTTGTACTACAGTCCCCTGATGGGCTCACGACAGAAAAAATAGTCAGCCTAGGATTCAAAGCTTCCAATAATGAAGCAGAATATGAAGCTCTAATCTTAGGCATGAAGCTTGCCTTAGAATGTGAGGATCAGAACCTCAAAGTCTTCTCAGACTCCCAACTGGTGGTAAGCCAAGTCCTGGGAGAATTTGCCATTAAAGACAATCGAATGCTCCGGTATTCCGAACTAGGTGAACCACTTGAAGCACTCCTTCCAGACATTCACTATCCAGAAAATTGAAAGAAGCCAGAATTGCAGAGCAGATGCTTTGGCTAAGATGGCGTCCCGCCTAAAGTCTGAAGCAAACTCCACAGTAAAAATCTCCTACTAGCCAGGACCTAGCATAGAGGAAGCCCAAGTTGCTCAAATTGCTGAACAGCCCCAGAACTGGATGACTCCAATTCTCCAGTACCTGCAATCCGGGCTCCTTCCAGAAGATAAAAACAAAGCCAGGAGAATCCGAATCAGAGCGGCTTGGTACCTGATCCTGAACAACAAGCTTTACAGAAGGTCGTATTCTCAATCTCTGTTAAAATGCTTAACTCCAGAAGAATCACAATATGTTTTGGCTGAAATACACGAGGGAATTTGCGGGAATCACAATGGGGGCAGAACTGTAGCTCACAGAGCTCTGTCTCAAGGCTATTACTGGCCTAGCGTGCTTAAGCAGGCTAAGGAGTATGTTCAGAAGTGCGACAAATGCCAAAGATTTGCCCCATATCAAAATCAGCCTCATCACGAGCTTATCCCGATTCCTAGTCCTTGGCCCTTTGCTCAGTGGGGAATGGACATCGTGGGTCCATTACCAAGGGCTCCACCAAACAGGAAGTATTTTTTGGTAGCCATTGACTACTTCTCAAAATGGGCCGAAGCTGAACCTATAACACATATCACAGAAAAGGAAGTCAAGAGCTTCACCTGGAAGAACATTGTGTGCAGGTTCGGCATACCACGTGTGATTATCTCCGACAACGGGACACAATTCACTGGTAAAGGCTTCAAGAAATTCTGTGAAAATCTCAATATTAGGCAACACTTTGCCTCTCTGGGCCATCCACAAGCAAATGGGCAAGCAGAGGTCACCAATCGAACGATCCTTGACGGGTTAAAGAAAAGGTTGGAACAAGCCAAAGGAAAGTGGGCAGAAGAACTCCCTAGAGTTCTTTGGTCCTACAGAACAACCAGAAGAACGCCCACATCTAAAACTCCCTTCTTATTGGCCTATGGTACAGAAGCAGTAATTCCGGTTGAGATCGGTATGCCAACCCTGAGGATTGAAGCCTTTGAGCAAGAGTCCAATGATCAGTAGCTGATGGAAAACTTGGATTTGCTTGAAGAAAGAAGGGATCAAGCCAGCATCAGGATAGAGGCCTATCAACAGAGAATGGTCGACAAATCCAAGGTAGGACTCAAAACGGTCAACTTTCAAGTTGGAGACCTCGTCTTAAGAAGTCTTTCAAAACACCAAGGATCCCACTATGGGAAAGTTGTCACCAAATTGGGAAGGCCCTACAAAGTAACAAATGTTGTAAGGCCTACCACCTACTGGCTAGAAGACATGATTGGGAAGCCTATTCCTAGGCCATGGAATGTGGAACATTTACGGAAGTATTATCAATAGAGATGTTTCTTTCTTTTACCTCCATGGAGTGTTCCTCTATAATGCACAGGCCTCCAGAGCTTGGTCCTTAATGTACAAGTCTTCGTACTTGGTCCATCTATAATGCACAGGCCTCTAGAGCCTGGTCCATAATGTACAAGTCTTCGTACTTGGTCCATCTATAATGCACAGGCCTCTAGAGCCTGGTCCTTAATGTACAAGTCTTCGTACTTGGTCTATCTATAATGCACAGGCCTCTAGAGCCTGGTCCTTAATGTACAAGTCTTCGTACTTGGTCCATCTATAATGCACAGGCCTCCAGAGCCTGGTCCATAATGAACAAGTCTTCGTACTTGGTCCATCTATAATGCACAGGCCTCCAGAGCCTGGTCCTTAATGTACAAGTCTTTGTACTTAGTCCATCTATAATGCACAGGCGTCCAGAGCCTGGTCCTTAATGTACAAGTCTTCGTACTTGGTCCATCTATAATGCATAGGCATCCAGAGCCTGGTCCTTAATGTACAAGTCTTCGTACTTGGTCCATCTATAATGCATAGGCATCTAGAGCCTGGTCCTTAATGTACAAGTCTTCGTACTTGGTCCATCTATAATGCACAGGCGTCCAGAGCCTGGTCTTTAATGTACAAGTCTTCATACTTGGTCCATCTATAATGCACAGGCGTCCAGAGCCTGGTCCTATAATGTACAAGTCTTCATGTTTGGTCCATCTTTTCTACGGTCCAGTCCATCCAAAGACAGAAGTTCAGAACATCTACAAACTAAAGTTTTTTAGATCGGAACACTCAGATCTGACACTTAGATTATTTGGCTTATTTATCAGCAAACAACAAGTACTATAGTGCCAAGCAGGTGCGAAGTACCTTGATTCAGAACTTCTACAAAGTTTCTTTGATCTATTCTTAGAACAGTCATGTATCAGAAGTGCACAAGAAGGTGCTTTAAACTCCAAAAAGAGCACATTCAAATACAAAGAACATCAGATCTAAGGAGAAGGAACTCAATTTTATTGCTGATTCAGAAGATTTACATCAGTACAAGAAGATTGGAAACAGAACAAGTACACAAAAAGCTACAACAAAAGGCAAACATTATATGACATCATGGCTTTCTTCTTCGAATGAGAAAGGGATCCAGGATCCAAACTTCCATTACCTGCTGCCGCCAGCCCCATTTGAAAGGAAGGAATCCTAAACCCCAATCTGCAGCAAGGAGCACCCAGGCCATTTCATCATCACTATCATTGATCTCAAGACCAACGGAGGATGAGGGCTCTAGGTCTTAGGGGACCTCTATTCATCTCCCTCAGAGCAGTTGTCACACCCCAGCCGATTGGAGCAAGGGTCTCTGCCAAGACACAGAGGGAAGGAGGCATCCCACCTCCGTCTTCATCACTAACGCTCCAAGCCTCGGTTGAATCAAGGAGGGTCCACCTCCCATCGGAGAAATCTCGACCGGATGCTAAGATGGACAAGAAGATCTTAGCCTCCTCTAATCCTTCCTTGGAGACTGAATCGAAGGGAAGGTTAACTCTCGGCCATAGTTTAATCATTCCCAACTCGGACTGAAAATCGTCAATCATCTCCGGGCAAACGGTAAGCCTCTAAAAGGCATTCAAATTTTCTCCGATAGGGGAACAATATGGGGATACAAGTAAAAGAGATAGGGGGCAACCTTATGCTCCTCTTTCGTATATATAGACCCTCGAAGCCCAAGAGTCGCCCAGATGAACCGTCGCAACGGTTAAATAAAGGGTTGTTCTCGAAAACCCAAAAGACAGTTGTATAAATGGATGACGTATAGAATCATCCTTTCGGATACTTAGGCGACAAGATACAAGGCTTCCCCAAGCATACCGAACTGATCAAAGCAAACAAAGTCCGATCCACCCTTATACAAAGGCCTCCGGTCTAACATACAGACCTCATTGTCTTTGCTATTCCGTTGATCCTTGACAGACCACGTAAAGCTTTCAATTCGGATGTATTTCCATCCAGGTCTGAACGATTTAGGAGGCAGGAGTCTCCATCATCAGAGCAACAGACACAAGACACCGTTCTTACTACAGGACTTGGGTTTAGGACGAACTGCATCATAATTCTTCAGGAAATTCACTCTCAATATATATATGACACGAGATCATCGTCAGACCTTTATATATCCTATGTAAGTTTCTTTCCTACCTCATCCAAAGAGGAAGGAGCAATCAGAACTGTGCTACAATCGTTATCTTATCACAACTACAGTTCGGAAGATAACTGCCACTTCTTGGAAGCTGATCTGGAGGGATCCAGAACAGCCTTACTTACATCAATTTCTCACATCAACAACAAATTCAAAGGAATGCTACATGGTTCAACCAAGCATAAGAGAAGACATTTGATAAAAGAGAGCTGTTCCATTAAAGAAGTCTGTTACACTTGAAGTTTAAAAAAAAAAAAAAAAAAAAAAAAAAAAAAAAAACAACAACAACAACAACAAAAACCTAAGCTAATCATATTTCAAGCCTGGTCGGCAGGCTCAACGGCTGGGAGGGAATCAACAGAAGCAGCATCAATTGTCTCACTTGGGACGACAACTTCGGTAGGAGCGGCAGGGAGAACCTCAACCACCTCATTCGGAACTACAACCTCAGGAGGGGTAACGCTTGGAGGCACAATCGAGGATATGTCGAAGTCGGGAAATTTGGCAAGGAACCTATCCCGGAAGTTGTTGAAGCCGAACAGAATCATGGTGGTGGCCATTCCTTCCAATTTCATCTTCATCTCTATCTCATTGTCCACCTTGGCCTGCTCCACCGCATCATCAAGCTTCTGGTTGAATTCATACGTAGGCTGTCCAACTCCCTCTTCAGCCTCTTATCCCGCTGAATGGCAAGGTCCTTCTCCGACTCCATCATGATCAGAGAATTCTGAAGCTCCTTCAGCTTCTCTGCAGAATCGTGGGCCTCCGACTGGGCAGTGCCAAGCTTAAGCCTAAGCTCGTCTAGCTCGGTCTTGAGATCATCAACCTCCTCTGAAGGAGGAGAGACCTCCGTCAAGGCAGAAAGGGTGTGCAGAGCCTACAAGCGTGCGAAGCATACAGTTCAGTACCAACCAAAGCATTTGGAAAAAGGGGAAAGGAGATAAAGACCTGAAGAACTTACCTTGACTTGAAGAGAAGTCAAGTCAGCAAGAAGCTTCTCCGGCTTCTGGGGCCTAATTTTGCTTGATCCCTTGGCCCAAAAGTCCTCCAGAATCTTTTTGGCCCCCATAGCATCAGGGGCCACCGAGGATGACGCCTCCTTGCCCGCTTGCGTGGACGGGATTGGGGGGACCATAGAAATGGGGGCAGGCGCCTCTCTCTCCACCTCAACGGGATCAGGAGAGATCGAGAGTATCCTCCTCCTCTTCGCCTGGATGGGAGGGTCCACTGGGGAAGAAGCCTCCCCCGCTGCCACAGATGAAGATGGCTCGGTCTCCTACCGTGCCATCATGTTCTTTGCAAGCTCCTCAACGCTTCCTCCGGACAGCCATCAGTTTGTCAGGATTAACAATGGAGGAATGGCTTTTAATGTTGGGCTTTAAGAGCTTCTTGTATTGCTTCTGAATCGCAGAGGAGAATTTCGGTCTTCTCCACACACTCCTAACTTCACTAAGAAACACAGAAATTGATCAGTTTAGTAATTGGTGTACAAAAAGAAGTCAACTCAGCCACTGAGAAAATTGGGCCTCACCCTTTCGCCCAGAGGTTCAAGGGAATGCTGAAGGTCGGCCTTCGAAGTCCTTGAACTCCCATCCTCCTTTTATGAAGAAATACCACTTCTTCTAGGTCTTGTTGGAAGAGGGCACGGAAGTAAGGGGTCTGAACCCACTATCAAAAGACATGTAATAAAGGCCTTCCGCCTTCTGAAGTTTTAGATCCATATTACTACGGATCAGGTCAAGGGACACCTTGACATTATTCATATGCCCCAACACAATGAAGCTCAACAGATGTCTCCTAACTGTTAAGGTTCAGGTCTGCGGGGCAAAGGTCGAACCAACAGAAGAATTGTTTTATAATATCAAGAAGCGGAAGTGTTAATCCCATTTCAAACCAGGCCAGATAGGCGCAGATTTCCCTCTCTCTAACATCGCTTGGGCAATCCCTAGAGTCAGGGACCCTAAAAGTAACATTGGAGGGAAGTTTGAATTTCTCCCATAACTCCTTCAACATTTTTTTCGGTGATTGCACTCTCACCCTCCTTTCTGTAACTGGATCGACCAGAGGTCTCAGCAGCCCTATTCGGGGGCTCATCAAATGCATCAACAATCCTAACCCCCGGACTAGAGGGGGGGTCTATTATTCTATTCTCATCATCATCTACGGAAGGAACATTTACTAACTGAAGTTGAGGAACGGTCCTAGAAGGACTGCCTGAACCAGAGGGTGACTCAAAACCAGACATGGCGAACAAAAGAAAGAAACGAAGCAAATGAGAAGGAATGTAGAAGGGGACTAAAATCAAACCTGAGATCAAGAAAGGACTATGAACACCTGATATCCTTCAAACTTCAAAATATGTCAAATGGCGGTGGTAGCCTCAGGTACTGTAGACGCAAGTGCAGAAGAAAGGTATACAAGACCTTTCCCTCTCTTTATATACTCATTCAAAATATGAGCCTCCCAAGACGAGCCGACACAATGGTTGAAGATAATGATGGCTTCTCAAGTATCGGCTGCGCAATAAATGACTCATTAAACCGACGTCTCGAGAAATGGAGAAACGAAACGTATGACTCTTCACAAAGCCCATAACCCTAGTTAAGCCCTAGCTTCTAACTAGGGCTTGGAGGGGGGGGAGTAGCTGATATACCACAAACAGACACACCAGTCACCTTGAGACACGTGTGCTTACAGAGCTGATATTCTCGATCATACAGAGCAGCCATAAGCCTTTAGGGCATCCTCATATATATACATCATACAGAGCTGATATTCTCGATCATACAGAGCAGCTATAAGCCTTTAGGGCATCCTCATATATATATATATATCCTACAGAACCGACAAACTCGGTCATACAGTGCAGGCGGAGCCTCCAAGGCATTCTCATGCGCATACCTTCTAGACCTTATGCTCTGGGCAATATTCATTCAACATCTCATATGGTTCCGACCTTCTGGCTTCCTTAATAACTGCCAAGCAGAGAATAAGGAAACAGCCTTCAACATGGAAACTACTATCTATGATTATCTCCATCTACGATACAATACTTCACAAGGTAACTGCAATCTTCGATGATCAAATCCCTATATTCATGGCATCGAATCCTAATCAACTTAGGAAGGCCATGACCTATAAATAAAACCCTAAAGGTATGCTTTATTTTTATGCTCATTCTTTGGCTTTCAATACAGTCTTTCAATTCCTTTTTCTTACTTAAGCATCGGAGCGGCTACCGCCGGAGCCAATCCCGTGGTTCTCTGATCATCTTTCTGAGTATTCTACAGGTCATGGAAGCCCATACTTATTGCGAGTCGAAAAGTGCAGCATCAGTTAGTATGTTGATTATTAAAAGAATAAGTTAGATGGTTTCCTCTTAGATGCTATTGCTCCATTAATTCAGAAATTTCCATCAACTCATCAATTCAATTCTGCTACTTTCTTTAGTTCAACTTAATCCAAAATGCAATGGATTAATCCATATATATATATATATATATATATATCTCATCAATTCAATTCTACTGCTTGCTTTAGTTGAACTTAATCCAAAATCATCAATTCAATTCTGCTGCTTGCTTTAGTTGAACTTAATCCAAAATGCAATCCATATATATATATATATATATATATATATATATATATAAACCATAAATGGGGTTATATTAGAAAAATCAATCAGTTAAAAAAATAGTTGAATGGACGGTAGTAATTAAGATGTGAAAGATGTTTTAAAGATATATTAATTTTTGGATTTTAATTATGTGATTTTGAACCAATATTAATGGTACATACTACAAGGGTGATTTAAGTGCTGGAGATATATTTTATTTAGATTTTTTTATCAACTCCTTGCATGGATTTTAAATAAATTTTTCACCCTATATATATACATATACTTATACATATATAATTTTCTAAATATTAATTTTGTTTTATAATCTATTGTATATGTTTTAGTATTTTGTTCTTTGTCAAATGAAGATATAAATATAAATATATTTATATATATATATATATATATATATTTTATGCTATTTTGTTATTTTTCATTCTCAACCCGTCAAACACCCATATTCAACCCTTATTAACCAGCTAAATTGATAGGTTCTTTATTACCCAACCTCTTTATGACCCCCTAACTAAATGGGCGGGTTTGGGGGGGTTGATTGTGGGTGGGTTAGGGCGGGTTGACGGATTTGAATAACTTTTGCCACGTCTACCCCACGGTGTGCTAAAACTATTATCTAAGACCAGATTGCTTCAATGTTATTACATATCTAAATGTAGTCTTAACCTATTAGAAAATGAATTAAACAATGGATATCATGCTCTTACAATTTTTAGTTTGAAAACATGGTAAATAGGTAAGTTAACTATTTTTTTTTATAAATAAATAGAACAAAGGTAGCGAGATTAATAATTTTTCAATATTTTATTCATTCTGACAATTATTGGTGTGCAAAATAATTGCACATACATTAATATATCAACCAAGGAGGTGTTCTATGATGGTGGTGGGCCTGACAAAGCTGGGGGACATGTCTCTCCAGGCTTTAATTCGGACCTACAAATGCACTCGCCTTGATAATAATTTGAAAAATCGTGATATTTCGTGTTGCATTTTCAAACTACAAACATTGTTACGCCCTAACTTAAAGGGTCAGACTAAGGATTCATATATGAATTCTAAGTTTGAATATCTAGGGATAGTGGGAGATGTTAGACCTCAAGTTATGTGCGTGAGTTTGAATTGCATGTTATATGTGTGCTTGTTGCATTGATGTGTACAATTGGGCATTATATTTGATTTTTCGATTGACTTGGAGTATGTGATTTGCCTAATTCACTAATTGATTGAGATTACATACATGTGTCTATATGGTAAATCATATATTTTATTAGATAGGATATATGCTAGTTAGCTATCTGATAGGTTGTGTGCCTAGTTATCTATATGGTAAGCCTCGTGCTCATATATGTATATGTATATTCTGGGAATGGGTTTTATACTTGCGTGCTCATTAGGTAGGCTATGTGTTAGTTCCCAGCTGTTGTTTGTTGATTCTATATAGTTATGCTAGGTTAGTACCGGTATTCATGAGTTACAGTACAATGACTATGATATACTATACAGACCACCTAAGTCTTAGGTTTTGTGTTACAGTTAATGGATGGAGCCCATCAACCAGTAACAAAAGGAGCTGTGATCCATAAAAGGTTATTCCCTAACTATAAAAGTGAGAAATAATGAAAGAGTTATGAAATTTTAAATGAACAAATGTTGGTAAGGCGGTAAACCATAAAGTAAAAGACACATAAGACCGTAAAATGCTAAAAAAAGAAATGAGACTTGTGGAAATTCTTGTGTATGGAGTCTGGACTGGACATTGGTTGCTTAGAGTATTTGTACCTGAAATTTTATGGATATTCTTGTGTTAAACTCTCTTGTTGAGATATGTATTACTTTTGGATAGTTTGCACTCTTATTGAGTATTGTACATCAAATTTAGCTGTTTCCTTAGAGATTGTATATGATGGACCTTGTCGGTCTTTTAACCTATTATACTAGGTTGGTGGTTTAACCCTATTATGTTCAGATCTAATTTGTGATGGAAATAGAGTAAGGAAGCTTGAGGCATAGCATTGGCTGGTATTACTTAGTGTAGGGAATTTTAGATTCTCTCACAAATTGGTAATTAGTTACATTGCTGAAGGTAACTTGAATTTCGCGGACGAAACTCCTATAAGCGGGGGAGATTAGCAATTTGGAAAATTATCAAAGGATATTTTGATAATACTCTCTTTAGAGTGATGAATTTCGAGGATGAAATTCTTATAAGGAGTAGAGAATGTAAATGCCCTGAAAAATTGTCAAAGGACAACTTGATAATTTAACAAGTCTAATCATGGAACTGAACCGCAACCAATCAAAGGAAAAAAGAAAAAAAGAAAAAAAAAATGACCTGTGTTTTGTTCACTTGACTAGGATGATTAGTTCTATTACATTCCTTTTGAGGTCCAAATGACCCCTTAATTCGACCCTTTGGGTTAGGGCTTGACAAACTTGCCAAGATTCGGCCTCCCAATACCTTGTGCAATCTTCTGCATATACTTTGTTCATAACTGCATAATTGTAGTAAAAAAGAAACATGAAAGGTGTTAAGAAAAATGTGAATAAAATTAAATCAACATATGTGTCTGTATGTATGTGTATAACAATTACATGTGTATATATATATATATAGAGAGAGAGAGAGAGAGAGAGAGATAGAGAGAGAGAGAGAGAGAGAGAGAGGGGGGTAGATCTAGGGTCGAGATTAGCAGGAAAAGGAGGCAGTCCCTTATAAATAGTTTTTCCATGTTTACAATAAAAAATATTTCACATCGAGGTTATGTTACGTGAAGCACTCCACTATTGGCTTTTTATAGTATTTTTAAGATGTGTTAGTCTTGTAATTAATTTGTAACAAATTATTATCGATATTATTGTGTATCCCAAAGTTCTACACCGATTTTTTTTTTTTTTTTTTATCTCAAACTCGCTACTTAATGTTCTTTGGATAATAAATTTCTACATAATTTAAAATACTTAATTTGGTACAAAAATTCTGAACCGACACCAATTCCATCACTTAGCACGATCTAGGGGACTTTTTAGGCCACATATAATTCCTACTAAATTGTTATTATTTTGGATTGTTTCAATAAATGAGCAAAATTTATGGGGACTCATTAAATGATCTTGTATTTTTTTAAACCACTTAAAATAATTATATAACAATTATTCTCTTAAAATCTAACTTGATTATAACCAAAGGAAAAAAAAAAATGAAAAACACAACTTATTTCTATTAAAATACAATAAATATCAATAATTTTGTAGCCACAAAATTAAAATAAAATATGGTTTTTAAGCACCGAAACAAACAAATCCATCTTTTTTGGCACCTATCATTGTTTCATATATTTTGGGAAAAACATCTACGTATCTATTTTGGGATTTCCTTAAGTGGGTTTTCATTAACGAATATATTATGAATTAAAAAAATTAATTTCTGGTTAATGGTTAGGACTTAGATTTTTTAGTATTTAAGATATATTAATTTGAAGTTTTAGAATTGTTTTACATCAAATATAAGGGTTTAAGAATTTATTTCTAGATCTTATACTTCAATAGGGGTACATCTTGAAGAATATAAAAGACTTTTACTTAATGTACTCAGATGGAGTCAAACTACTTTGTGATAATATCTTCCATTTTGGATTCTTCGAACTTAATTTCTCGTTAATTTACACAATGGGCTAGCAATTACACTTTAACTAATACCTTTACAAAACCCCACTAGGCATCTACGGGACCCAATGGGCCACCATTAATTCCTAATATAGCCACTAATGGGATTCCTTATGTCACATTAGTGGATAATAAGTTTCTTTATTTTAGTTTTTACAATTTTCATTCAGTTTGCACTACAAAAAAAATACTTTTAGCAACGCACATTATTAGCGACGCCCACTGTGCGTCGCTAAAAGCGACATTTTGCGACGCACAACGGGCGTCGCTAATAATGTGAAAAAAAATCAATAAAAAAATTGAGGTTCCCGCGTGAAAATTGGCGCCAAACTATTAGCGACGCTTATGTGGCCATTAGCGACGCCCTTGTGCGTCGCGAATAGTTCATTCTTTGAGCGACGTACGCCTTTGCGTCGCAAATAATAGGGCCGGATCATTAGCGACGCACATTGGGTTATTAGCGACGCCCATTGTGCGTCGCTAATAACTCTTTATATATAAAAGAATTGATTGCTCCCTCTCTCTATCAGACCGTCTTTCTCTCTCTCTGATTTTTTGTCGTTTCTATCACTCTGTTATCTAGGGTTAAAAACAAAAAAGAGAAAGGGGGAGCACATTGGGGAAGAGCGGCGCCCAGGTAGGCCACTGCCCTTTCGATCTATTCTCTCTCTCTCTCAAACTCACATCTATTTCATTATTGATTTTGCGTATATATGTGTATTTATGCGTGTTTTGTGTGTGTGTGTGTGTTGAGGACACTGCACTTGTAGAGTTGACATGGTGATAAATTTCATATAGTTATTGTTTACAAAAAAGAAACAGTAGATATTGGCACTGATGGATTTTGGTTCTTTTCATTGGATTTAAAATAAAAGCCAATTGTAAATCACAACAAATCCAAGGAAAGATCCCTCATTGCAAGCATTAAGGCTTCATTCAGTTTGCAAGGGAAAGGAAAAGGCACAGGAAAATAATCTCCCTCATTACAAGCATTAAGGCTTCATTGCATTCACATAATTGGAATTTGAAAGAAAAAATTGAAGTAGAAGTTCAGGATAACCCAACTCCTTTAAACCATCACTCATTGCTTAGCCTAGCTATAAATCTCTCTCTCTCTCTCTAAAAATTTCAATATTTCCTCTCTTAAAATTCTCTTGTTGATGTCAGTGTTGATGGGTGGTGTAGCCGCTTCATTTGTAGCGTTGTGAATGACAGTGGTGAGAAAGGAGGCGGCAGTGCAGTTGGTAGCGATGGGTGGTCTTGGGTGACGGCTTGGTGTTGGCTATGGTAGGAGTTTGGTGGAGACGGTTAGAGATCCACCAACGATGGCGGGTCTTTCAGAAATTGAGAACATTGAGAGAGGTGAAATAGTTCTATTGAGAGAAAAAGAGTTTGTGCGAAAGGGGGAGTTGAACGTGAGGGTGAGAGAGAGATTTTCATAAGAAAAATAGGGAGTTAACATGGCATCTAGGTGGCAAGGTAAAATTGGTCTTTTGAATCAAATTTGGTTAGGTGTAAATATACCGGGTAGCATGTGCACTATTAAATTAATTTGTATGGTTTGATTTGGATGATGTTTAGGCTTCATGTTGATTGATGCTCGTAATCGTATTTTTTTTTACCCTTAATGCCTTGTAGCAAAATGTTCATTGGTTTTTATACCATTGATGACTGTTATAATCATCCACTTGAACATGATATATCAAATTGAAGTTTTGGTTCTTCTTTCTGGGTGGGGTTAACAATCATTGAACTAAACTAAAATGGGAGAGAGATGGAAAACTAAAATGGCTTATACAACTATAGGGAAAAGAAGTAAATTTTGGTAGTTTGACCAGTTTTAGATTATGGTTTGATTTGGATGATGTTTGATTTGTAAAAATGTCTCTAATAATGAATCAAACTTAAATTTGAATTAATTATATATTTTTTTTTTAAAATAACATTTTCAATCATTGATTTAAACCTATAGAAAATTTATAGGTATAAAAATTTAGGGAGTTGATATGAATATAAAAAAAATAAAAAAATTGGGAAGGTGGGGAGGTAGTTCTATTTTATTAAATTTTTTTAAATAAAATTAGTAATAAAAAATAAAATAACTAAATTTTTGAGAGGGTCAAATAATATGTATTAAAATTAAGAGTTCATATGAATATATTAAAGAATTTGAGGATCAAATCCAATTTTGTTATAAAAATTCTAATAAAATCAAGAATAAAAATTACAATATTTAAATTTTTGAGGACGTCCCTTTGTCCTCTTAGATCCGCCTCTAATTCCAAGCAAGTAGGTTTGGCATCAAAATTCTCAATATTGTAAAAAATTTGTTAAAATGTCAGAAAAAAACCTAAAGATGTCAAAGAAAAAGATTTAATTTTATAAAATGATCCCAAAAAAATAGAATCAAAAGCGTAAGAAGGAAAAACATATAAAAGAAATATTATTTAGTGAAATTCATTCCAAGAAAAAAAAATTTAATATGACAAAAATTAGAAATATAAATGACGTTGAAATTAATATATATGTAATAAGATTAAGATTGCGGTTTTATCTGAGTGGTATGAATAATCAATTTGCATAAAACTTGAGTGAGTTCAACCCTTCATTTTCTGTTGTAAAAAAAAAAAATGTGATAGGGTTGGCAAGTGCATGTGAATGCATCTTTAAGCTTTTATTAATTGTTATTCATGAGCATTCTCCAGAATTTTTTTCAGTTAAAATTAATTATTATTTTTGGTCAAGTGAGATTTTGCAGAGCAGTTTTTCTCTTGTAGATTATAGAGTGCATCTCTCAATACAATAAAAATAAATTAAATAAAATTTAAAAACAATTCACTGGTTGCATACTATGAATTTGTAGATTATAGAGTGCATCTCTCAATACAATAAAAATAAATTAAATAAAATTAAAATAATAGGATTCTGCTTGGACCGTCCGAATTTATTTGATTTTCTAATGATCAATCCTCAAAATCAACTCATGTCTTTGCTTAATCTTTATTTCACAGGTACATTTCCAAGAGATTTAGGCAGCTTTTGAAGGACATCCGAACTGCAGAGATCAGTTCCTACTTTGATTCTTTCTGCTTTGGGCTCTGTTTCTTTAGGATAAGTTTCAAGCTTTTAGGTAATGCTTTGAATGTGCCTGTTCTGATTTTGTAACAATACAAACGAAACAAAACTTGGTTTTTTAGCTTTTGACAGTATATAATTTCTATAATGACCTTGTTGAAATGCTCTCTCTGTGAAATTTCTTGTTGCCAACCCTTTTTAGATTACAAATTCTATATCAAAAATATCTGATTGGTATTCTCTTTCTATTTTTTTTTTTTTCAAAAACCATTTTCAGTGGTCATCCTATTAGTTTAAGCTTTACTAAAATTGGGAGTGTTAGTACATAAACTAGGTATCTTGAAAAAAAGGACAGATAATCATGAGTATTTTTTTTAAAAAATTGTGGAGTACACTGCCATGCAACTGTACTGAGTTACTCTATTCATTGGCATGCACTTATGTGAGTTCCTCTAGTCATTTTAAGGTGTTCTTATAATTACTTCTTAGTGCTGAACTTGACAGGTGAATAAGCAAGAGGATGATTTTTCTAGTGTTCTATCTTAATTAAATTTTGATGGGAAGAAATATTTCTTGTTGAGATGGAAATTATACATGTGATAAACTTGAGTTCTATGGAGATGTACTAAATCACTTATCTTTTTTTTTTTTTTGATAAGTAGAGTATATTATTAATGAAAAAGTGGGCAACCTGTGTACACAAGAATAATAAAAATCACAACCTAATGTACTAGCTCAATCTCCTATAAAATCAACCAAAAAAATGGGAATTTGGATATATTTTGGAAATCCAAAACTGAATGTGTCCAAAAGAAGTTGTTTAAACCTATACAAATGTACTTTCTATATCCTCGAAAGTCCTCCGAGCATGACCACTTGAGCAACCAGCTAGTCATGACTTTCAAAAGTATTTAACCTTTCCCCGTCATAATTTGTTGTATTTCAAACAAAGAGCATAATAAGTTCTAGGGGTCCTAGCTGCCCCACAATGCAAAAGCATATGATTTGGACCTTTTTCATGTATGTCTTCATTCAACATGTATTTTTTCATGGCTGTGTTTTTTCCCCTCTTGTTTTTCATGTATGTATTCATTGAACTGCAACTTGAACCCTAATCCCTTGCTCCTGAGTTCCTCTAAACAATAATTTTTAATTTGTTTTTTGTTTTAGCTTCCAAGTAATAAGAGTTCTTGAGTCCTATAGATTGAGAGATCAACTAGATACACCTGACCTATTAAGTCAGTTAGTGGTTTTAGGTAGCACTTGATTTGTTTTTGTTGGTTAAGTTGTTGTTGTCAGGTGTCAAGTAAATAATTCTTGATGAATGACCTTAATTAATAGATAAAAATTGAAAGGTAGGTGCTTTTACTTGTTAGCAACCAAGATCAATATGTTTTCTATTGGCATTTTCAATGCTATTGTTAATATTTTTTTAAAGCAAAACTCTGTCTGACAATAAGAGTTTGCACTTACACTAATGAAAATTTTAATTGCATTCATGTAAGCCTAGCCCCGTTCGGGAGTCATTTTCATCACATGTGAATCTTGTCGTGAAATTTATTCGCGATTGGGCTCGTGTGTATGAAAATCGATTCTTGAATTGTCCAGAGAGGACAGTTCGGGAATGCATAAATATGCATTGCAATCTGTTATGACATGGAATTTTTTTTTTTTTTTATTCTTATTCTTTGTTAATATTAATTATTATTATTATTATTATTATGGATGAATGTGAGTATGGAATGTGTATAATATATACATAGATGTATGCATATATATATATATATATATAATTTAAACTATCTAGTGTGTATGTGTGTATACATGTGAGTGTGTGTATTTAAATGTGTAAATATATATGTATATATATATATATATATATAAAACAGATGTGTGTGTGAGTGTTGTACACGGCTGTGTGTGAGTGTGTGTGCATGTGTTGAGTGTTACACACTCAAAGGGGCATGGTTTGAGTTAGTGTGTGTAAGTGAATTTCAGGGCATGGGAGGGGCTGTGAAGTGTAAGAGATTAGGTGTGTGTGTGTGTGGTGAAGTCTGAGAGTGTGTATGAGAGTTGAGAGAAAGAGCAGAAGTCGTGAATTTTAGAGAGAGAGAGAGAGAGAGAGAGAGATATAGAGAGAGAAAGTGAAGGAGAATAGAGAGAGAGTGGTGTGTATACTCTGATTTCTGAAAGGGAAGCAGAGTGAGGGAAGTTAAGGAGGCCAAAGGGGAGGACAGAGGCAAAGCAAGAGGAGAGAAGCACCATCACAGGGGGTAGAAGCCATAACCGTAAGCTTTCTCTTTCTAGAAAAATTTCTCAAATATCCAACCTGTTTTGTAGCATTTTGTCTAGATTTAATCCTTGGGTTTTGTTGCATGTGAATAATGGGTAATTTTGCAAAAAGAATCACTTGAAATGGTGAAGGAACGAGAGAGAAAAGAGGGGTTATGGGTCACGGCCATGGGGGGAGAAGTCTAGGCTTTTCATTGTGATTGGGAGCTTCAAAACAATGTTAAAAAGTTCCAAAAATGTTTTAGAATGATTTGGAATTGAAAGAGGCTTCGAAAACACCAAGAAAATCAAGTTTGAAAACTTGATTTTCTGCAAATTCCGGCCACCGGCGCCGGAGAAGGCGACCGGAGCCTCGCCGAAAAAACGAGGGGAAGAAGGGACTGTTCCGAGCCGGGTTTCGGTTCCGGGTCGGGTTCGGTTCGGGCGGGGCTGAACCGCCCCTGCCACGTGTCGCTCACTGGTTTTAAATTAAAACTAAATTGGGGCGTTTGGTTACGGGCATAAGAAATGAAAATAGGAATTGAAATCAGAACAGGGATATCCTATCCCTGTTCCGTCACTATTCACTGTTTGGTTATCCGAATGGGGAATAAGGGTTTTCACAATTACAAAAATACCCCTGAACTTTTGATATTTACAAAAGTACCCTGTACTTTTTCTGGAAATTGTACTTTGACCCAAAAACTTTAAGTAATTATACTTTGACCCCTAAAACTATTAGTTATTATGATTTGACCCACCTGGTTTAAATATTAATAAAATAATAATTAAATTAATTAATTAATTAATTAATTAATTAATTTAATTATTTAAATATTCTAAAATAATCCAGAGTCCAAATGGGACAAGTCATTAGTGTATTTTGACTATCTCGACCATTCTGAGGCCAATGGTGAGATCCGTTTTACGAGACGGGGTCCCAAAAAATAAAAGACACGTAGCAACATATAAAATTACCAAAATGCCCCTGAATTAAAGTACAATCAAACGAACTCCGAATTAGGTAAACAAATAGTGAAAATTTATTATCTCGAGCATTCCGGACTCAACCATGGAGTCCGGTTTGTGAAAAGAGGTCACGAAATGTAAGGACCCGTGTAAGGTGTAAAATGACTGTTTTGCCCTTTTGAACCCAGATGTCCGAATTCAGTTCTACGAAAATCTAAACTTATTTTCTTCAACGTCCCGGATCCAATAGTAGAGTTTAATTTAGCAAAATAAAAACTTATAAGATAAAGACATAAAATTTGATGAATAGCATAATTCATATGACAATTGAACTGAGTCTCATGTTATGATTTTAGGGACACGGAAAGGCAAGAGAAGGCGACCTGACCTTTGGTGTTCTTACAGTGATTTCACTTTACTACGAGTATACTTTCCCTGAGTTGAGGTCGATTATCAGGTATGATATATTGTGCTAAGTAAGAAATAGAATTAAGATTAGGAATACTTGATTTGCTGCCTTGATTGTTCACTTGTTGCTTGAATGTTTACATGCGTATGTGTTCCATGCTATCTTGCTGATGTTGGGTGATGATGTGGAAGATGATTATGTCTATATTGAACGTGTTAGTGTAGTGTGTGAATCACATGCTTGGAGAACTGTTGACATTATGAAATATGTACTTGAAAGCATGTTTTATGTATGAATGAGATGCATCGCTGAGATTGCATTATGACATGATGAGATCAGAGCATATTGGCATAGTGTGATTCCTTGGACATGGCGTGGGTAAGCACTTGGTGCTTTGCATTATGAGGGTGCAGATCCTGTGGTGAAAAACCCAAAATCGGCCATTAGGTACTTGCAAGCCTGACGGATTCCGGACCGTGAAGCGAGACATAAGTGGCGGTACTCATGCCAGCGGAGAATGACCGTATCATGAGACATGGGTGGCATAGAGTTGCATGGGTGTGTCACGCATACTACTCATATACTGTATACTGTTTATATACTGCCATCATGATATTGAATGCCATATAGAAATAACTGTACACTTGCACATGCCACGACCTTAGTTTTGTTTCTTGCATTAGCATTATATTGTACCAGCATGTTGAGCTGACCCCTTTAGTGGGGCAAACATTTCAAATAATGTCCCAGCTATACGAGACATAGAGACGGTTTGATTGGGGATTATGTTGGGTCCAAGGGGCGCTTTTGATATTGTGTAAGGGCATAAGCCCGAGATTGTATTTTATTTTGTATGTTGTGAACAAATGGACCAGACCTTATGTATGTATCAAAACAACATGTAGAATGTATGAGATCGTCCTTAATTATCTTTTATTCCTTTATTATTTTATTTCTTTTTGTCTCGTTACTCACGCCTCGGGTTCGCTGGAATTCGGGGCGTGACACAATCAATAGCGCATATGCTTGAATATTTCACTATGATAAAATTTCAGCACGGTCTCCTATTGTTCTCTGGGTATATATTTAGGCGTGTTAGCGTCTATCTCGTATACTTGGAGAACCCTGGGGAGATGTTGCCGAAATTTTGTCCGAGTGGAATCAAGCATTTGATTGCTGTTGATTGCAATGTGGATTATGCATTCACGAATGGGATAGGACCACCTTACCTTTTAGAGAGAAGTTGGAGGTGATAGGATTCATGTTTCATATTTATAACGAGTATCATTTTTGACTTGTATTAGGTAGACGAAAATGGATAAGAGTTGGATGGACTTGAGGGGCAGGCATTTGCCAGGGTATGTGAAGGGGATCAAAGATTTTATTGAGTTTGCTCGTGCATCTGCAGATGGGAGAAATAGGATAAGATGTCCATGTAGGAGGTGCAATAATAGGTAGGGATTATATGCACATAGATGAGGTCAAAGAGCACCTACTCGAACACGGGATGGACAAGCGGTATACGTGTTGGGAATTTCACGGGGAACGCCGTGACGTACGAGTGGTATTTGATGATGAAGAAGAAGACGACGATGTTGACTTTGGTGATAATGTTGGGGTTGGTTACGAAGGCTTGCCACAAATGCTGGCAGACTTGCAGGGGGCTACAACTGGGGCGAGTAGTCACAGGAATGACACGGGACCATCGACCGCATTTGAGTCATTGTTGAGGGAAGCAAGGCAGCCGTTATACTCGGGTTGTGATACGTTTTTCGAAACTGGACTTTCTCGTGAAACTCCTTCATCTTAAGACCATCAACCGTTGGAAGTAACAAATCAGTTACTATGGCCATTGAATTGATTAAAGCAGTGCTTCCTACTGGGGAGACCCTTCCGAACTCATATTACGAGGTGAAAAGAATATTAAGAGATTTGGGCCTCGGCTATATTCCCATACATGCTTGCAAAAATGATTGCATGTTATTTTGGAAGGAGACTGAACAATTGAAGGAGTGTACAGTGTGCCACGAACCCAGGTACAAGCTGAATGAAGGAAAGAAGAAGACAATTCCGCACAAGGTGCTTAGATATTTTTCCTTAAAACCGAGGCTACAAAGGTTATACATGTCTCAGAAGACGGCAGAAGATATGTGGTGGCATAAGGAGAAGCGTGTTGCTGAGGAAAATGTATGTAGGCATCCAGCAGATTCACAAGCTTGGGCTGAGTTTGATTCAAATCACGAATGGTTTGCAAATGAGCCGCGTAATGTACGACTTGGGCTGGCTAGCGACGGTTTCAACCCATTAGGTGACATGAGTAATGCCTACAGCATGTGGCCGGTGTTGCTTGTGCCGTATAACTTTCCACCGTGGAAATGCATGAAAGAACCATTTATCTACATGTCGTTGCTTATTCCAAGGCCGAAGTCTCTTGGTAATGAAATTGATGTGTACTTGCGTCCTTTAGTGGAGAAGTTGAAGGAATTGTAGGAGGTGGGAGTGGAGGCATACGACGTCTCTAAGAATGAGACATTTCAATTGCATGCCGCGTTACTTTGGACCATAAATGACTTTACAGCATACGGGAACTTGTCTGGGTGGAGCACTAAGAGGTATCTGGCATGTCCAGTTTGCAATAAGGATGCATGTTCCCTACATTTGTGAAATGGGAGGAAGATATGTTACATGGGCCATCGTCGTTTTCTGCCGCCATCGCATGGCTGGCGAAATCGGCAGAAGCATCTCTTTGATGGACAAATTTAGCGCAGATTGCCACCTCCATTGTTGTCTGGCAAAGACATGTTAGCGCAATTGACAGTCATCCAACCAGTGAGGTTTGGGAAGATACCGGGTAGTAAGAAGAGGAAGCGTACTGATGTGGACTTAAATTGGACGAAGAAGAGCATATTTTTTGATTTATCGTACTGGGAGACTCTTAAGTTGAAGCACAATTTGGATGTGATGCACATCGAGAAAAACATATGTGATAATGTGCTTGGAACTGTAATGAACATTGAAGGGAAGACAAAAGATAGTGTTAAAGCCCGGTTGGACTTGCAGGAGCTGGGAATAAGGAAAGAGCTGCACTTAATACATAGCGGTGATAAATATATGGTGCCTCCTGCACAATATACGTTATCATCCGCAGAGAGAATAAGGATTTGCGAGTGGTTTAAATTGGTGAAGTTCCCAGATGGATACGCATCGAATATATCTCGGTGTGTAAATGTTATAGATGGGAAAATATCCGGATTGAAGAGCCATGACTGCCATGTCCTTTTACAACGACTTCTTCCGGTTGCACTACGTAGGTATCTCACCGATCACATATCGACTACAATAACTGAGTTGGGTTGCTTCTTTAGAGAATTATGTGCAAAGACGTTGAATGTGAAAGTACTTGACAAGCTTGAAAGGGATGTTGTCGTGATCCTCTGCAAGTTGGAACAGATTTTCCCTCCAGCTTTCTTCGATATCATAGTCCACTTAGCGGTGCATTTGCCTCATGAAGCAAAAATTAGCGGACCTGTCCAATACCGTTGGATGTATCCAATAGAAAGGTACATTTAATTTTGTCAATTGTGTTATCTATCCATCCTAAATATTTTAATCTATAACTGATTAATTATCAAAACAGATATTTGCACACATTGAAGCAATATGTGCGTAACAGAGCACGATCGGAAGGGTCAATTGCTGAGGCTTACATTGATGCTGAATGTCTCACCTTCTGCTCTATGCATCTTAAAGATATTGAGACAACGTTTAATCGTCAAGAGCGAAATTCTAATAGATGTCCAGGGCAACAACGAACTGGCCTTGCGGTGTTTAATCAGACTGTGCGGCCAATAGGTGCCCGTATATATGAATGGTGTCATCCTCAAGACTTGGAAAGAGCCCACTACACCGTGCTCAACAACTGCGAGGAGACATTGCCATATTTTAAGTAAGTTTATCGAAATCATTGCAATACTACGTTAATATACAAATGTAAGTTACATATAACATATCTCATCTTATGTAGTGAGCATACGCTCGAGCTTCAGAGAGAACATGTATCAAGCTCTGATCTGGAGCAAA
Organism: Nyssa sinensis; assembly: GCA_008638375.1. Lineage (NCBI taxonomy): Eukaryota > Viridiplantae > Streptophyta > Magnoliopsida > Cornales > Nyssaceae > Nyssa > Nyssa sinensis. Next base: position 22,161,648 of record CM018043.1, read on the forward strand.
GACAGAAAAATTTGTTTCCAAAGTGGTTCGGAGATCATGTAAGAATAGGTTTCAATTAATTGTAATTGTATTAGTTAATGCATTTATATTCAATTAATTTTGTACTTGTACTGAATTAATAGATGAAGCTATTACGCCACCAACAATCTCCTGAGGCGTACGATCAATTATATTCCTTGGCATGTGGTCCTGATCAAAGGATATCCCGCTACACCGGTTTAATTGTTGATGGTGTTCGATTTCACACGAGGGAACGTGAGGTCATCCGACGAACACAAAATAGCGGGATCCTTGTTGAAGGAGATGGTGACGGAGGACAAACTGTAGAGTACTATGGTGTTTTAAAAGACATCATACAGTTGCATTATTGCTACGGTCATTCTGTGTATATTTTTAAATGTGATTGGTGGGATGTAAGTAATAAGAAGACTAGAATGCAGATTGATAAGCACTTCATAAGTGTTAATACGTCACGTACGGCATTTAAAGATGATCCGTATGTTTTGGCATCAGTTGCAAAACAAGTTTTCTATTTGAAGGACACAAAAATAAGAAGTGATTGGCATGTTGTCCAAAAAATAAAAACTAGAAATGTTTATGATGTCCTAGAAGTTGGCGAGGGAGATGAAGAGTTGGAGAGGATTGAAGAGGCACTACAAGAAGAGTCTCAAACTGCCCATAATGGTGTTGTCCAGCATGATCAGGAAGATGTTAGTTCGTATCGGTTGAATAGAACTGATGTAGAACCAATTCATGTTGTAGCTTCCGACGTCATCAATACCACACAATTAGATCCGAGGGATGCAACGTTCATTAATGATGATGATGACGAGGAAAGTGAATTTGATGATGAGACATTGTTAGAGTATTGTACCGAGAATGAAGAAAATTCAAGTTCAGATGATGATACAAACTCAGATGAGTAATTGTAATAGGTGTTACATGTGGTAAGATCAAGTGTAATGGATATTCAATTTTATGCTGTAATGGATTTTAATTTTTATGATGTAATGGAATTTACTTTTAAACTTTTGTTTTTGATATGGTTGGACCAGGCTCACGTAGACGCGCAGCCCCGGTGGACCCATCGACCCCTTCCCCTTCCTCTGCAGGATCGACCGATCCTGCCATTGATGGTATGGATAGTTCCATTTTGTATTAATGTTTATATAAATATGGTACTAATTGTTTCTATTTTATTGTTTCTAAAGCTTCAGCCACCATCAGTGCTAGACGAGGGCGTGGTAGGTCGAAGAATCAGAGTTTGCAGACACAGATGGAGGCAGCAGAGGGTGCGCGACTTCGGATTGAGCTACCGAGGGCTTGCTGAAGCCCGTTGGTGGGTGGGCACAGCAGTTCATCACAGAGGTTGGCATTATTTGCCGACTACGGGCCCCACTCCATATTACTGACTGGAGTCACATCATTCAGAAGGAGCTACAGGCTATTCATGCGCAGATCCTGGTATGTCTTTTATTATTGTGTTGAACAAAATTTTAACATTTCTAATGCCGTAATGTTTTGACAATGACATGCTTTACAGGAGAAGTTTGACATCGATCTCCACCTACCTCACGTAGTGAGGGCTGTGGATCGTTACCTGGGAGTCCGTTTCAGGGACTATCGACACCGTCTTCACATGCACTACGAGGCGGAGGTGGTAGCCGGTAGAGAGCCCCGTGACAGACCCTACAGGGGGGTGACGGTGGAGGATTAGATGTTACTATGCGACTGGTTCGCAAGTGATACATTCTAGGTAAAAATTATTCAAATTACTTTTGTTGTCTGGTTTAAATCAGTATCATTTATACTAACCTTCTTTGTTTTGGCCAAGTGTAGGAACTAAGCAGGAAGAATAGCGAGAGTAGAAGCAAGCAGAAGGTGACCCACTGTGGTGGATCACGTTCTTTTGTACAGTATAGGCATGATATGGTAAGTTAATAAATGTATCAAGTTCTTATTGTATAATCTATTTATGAAATCACTCTTCATAAGCTACTATTTATTTGCTCCAGCGAGACCAGGACACCGGTGCACCACCTAGCCCCATTGATTTGTGGCACAGGATGCACTACAACCCCAATAAGGGTTGGGCTGGGCCTGAAGCATCGCGGCTTTATGTAAGTTTTTATGTAACTTGCTACAGTATTACTAATTTAATATTAATCTAAAGTTATAAAAGTAGTAACATATATATATGTTTTTATAGGAGGAGATGGTCCGGCTGCGTGATCAGCCGACACCTGAGGGTCAGGATCCGCCGACCGATGACCAGATACGGGAGACTGTTCTAGGCAAGAGGCGTGGCTATGTGCGTGGCTTAGGGACTAGGATGGCGCCGACGACATCATCCTTTGAGAGTGATGCTAGGGCACACTCAGCTATGGAGGCAGTTCAACAAGAGAATTTAGTGCTGCGCCAGAGACTAGATAGCCTCGAGGAGCGATATTTTGAGCTACAGACTCTTTTGCACACGATGCTCAGCCAACAACGTGACTCTTCACAACCTTGGTAAGTTTTTAAAATTATATACTTTTATGGATTTATTATTTATAGAAAATGCACCGAAACCACATCACACACCTCAAAAATGATAAAATAGACTTGCACGAACTTACGGAACTCGGTTCCGATGCCCGGTTTGAAACTTATGCAAGTTTCAGCTCCAAAAGGCCCATTTTTGGGGTTTTGACAGACCAAAATGCCGGATATCGGCCTAACTGCACCAAAACCACATCACACACCTCAAAAATGATAAAATAGACTTGCACGAACTTACGACACTCGGTTCCGATGCCCGGTTTGAAACTTATGCAAGTTTCAGCTCCAAAAAGGCCCATTTTGGGGTTTTAACAGACCAAAATGCTGGATATCAGCCTAAATGCACCAAAACCACCTCACACACCTCAAAAATGATAAAATATACTTGCACGAACTTACGACACTCGGTTCCGATGCCCGGTTTGAAACTTATGCAAGTTTTAGCTCCAAAAAGGCCCATTTTGGGGTTTTGACAGACCAAAATGCCGGATATCGGCCTAACTACACTGAAACTACCTCACACACCTCAAAAATGATAAAATAGACTTGCACGAACTTACGACACTCGGTTCCGATGCCCGGTTTGAAACTTATGCAAGTTTCAGCCTAAAAAAGGCCCATTTTGGGGTTTTGACAGACCAAAATGCCGGATATCAGCCTAACTGCACCAAAACCACATCACACACCTCAAAAATGATAAAATATACTTGCACGAACTTACGACACTCGGTTCCGATGCCCGGTTTAAAACTTATGCAAGTTTCAACTATAAAAAGGCCCATTTTGGGGTTTTGACAGACCAAAATGCCGGATATCGGCCTAACTGCACTGAAACCACCTCACACACCTCAAAAATGATAAAATATACTTGCACGAACTTACGACACTCGGTTTCGATGCCCGGTTTGAAACTTATGCAAGTTTCAGCTCTAAAAAGGCCCATTTTGGGGTTTTGACAGACCAAAATGCTGGATATCGGCCTAACTGCACTGAAACCACCTCACACACCTCAAAAATGATAAAATGGACTTGCACTAACTTACGACACTCGGTTCCGATGCCCGGTTTGAAACTTATGCAAGTTTCAGCCTCAAAAAGGCCCATTTTGGGGTTTTGACAGACCAAAATGCCGGATATCAGCCTAACTGCACCGAAACCACCTCACACACCTCACAAATGATAAAATAGACTTGCACAAACTTACGACACTCGGTTCCGATGTCCAGTTTGAAACTTATGCAAGTTTCAGCTCCAAAAAGGCCCATTTTGGGGTTTTGACAGACCAAAATGTCGGATATCGGCCTAAATTCATCGAAACCACCTCACACACCTCACAAATGATAAAATAGACTTGCACGAACTTACGACACTCGGTTCCGATGCTCGGTTTGAAACTTATGCAAGTTTCAGCTCCAAAAAGACCCATTTTGGGGTTTTGACAGACCAAAATGTCGGATATCGGCCTAACTTCACCAAAACCACCTCACACACCTCAAAAATGATAAAATATACTTGCACAAACTTACGACACTCGGTTCCGATGCCCGGTTTGAAACTTATGCAAGTTTCAGCTCCAAAAAGGCCCATTTTGGGGTTTTGACAGACCAAAATGCCGGATATCGGCCTAACTGCACTGAAACCACCTCACACACCTCAAAAATGATACAATAGACTTGCACGAACTTATGACACTCGGTTCCGTTGCCCGATTTGAAACTTATGCAAGTTTCAGCCTCTAAAAGGCCCATTTTGGGGTTTTGACAGACCAAAATGCCGGATATCGACCTAACTGCACCGAAACCACCTCACACACCTCACAAATGATAAAATAGACTTATGCTACTTTATGTCGTTCTTACTATTTATGCATGCAAAAAAAAAAAAAAAAAACAAAAAACTATTCACATTCTATGTTCATATATATTTAATAATTGTTCTAATATATGTCGTTTGATCTTTATTTCAGATTGATCGGGGATTATTGTCGCGGCACCGTCTTTATGTTTTGCATCGGAACTTGTTATTTTTATTTTTTATTTTCATGGACATCTGTAGTAACATTTTGGAGACAATTTTTAATTTTTCTATTTAGTGATGAATGGTACTTTTACAATTGTACATAATTAGTTTAATATTTATATGAATGTATTTTTCTGCTTTAAAATATTCATTTCAGAATGCTTGGATTTTATTGTATATCAGGATGGATGATTGATACAGGTTTAAACAGGAACAAAACAATATTAAAACAAAGCAGATATGGTTGTAAAAAAAAAAAAAACACTTTTAGCGACGCACACCACAGCGTCGCTAAAAGTCTGAATTTAATTTAAAAATTTAGTATTAGCGACGCCATATTTTATGCATCGCTAAAAATCACTTTTAGCGACGTACAGTGAGCGTCGCTAAGAGTCAGTATTGGCGACGCATCAAATCGGGCATCGTTAATACTCACTTTTAGCGACGCTCACTGTGCGTCGCTAAAAGTGATTTTTAGTGACGCACAATACGCCCTTGGGTATTATTGGCGACACATGTATCCAATTATTAGCGACGCGTTATGGGCGTCGCTAATAGGCACTTTTAGCGACACCAACGGTTTTGTGCGTCGCTAATAGTATTAGCGATGATGCCTTAGCAACGCACGTTAGTGCGTCGCTAATAGTGCATTTTGTTGTAGTGTTGGAATGTTAAAAAATGTAAAAACTCAATCTAAATAACACACATGTAATATCATAAACATGCATAAATTAATATGATGAATATGATGCATATTTGAATTCATGAATTATTGTAACATCTTGGGTAATTATAATATTTAACGAGTAGCTAATGCTTTGGCAATAATACATTGTAATGTGAACATTTTAACCAATAAATAATGAAGATTTAATTTTCTTTTTGGACTCATCGAAAGTGCACTTACATTAATTTACGATTAAACATCATATTTTAGAAGTTTTGTGATACACATTACATGGGTGTGATAGCATAAGAATATGATAAGCTTGATCTTGAGATTTTCTTAGTAAGGACTATACGCAATTGTCCCTATTAGAAGCTTATATTTCCTAAATTTTCTTGAATTAATTTGTGAGAATTATGTAGAATTAAAGTTCCTTGTCTTATCTTTAAAATGACACGTGGTTGTCTTTCATTGAATCCTATACGAGTGAGTTATAAAACTTTTACAAAAAGTAGACAAAAACAGACCTTAATAGATTGTTTGGACCATAACTCGAGTTGTAGGTGAAATTTTAGAGTGCTTCTAAATCCATATGAAACTAAACTTAATATGGAACAAGCCTGTAAAATTTCATTAAATTTTGCCTTATGATTTGTGAGATATTGAGATTTGAAATTGGGTGACTTGTTTAGTGAAAGTTGAAGAGTGGGAAAATAGATGAGCTCGTTTGAACGACCAGAGCAGAATATTTTTTGTGTGTTTTTATTGAACCTCCTCGTTTGAATGTGGTAAGGCTCATTCGAATGAGCGTGCGGGATTTCTAGATAGGTGTTAAAAGAAAGACCCACACCGAAAATCTCTCATTTCTCAATTGTCACTTTCTCTTTATTTTCTCTCAAACAAAGAAACCAAAAAGGGGAAACCTAGGGTTTCTTCCATTCTTAAGTTCCTCTACAAATTCTATGAGAGTAAAATTGATGAAGGTGTTACTACAACAAAAAGGAGTTAGGGGTTTGAAGGATTATTCAAGGAGTTTCAAAGGGAAAGGTTAGTGTTTTTAACACTTCCTTTAATTCTTATTGATTTTTCTTAGATTAGAAATGATTTGAGACTAATAGAGTGAAATTCACTCTTCTTAGAGTGTAGTAGCCATGATCTAAAGCTAGGGCTTGGGGAATGTAACGACCCATATTTTTTCGTAAAGCGAATAAATATTAAATGATAAGAAAAAATGAATCCTAATGAATTCTATTTGACTCATAATGTAAAATAATGAGTTCAAAAATTTTTTGAAACATTTTGAACCATTTAGACACTTAAAGGGCTAATAGGGAAAAAATCACTATTTTACCGTAATATCGGGATTACACAAACATTGTGACTGAAAAATATTATATCAGGACTTAAAATTCATTTATTTATTTTAATTTTTCCATGAGTTATTTTATATGCATAAGAAAATGAAAAAAATAGACATGAAAACAAGAAATGAGATATTTCAAATAAGGGGCAAAATGGTCATTTGACCCAAAATCTGATTTTGGCCTTTAGAAGACCAAAACCACACAAGTCTCTCTCATTTCTCTCTATTCTCATGGTAGCCACGAGGAGAGAAAGCAAGGGTTTTCCCTCATTTCTTCTTATTCTTTCCATTTTCTCCTGATTTCTCTTGAATCTAAAGGTGATTGATGATTATGTAGTGCAAGAATCACCATTTAGAAGATCTCTATAAGAAGTTTGGAGCTAGGATCTTGAAGGTGATATCAAGAACAAAGAGGGAAAAGTTGGGGTTTGAGAAAATCTTCAAAGATTGAGGTAGGGCTTCTAACCTAGATGAAAAATAAGTGCTTAGGAAGGATCATGCTTTCCATTTCACCATTTCATGATTTATATGACTCAATTGCGGATGTTGTATGACCCACATGTTGAATAAATTGAGTATACCACATGATGTGATATTTTCTTCCTTGTATATTTTCTTCAAAAATTAATTTTTTCACCTAAACCAAGGGCTTAAGGTGAACTATATGCATGACGTTAGATTGGGTAATACAAGCTTTAGGCTCCCCTCGATAAGATGTGTTATATACCTCCAGTGGTTATTCATGAAATGAATCACGGTCAAATGGTACGGTGACAATCCTTTTGATATACCTTCCAAGGTACTATCAAAGGCTTTCCCTGGTGAAACTGGTAAGAGGTCAAGGAGTGAAGGGCTTTTATCGGCATTCCCAGAGTAATGAACGAACTAGGGTGCGGGCTACTGGGCGTCCGAGGGGTAGAAGGGTATGTAATGCATATACATATGTCATGATGTGAAATGTGTGCTTGGTATTCCCATTAAATTTATTAGCACATAAATTAAATATATCTAGTCATTTATTCAAGTAATAAACAAACAAGATAATACATGAATTAAAATACACAACAACAACGAAGCCTTGTAAATGAGCACAATAATGAGTCTTGCTCTCTTAGTCCCCAGTAAAGTCGCCATTATGAGCGCAGGTACCGAAAAAATTTAGACACGGCTTTTAAAGTCTGCTTCGTCAAAGTGGGAGAGGAACATGCCCTCTTTTTGGATTGTGGTGTACATGAATGCACAAAGGAGTTGCCAACTTGTTTTAGGCTAAATAACAAGCATATCTGATACAACCCATAAAGAATATGTAAAAAGAATAGCAAAGAAAAACTAAAATTACATTGCTTTGATCCTATTTATATTCTAAACCCATTGACATAGGTTAAAATAAAGTAAAGCAAAACTAATCTACAATGAACCAAAGAATTCTAAATCCGAGAGCTAAGGTACGAGATGAGAAGGGGTTAGACACCTATCCCACCCAGTCCGAATGGACTGGCCTCGAGTGTTTATCCACAAGGTTTAATATTCTATGACATAAAAAATATGACGAGTAAGTATACTGAGATAATGATAATAATGACATAAATAAATAAAATACATCCAAAAATTAAGTAAAATAAGCCAAAAGAAGTTGAGAGAGAGAGAGATTGATATGAATAAAATAATACAAAAGACATAAAGTAAATAGCTTAAATGAAAAGAGTAGACTCAGGCCCATGAGGTGTCCTACATATTCATTTAGATAATGAAATCAGAGCCAATGTAGTTAGGATAAATTAAATTAGAAAAAAAAAAGAGAATAGTAAGGTTTTAGGGAGCGTACCTGATTGTTTTTGTTGAATCAAACACGGCTGGAGCTTGAACTCCTTGGATTGAATCTTCAATGGTGTAGAACTTCATCTTCAGTGGATTTGAACTATTACTTATGTAGAACAAGGCTTTAAGAAATACAGAAGAGAGAGAAGGATTATTGCTGCAGCTCATGGCTTCTTAATTTTTATGATGTGGAACTAGAACTCTAGATTATGGTGGCCAAGAGGTCTTATTTATAAGGAAAAAGTAAAGATGTATGATCCAATGGCTCATAATAAATCCTATGGATGAATGACCAAGATTAATGCTTAATGTGCAAGCAATTAGATATAGATATTATTTTGTGCACAAATCTAGGGCAAATCCTTTAGAATAAGGAAGGAAGGGAATTTGACAAGTATTTGGTGGACAAACCTATATTTACTATAACGTCCTTAATTCGGAGGATAATTTAGGGACAAAGAAATTACAAAAATGCCACTAAGGCATAAAAAGTTAAAATTGTTCCTAAGGGCCAAAATTACCAAAATAACCATATATGGGTAAAAAGACATGGAAATTATATGTATGCCCATAAATGACCAAAATAACCTATATACGATAGGAATATGCTATAATTACCAAAACACCCTCAAAATGGCAAAATAACATCAACATTACTAAAATACCCCTAAAAGGTAGGAAACCTTTAGTATTTACCAAAATATCCTTAGTAGGCATAATGACCAAAATGTTGAAAAATACCCTCTATGGGTAAAATGATAGAAATGTCAAAAATTTCCTTTATAGACATAATGATGAAAATGCCTTCTATGGGAGAAATGACCAAAATGTCCTTGTGGACAAAATGACCGAAATTTTGAAAATATCTTTTATGGGTGAAATGACAAAAAGTTACCGAAATGTCAAAAATGCATTCTATGGGAAAAATTACCAAAATGTCCTTTATGGACAAAGTGACCAAAATGTCAAAATGCCCTCTATGGGAAAAATGATGGAGATGCCCTCTATGAGCGAAATGACCAAAATGTCCTCTAAGGACAAAATACCCAAAATGTCAAAAATGCCCTCTATGGGCAAAATGATGAAAATGTCCTTTATGGGAGGAATGATCAAAATGTCCTTTATGAACAAATTGACCAAAATGTCAAAAATTCCCTATATGGGCAAAAAGACAGAAATGCCTTTTTTGGGTGAAATGACCAAAATGCCCTCTATGGGCGAAATGACCAAAATGTCAAAAATCTCTCTATGGGCAAAATGACGACGATGCCCAATGTAGATACCTTATTTTGTGACCCTTAATTAAATAGTAAAAATCAATGATTATGCTAAGAAACCTACTTCAAGTAGGGACTCTTCTCGATTGAGTCATATTCTCATTAGGACTCATTTTAATAGAGTCATATTCCTGCTAGGACTCTTTTGCTAGAGTCCTAGTTCTATTAGGACTCCTCCCGATAGAGAACTATTCCCATTAGGGCTCTCTTGTAAAAGTTTTAGTCTAAGTAAGACTCTTCCCGATAAAGTCTTACTCTCGTTAGGACTCTCTTGCTAGAGTCCTAGTCCAAGTAGTACTATTTCCAATAAAGTCCCACTCCCGTTAGGACTCTCTTGCTAGAGTTCCAATCCATGTAGGACTCTTCTTGACAAAGTCCCACTCCCGTTAGGAATCTCCTACTAGAGTCTCAATCCAAGTAGGACTCTTTTTGATAGAGTTATACTGTCGTTAGGACTTTTCTGCCCATTAGAGGGCGTTTCAGTAACTTCAGCACTTTTTTGCCCAATAAAGGCATTTTGGTAATTTTGGCATAACCCTACTCTCAGTAAGACTTCTTAGTTACTTGAAAGGCATTTTCATAATTTCCATATCATTTACCCATATGGGGCTAATTTGGTAATTTTAACCATTTGGTGACGAATTTGGGGTAATTTAGTCTTTTCACATATCTTGTGGCAATCTAGAGACTCTCCACCAAATTGGGTGCAGTTTGGTAATCTTGAGTGATAGTAGTCTATTTATACTTAATTAGGACTTTTCACTTTTAGAGTTTCCATAAATCTGGTTGCTTGATATTTCCTTAAATAGAGATACATTGAATGTAGACATTTTTATTTTAGAGTTTATTTTTCAATTAAATTTTATTTCTCTTTTATCTCATTGGCTCTTGCATGTAGACACTAATTCTATTGGTTCGTGCACTGTCATAATTGTTTATTAATTCATTTAGTTAAGATAATCATTCTTATTTAATTAATTATTTATTTAATTAGATTATTATCAGTCAAGACATGATCCTAGCCCTCTATTTTAGGGTTTCATCTTAGACCCATGGATCAAATCTCTATATTTTCCTATAAATAGTCCCTAGGCTATCAATTTTAATGGACACAAACTCACGGACGAATGAAATACATGATTAGCCTTATGTTGCTAGTATAATTCTAGAGTTCTCTCTATAAGAATTCTCCTTCTTTCGAGGTCGAAGCCTTACCGAAGTGACAGCCTCCCTTCACGAAGAAAGCCGAAGCGACGCTTTCCAAACTGAAGAACAAGACGAAGATTTCCCCAATTAAAACCTCCGATCCAGATTTTCCTAGCCGAAGTATTGCCCAACTACCATGACTAAATAAGGTATGCTCTCAAACCCTTAACAATTTTTTTTTTTTTAAATCCGGTTGATCTCGCCTCTTTTGTCACTCTTGATAAAAGAGGGTAAACCGGAGAACTACATTACTCTGAACTCTATTTTCTAAAAAGATATATAGGAAGCCTTCGGGCCCGAGTCAGATATTCTTTCTGTCTTTTCTATTTTATTTTATTTATTCATGTCAGATTCTTTATTATTTATTTCTTCCAGACTCACCTCTCTCTTTTCAAATTCTCATAAAAAAAATATCCTTGCAAGTGAATATTCGTGGTTGATCCATTTGGATTGGGTAGGGTGGGCGTCTAACATCTTCCCACTTCGTACCTGAGCCCCCGGATCCATGTTTTCTTTGGTTTTTGCTTTATTTCAGTCCCTTATTTTATTTGATCTATGTCAAGGGATCTTTAGAATGTAATTAGGAGACAAGGCGATGTAAATTTTGATTATTTCATTCCTTTTCAATTTTCTTTCAATTATATTATGTTGCAACGGGTTTGTTTATTTCTTGCCCAAAAACAAGCTTTAGACTTATCAATCTCTTTATTTCTCATAAGAGGCATTCCTTGCCACCTTAAGGGAAGGAGATAGCCGAGATCCCTCTAAATCCATAAAAAGGATGACATATTTTTCTTTTTTTCGGTACTGGCACCTACAATGGCAACTCCACTGGGGACAAAAAAGGGCTAGACTCGATGAAGCATTCACTTCAAGGCTATTTTATTTACTTGTTTTACATTCACTTATTTTTATGCTTTATGATGGATGAATAGAAGTATGCTTGAATATATGGATAGATGAATAAAAAATAGACTAAAATTTGAATGCCTTGCACACACATCACTTTTCATATGCATTTGTACTACATACCCCCTAAACCTCAGACAGTTAGTAGCCCTCGCCCCGTATGCTCACTTAGCTTGATGGGTGTCGCTGGTGAAAGCCCTTCACTCCTTGATCAAATACTGCTTGACCAGGGATACTATATTCTAGTGGCCTTGGGATGGTATGCAAAAAGGCGATGCGGTACTATTTGACCATAGTCATTATAATCTAATAGTTGTGGGAGGTATATGACACGTCCTGTCAGAAAGGGAAGCTTGAACCTTTACCTGATCGAACTGTCATGCATATAATCTACCATAGATTCATGATTCTGGACTTTCAAACCCAGTTTTGGTAAGACACACACAGACTTTTTGTACAATTTTACGAAGTTTGAAAAATCCAAAAAGTCAAAAAAAATATCCTTCTCTGTTGGTCAATTGGTACAGAAGTTAAAAGCTTTTGTGTGTCGATCGACACACAGAGAGTTGTCCTCTCGCTCTGTAATATTTTTCCTATTTTCTGAAACTTTTCATAGTAACTCCTATTTTGAAAACTGCAACGAGGCTACAAATGAGACTTTCTTGAGTTTTCCTTGAGACCAAACAAGTTAATAACACGTATTTTTTGAAAACAGTTACCCATAACTGGCTTAGAAACGGACTAGCCAAGGCTGACAAAATGACTTTCAAAAAGAACTTTTTGGGTTTGTTCTTACCACACAATTAAAATCAACTTGATTTCTAGTCATGTATCACACTTTGTGGTTTGATTCTAGTAAAGGTCTAGGTCATCTTTGTTACGATTCAAATATTTAGGAATCTTTCCCTCAAAATCTAGAAATGACCTCCATTTAAGTCCCCTATTATGCTATAATTTAGGGGCTAGGTATGACTTCCGAGATTTCACAATCCAAATTTTTTAGTCATTTTAGGAATCAAATCGAGCTCTAATTTGTGGCCTTCCCCCCCCCCCCCTCTTAATTCTTCCTATCATGCCAACCACTCAAGATAAGTTTTCAATTCTTTTTCAAAAGTCACCTCTTTTTAGGATCCTCATCTTGTCAATCAAGGTTCATCTTGACCCCTTTGGTAAGGTCTAATCAATTCCATTGGAATTGCATATTCCTAACATTTAGGATTGCTTTCCTCATTTTAGAACATCTTTCCATCCTTTTAGGACTTAGGGGCTACCTAGGCATTGCGCCCCTACTTTTCTTTCAAAAAAAAAAAAAATTCAAAAAATCAAAAAAATTTAAAATTCAGACTTCAAAATTCAAAATTCAAAAAAAGTGCATGCTTCATTTTCTAAGAAATAATCTTCTTTCCTATTTAGACTGGATCTTTTCCTACTCAAAGTTTTGAAATAAAAAAATGCTTTGGACTGTTGGATTGGATTTGAACTCCTCTGCACTTATTTGGTGATCAAAAAATTCATTGAGGTTTCCTACCCTATTGTAGTTTTTATTCCCTCAGTTGAGCCCAAAAATCATGGCATCAAAATCAAACCCATCACTGCACCTTGTCACTATGGATTAGGATCAATTATTTTAGATTTTGGCTGAAATCAGAAAAGACACGGCCAGTATAGGGATGAAACACAGAGGGTTTGTCTAGTTAGGTTTTCAAAAACAAATTTTTAATTTCAAAACACGGGATACACGTTTGGCAAGCTATTCATTTTATTTTTTAAAATTTAGATTATCATATCCACAGTTTTTAAAAAATTAATTACAAAATTTTGAAATATATTTCAAAAATATTTTTTAAAAAATTATATCTGAATCACTATCCAAGCACAGCCAGAGGCTCTCCTAGATAATCCAAGAACTGTTACAACAAAGGTTACCACCACCTCCACCACTCCTAGCTGGGCCTAACAATGCTTCTAATAACCAACCACCTATACCTCCTCAAAATCATCTCCCACAGATTCAACAGGCCCAAGATGCAACCACACATGATCAATTTAATTGAGGTGAACAAAACGGGCCTCAAAATGAAGTCAAACCTCAAGAGAAGCCCAACACCAATGAAGAGGCCCTTTTCAAAAGGATGGAAAAGATGGAAGCCCTTATATGCAAATCCAACCATGGAGATGACATGATTGATATCCACAAACTTTCCCTGTATTCAAAGGTCCGTTTGCCCTACAAGTTCAAAATGCTAGACTTAGATAAATTTAATGGGACCACATGCGCAAAGACCTATCTCAAGCTCTATGTTAGGGCCATACAACCACTAGGGGTTACAATTGAAATGATGGCTTAAATGTTCCACCAAACCCTTACTGGGGTAGCTCTTTATTGGCTCATAGACTTGGAAGAGTCCATATCTAAAGATTAGGAACAACTCTGCAATGCCTTTGTCAAGTAGTACAAGTACAACAATGAGTTGGACATCACACTTAGGGACCTTGAGACCACCAAGCAAGAATCCAGGGAGACTCTTTCCACTTTTATCACCTGATGGAGGGCCAAAGCGACCTAGATGGTCAACAGGTCGAGTTAAGTTGAACAAGTGCAAATGGTAAAGAAGAACTTGCTTCCCATCTACCATGAATCAATGTTTTCTCACTACTTTGAGACTTTCAAAGCTCTTATAGGGCTGGAATCCAAATCAAAGATGCAATTAATGATGAAACATTGAAGAAGCCTATACAAAACATCAAGCCCAATAACTCAGAGATTGCAATCAATGTTTTAACTCCACCACAACTTTTCTCTTGGTCTATTAGTTCAACTACCTCACCGCTGCCAAATTCACCTCAAAGGTGCCCATCAAGGTCATTCTCATAAATTTTTGCATGATTGAATGAAGTTTTTCAAAAGCTTTGCGAAGAAGGGCATCTCCGACCTTTGGATCCTTGGCCGACTCTAAACCCAATACTTAAGAGCTATGATTTGAGCAAGCATTGTGCCTACCACCAATGTGCAGGCCACTACACTGATCATTGCACCATGTTGAGGCATGTTGTCCAATATTTGATTGATGAACAACCCATTGGGCCTCTTCCTTCAAGGATCAACCAAAAGTAGCCCGCAATCAAGAATGAGGAGCTTTCCAAGCCAAGATCATACTTTTATTCTTCATGATAATTTCTATATGTCTTTCCTTACATTTCAATAAATATTCTCTTAGGAAACTTTCAATAAAATGTTTACATGATTCATCTTGATTTTTTAAGAAAATGAATGTCATCAAATTCATAATAAGATTGAATGCATTGAATCTGAGCATCATCAAACTTCATTAATCATCTGGATTTTCTCATTATTCACTAATTCATCCATTTGTCTCAAAGACATCTTGTCTGACTCGATCACCATCTAAAGAAGATAATGATCATGAACCTAAGCAGACATCGACATCGTGAGTCTAAAAAATGTGACTGTTTCCTAAAATCAAGCAATTCCAAGGATAGGAGGTTGTCACTTGGCAAACCAAATATGTCCTATCACCCATATCAAAGATATCTACTTGCAAATCCTTTGATCCTTCTTGATTGGCCTTTCTTTCTTAAACCCATCTACCAAACCTAGGCGGCGAAAGCTTACTATGTGTGCACTCTCACAATGCTATCATAGAAGAATCAAAGAGCAAAGAGAAGAAACATCTTTGTTTCATGTGAAAGAAAATATTTCTAAGTAAGGAAATGAGAAACAATCATTGGAAAATAATCAAAAGCAAAGAGAAAAACATACTTGCCTGATGAAGGAAAACAATTCCAAGCAAGGAAGTGACAAAACAATTATCAAGGAAGACTAAAAAAACATTGAGAAGAAAATCTTTGCCTCATCAAAAGAAGCATTTTATAGGCAAGGAAGTAAGAAATTAGTTAATCAAGCTTTGA
This sequence comes from Nyssa sinensis, assembly GCA_008638375.1. Taxonomy (NCBI): domain Eukaryota; kingdom Viridiplantae; phylum Streptophyta; class Magnoliopsida; order Cornales; family Nyssaceae; genus Nyssa; species Nyssa sinensis. Next base: position 22,177,378 of record CM018043.1, read on the forward strand.
ATGGCTCAAAGAGCTTCAAGCGAGCAATGAACTACATTAGACCTGATTCTTCAAGAAAGAGATACGTAGGCAGCCTAAGAAGTCACTTTAGGCTCGATTATAAAGGTCATGCTAAGAATTAGTCATGTACGAGAAATGACATGCACATCAAACCTATATATATCAACAAGATGCACACAAGGGGCTTGGTACCATGAACACAAGTTTTTGAGCCTTATATACCTTTCATTTGGTAAACCTTACCCTAGCCTACATTTCGTCCCTAATATTAAGACCAACTTAAGGTCTTGCTTGCTTAAAGAAATTGTCACATTTCAACTGAAAACTCTTTTAAAGGGTTTTACAAATAAATGGGTTATGTAACAAACGATTTCAGACAAAGGACTTCCTCGTTACCAATTTGCACCACGTTGCTTTTTCATCCTTCACCTATTTTTGGAAGGAACTCATCAAGGGACTCCTTACCTACCTATTTGCACCAAATTTCCTTCACACTTTTTGAAGTAACTCGTCTTTGCTTCACAAGAGACTCTCATATACCTTGTTCATTGTAAGAGTAACTCATACTCTTACAAATCCAATTCACCCTAATTAAAGGGCTCCTTCATTCAAATATAAGAACTATTTTCTATCTAAAAGGGTTTCATTTCACTTTTGTCTTGCCTCGACAACTTTGCCCACATCTTGGATAAAGTCTCCATCACTTTGGTTCACCCAAAATTTCTTTCATTCAATGATTTCATCTAATATGATTAGTTAAACTCACAATTTGTTGTGAAAATTAATGATTCTCATTTTCTCAAATGATCAGACTAAATCTGCTCAAAACAAATACTTTGAAGTTTTCAAAGGAATCTCCCAAATCATTGGGAAGGGAAAAAATATTTTATCTATAAACTTGAAGATAAGTCTTTAGCTAATCAAGTCTCCTAAGCTTTCATAGCCTCAATTCACAGCTCAAACATATTTTCCCAAATCATCTTCAAAGATGGGAAACCTCACCATTCAAAACCAATCGATGGTTCTTTTGACCTGAATAACCAATTTGATTACCAGTGATCTAAGGGCTAGGAAAGTCCAAGCCAAAAGTTAGAATTTTATCTAAATGAAAAACCCTTTTCAAAAAAGAAAAAAACACATGTTTCATAACATTTTATCTCATTCAATAAGAACATTTCTTTACTTCTATCTAAGTTGAATACATCCCCTTCATTCCTATCCAAATTGAGTATATTCTCCTTACTCCTCTCTAAGTTGAGTAAATTTCATATTCCTCTAGTTGAGGCAAGAGTTTTTCATCAATATGATCTTTTTCATACCTTTATCTTAGTCGAGTTTTACCTCGCTCTGTTTAGGTCAAGGTTGCTTCTTGCATATCTTGTCTCTCCCCTATCTAAGGCAAGCATTGTCATCAACTCTTATCATTAGTTGAGTGAATCTTTGTGAGTGTAACTCCTTTCAAAGTTGAGTACACTTCTTGTTCTCCTGTTCTAAGAAATAGTTGAGCAACATGACTTTATGGTCTGAAACTCGATTAAACTCTTCCCCATGGAGTCTCACTCAATTCCATCATTCTAGTGGAGTTTACCCAAGTCATCTTCCGAACAAGTCAAAAATTCGATGAAGTCATTCTTCCCTTGGAGTTTTCATTCTCCAATAAATACTTATCTCATTAAAAGTCCTGTTAGGATAGAATTCCTTTTAGGAAAGTCATCTCAAGATGCATTTTATCAACTTATTAGGATGGAGTTCTCTTTTAGGTAATTCGTTGGATGAAGCATTTTTTCAACCTATTAGGATGAAATTCTTTTATAGGTAGAACATTTGAGGACGTAATCCATCTAGGAAAAAAAAATCTGATGATGTAATCCATCTTAGCGAAAACTATATGAAGACATAATTGATCTAGGAAAACAATCATATAAAGACGTTATCCATCTAGAAAAGAATACGTCTAAAGATGTAATCTATCTCAGCAAATCATATGAGGATGTAGTCCATCAAGGCAAAACATCTGAGGACGTAATCCTTTTAGGTAAAACGTTTGAGGACGTACTCCATTTTGGAAAACTGTTTGATAACATAATCCATCTCAAAAAATCATCTATGGACGTAATCTATCTTGGCAATCTGTCTGTTAAGGACATAATCTTATGAAAATTTTATTAGGATAGCATTCCTTTTAGAAAAATCCTGTTAGGATAGCATTCCTTTAGGGTAAATCATCTATTGCATCACCATCCTGTCAGGATAGCATTCCTTTCAGGTAAGTTGTCTATCGCATTACCATCCTATTAGGATAGCATTCCTTTCGGGTAAGCCATCTATCGTATCACCATCCTTATATGATAGCATTCATTTCAGGTAAGCCGTCTATCACATTATTATCCTATTAAGATAGCATTCCTTTCAAGAAAGTCGTCTGAGGACGCATTTTACCACCCTATTAGGATAGCATTCCTTTTAGGAAAATCGTTTGAGGACAAAAATTCATTATCCTGTTAGAATAGCATTTCTTTCAAGAAAGTCATTTGAGGACGTATTTCATTAGCCTAGTAGGATAGCATTCATTTTAGGAAAGTCGTCCGAGGACGCAAATTTATCATCTTGATAAGATAGCATTCCTTTCAAGAAAGTCGTTTGAGGACGCATTTATTAGCCTATTAGGATAACAGTCCTTTCGAGTAAGCCATCTATCGCATCACATTTTATCATCCTGTTAGGATAGTGTTCCTTTTGGGAAGCCGTTTATCGCATTCTCTCTGATCAACCTACTAGGATGAAATTTCCTTATAGGTAAAATGTCCAAAGACATAAGATCATCTCATGAGAACACAACCTTATGAAAGACTTCTTAGGATCATATTTCTTGTCAAGTAAGACTTTGATGAGTCATTTTTTAGGGCATAACCTTATAACAGTCCTATCGAAACGAATCTCTTTAGAGAAAATTTGGTAAGGATAACACTCATTTTCGCTAGTCACAAACTACGAATGATCTAATTCGCCTGAGGGTTATACGTAAGAATCTCATAGAGGAAAGAATTTTACCACGTCAAATTCACAAATCAAGGTCAAAATGGTTATCTCTTTTTCTTGTTTTGACGTGCACTTGCTTGCAAGTTCCATCAACGAGGGTCTTTCTATAGACATCTCATTTTGTGACCCTTGATTAAATAGTAAAAACTGATGATTATGCTAAGGAACGGAGGAGTATCTCTTCCCTTGGAAGCCTTGGCTCTTCTCGATTGAGTCCTATTCTTATTAGGACTCTTCTTGATAGAGTCTTATTCCAACTAGGACTCTCCTACCAGAGTCTCAGTTCTATTAGAACTTCTCTTGACAGAGTCCTATTCCCGCTAGTACTGTCTTGCCAGAGTCCTAATTCCATTAGACTCCTCTTAACTAAGTCATATTCCCACTAAAACTCTCTTAACAGAGTCTCAATTCCATCCGGACTCCTTCTAATAGAGTCCTATTCTCGTCAGGGCTCTCTTATCAAAGTCCCAGTCCAAGTAAGACTTTTCCCGACATAGTCTTACTCCCATTAGAACTTTCATATTAGAGTCCAGTCCAAGTAGGGCTCTTTCCGATAAAGTCCCACTTTCGTTAGGACTCTCCTGCCAGAGTCCCGGTCCAATTAGGACTTTTCCTAATAGAGCCATACTCCCGTTAGGATTCTTCTGCCCATCGGAGGGCATTTCAAAAATTTTGGCACCTTTTTGCCCATTAAGGGCATTTTGGTAATTTTGATACAATCCTACCCTCAGTAAGACTTCTTAGTTACTTGAAAGGAATTTTCGTAATGTCCATATCATTTTACACATATGGGGATAATTTGATAATTTTAGCCATTTGGTGACGAATTGGGGGTAATTTGGTCTTTTCACATGTCTTATGGCAATCTAGAGATTCTCCACCAAATTGAAGGCAATTTGGTAATCTTGAGTGAGAGCAATATATTTAGGCTTAATTAGGACTTTTCACTTTTAGAGTTTCCGTAAATCTAGTTGATTGATATTTTCTTAAATGGAGATATATTGAAACTAGACATTTTTATTTTAGAGTTTATTTTCCAATTAAATTTTATTTCTCTTTTATCTCATTAGCTCTTTCATGTAGACACCAGTTCTATTAGTTTGTGCATTGTCACAATTATTTATTAATTCATTTAGTTAGGATAATCATTCTTATTTAATGTTTTATTTGTTTAATTAGATATTTATCACTCAAGACATAATCTCAGCCCTTCATGTTAGGGTTTCATCTTAGACCCTTGGGTCAAATCTCTATATTTTCCTATAAATAGAGCCCCCCAAATCATCAGTTTTAATGGACACAAACACACGGGCGGACAAAATACACGATTTCCATAGCCTTACGTTGCTAGCATAATTCTAGAGTTCTCTCTAGAAGAACTCTCCTTCTTCCGATGTCAAAGCCCTACCGAAGTGATGACTTCCTTTCACAAAGCAAGCCGAAACAAAGATTTCCAACTAAAAAACAAGTTAGAGATCTGCCCAATTGAAGCCTCCGATTCAAATTTTCCTAACTGGAGTGTTGCCCAATTACCACGACTGAATAAGGTACGCTTTCAAACCCTTAACATTTTTCTTTTGATCCGATTTATCTCGCCTCTTTTATCACTCTTGATAAAAGAGGGTAAACCGGAGAACTATGTGACTCTGAACTCCGTTTTCTGAATAAGGTACGCTTTCAAACCCTTAACCTTCGGACTTGAGTCAGATCTTCTTCTGTCTAGTATGTTTTATTTTATTTATTCATGCCAGATTCTTTATTATTTATTTGTTGCAGACTCACCTCTCTCTTTTCAGTTTCTCATAACAAAATAGCCTTTCAAGTGAATATTCTAGGCCGATCTATTCGAATCAGGTGGGGTGGATGCCTAACACCTTCCCACTTCATTCTTTAGCCCCTTGATCTATGCTTTCTTTGGTTTTTAGTTTATTTCAATCCCTTATTTAATTTGATCCATGTCAAGTGATCGTTAGAATCTAAATAGGAGACAAGGCGATGTAAATTTCAATTATTTCATTCCTTTTCAATTATATTTTGTTGTTACGGGTTTGCTTGTTTCTTGCCTAAAAACAAGCTGGCAACTCCTCAATCTCTCAATCTCCCATAAAATGCATTCCTTCCCACCTTAAGGGAAGGTGACAGTCGGGATCCCTCTAAATTCATAAAAAAGATGACATATTTCCCTTTTCTCCAGTGTTGGCACCCACACCCTCTATGAGCGAAATAAGCAAAATGACGAAAATATTGTAAAGACCTAGAATTTTATTTTGTTTTTAATTTACAAAATTTAAAATAATAATAATGTAAAATTTATTAAGAAAATAAAAGTTAAATGAAAAGACTAAAATGGGCTTGGGATTTAAAAGAAGAGTGAGGAAACAATAAGGGTCAAAAAGGGAATTTCAACCCTTGTCTTACATTTGGCTTATAAAGCCAAAATCCCTACACACTTAAAACATACACTAGAAACGCACACCTAAGCATTTACGTAAAAGAGAGAAAATGAGAGAAACAGAGGAAGCGAAAAGAGATAAAAGAGAGAGAAAATTTAGGGCTTTTGAGATTCTTGAAGGATCATCAAAAATTAAAGCTCTCTTTTGGAAGATTGAAGGAAGAACATGCTTCACTCCACTTACAAGCACCATTGAAGTTGGAGATTTTGGAGAATCTAGCCAACATTAACATGAACAAAGTTAAGGTAAGGACTGAGGTAAGGAATTTCTAAACCTAGGTATCTGATTTGTGTAGATTGGTTCATCATGCCTTGAATTTTTCTTTTGCTATAAAATGGTTTATTTTTGCATATTAGGGCATATCTTGCATGTGTTTAGGAAATTCATGTATTAGTTGTATTCCTACCATGGAATGACTTACTTTTATCTTGTCTTTCTATTAAATGTACTACTAGTTGAATACGAAAAGGTTTGATTGGTAAAATCATGAAATGAGTTTACTTGTGTTGTGCTTGATAATTCAAATTGCACACCAAGTGTTTGTGAAAATGCCTCAATGCATACTTGATGTGGATTTATAATGATTGAGTGGAACTACTTGAATGTTTAATCTTCTTGATGAACATATGATGAATTGTGAATATAAATGTGACAATGAGAACTTGGAAAGTAATGAACATGGGCTAGAATTGGGGCACGTCAATTATGTGATTTTGAGCGTGGTGAGATTGGGCTTACCTAGGGTTTTGATTAGTGTTCAGGATGGTGTCTCTCTTTGGCTTACAAGCTATAAACTCGTGCGGGTGGTCATATGTCTCCATCAAGTTAGTAGCCCGTAAAGCACACAAGGCTTATTAGGGGCCGACTAGCAAATTAGTCTTGGGATTAAGACTTGAGAATTGATGGGAGGAAAGCTTAAGAATGAAATAACTTGAATAATTGTGAACTCCTATAATTAACTTATCTTTGATTGATTTACATAGTGTTCTTTTTTGATAATTATGAATGTGATAGTGTGATAAGATATTCTCTATTGACTTATCGTGTAGAGACTTGGAAAAAAAAATAAAATAAATTAAATAGTTAAACCGGTTAACCAAGTTATAAATTATAAGAATATAATATGGGACATGAATGAGAACCAATAGTGGTAAATAAATAATTAAATTGAGCATCGACTTTATATCAAATTTACTAGCATTTGATGATATTTTGTGGAATAAAATATTTATAAAATATTTAATATGGTAAGATAGAAAAAAAAAATAGAAAAGAAATATCAGGTGGGTGTCGGCAACCTTGGGGAGTGTAGCATCTAATGTGTGGTGTGTGTTTGAGTGTAGAGAAACAAAGGAGAAACCGAGAGAGAGAGAGAGAGAGAGAGAGAGATGAGGAACAAAACAGGGGCTGGTCGTGTGAAAACAGGGGAAGAAAAGAAAAAGAGAGAAAGAAGAAAGAGAGAAAAGGAAAAAGGGGAAGAGAGAAACGGAGGGGGCGAATCCGACGATGGCCTCGGTCTTCAAGCGTGCCAGGTCAGCCTCCGTTGCCAACGATCCTGCTTCGTCCATCCACGGCCACATAACGCACGGTTGCCGCATCAGTCCACTCGGTGTTCTCACGGATTCAGATTTTTGACGGGCTAAACTCAACTTGGTTTTGGGAGGATTCTGCCGTGAGGATGGGCTTAAGCAGCATGTCAGTGTTGGGATTGTGGTTTAGATTGAAGAAAATGGAGGAAAAGAAATAAAGTCGGTGCAGGGGATTTTGTTGGTTCGGTTGATTCTCGAAACAGGAACGCCACTGATCAATCATGGCAAGCGGAGCTGCGAGAAGTATATATTTGTGTATATATATATATTTATCTATGTGTGTGGATGTCGGTTGGAGTGGCTTGGGTTGGTTTGAGATGTGAATTTGATGTTGTGTAGTGGTGAAGGAGGGACGGAAGTGCAGCGGAGAGAGCTGCAGCAGCAGCGGTGCAGCAGCACCTGCCTTCCAATTTGATGGGTTAGTTCATGTTGATTTCAGATTTGAAGCAACAAATGTTTGTACCTGAATTTAGGATTTTTTTTATGTGGTTTTAGTGCTGCTGTTACTGTTATTTGTTTGGAAAGAAAACGGAGGAAATGGAGGCTATTGCAAGAAGCGGTTGCAATGGGGATTTGGAGGAGTGAGCTGCTCTATTGGGATGATGATGACGTTGCGGCTGTAGTGGATGGGTTCTATACGGTATATGGGTGAAGTGTTTGGTGATTGTGATGCCGAACTAATGCCAGATGATTAGATGGAAGAGGAACTGATGCTGCTGCGGCAGGGGTATGTGTAAGTATATATATATATATGTGTTTCTGTGTAAGTGGTGCAGCAGGTATATATTTTTGTGTGCAGCGGTGGCAACACGGCAGTGACTGCGATGGTGGGATTTGGTGCAGTTAGATGAGTTGGCCATCTTGGATGCGAGGGGTATTGTGAGTGGAATTTTGGAGACCTTTCTATGTGGCTGGCTTAGGGAATTGGGTGATGATGGATTGGCTCATTTACTGATGGTCAATTGAAGAAAGGAACTGGCAGGAGATGGTCATATGCTTGTGACAAATTTGGGGAGCAGTCTATAGAATCAGGACTTATTGTGATAGAAGCAGGAGACCAAGAAGTAGATTAATTCCATGGATTGAGAACAGCAGCTACACTAGTAGGGGAAGTGAGTGGCAGCTGCAACCGCAGGAGAAAAGAGCTGCAGCAGTAGTAGTAGCGCTCTAGCGGCAGGGGAAATCTATTTCAACTGAGACCAATAGCAGAAGATAGTGATTATTCAGAATATGCATGGAAGTGCTTAACATATCTAGAGGATGTCTGTGAATGGAGATAAGCATTAAGTTTGGTTTATCTCCGGTCGATTAGAAGGGGCACAGTGAAATGACTCTAGTAGACTAAGAGGCAACCCGAGTAAGGATTTGTTAGCATTGATTTGGGAGACTTAGATTCTGGTGGATGACCCAGAATATTCAGGAACATCAAAGGGAAAGTTCTTCAATATCCGATGGATGGGATATAAAGGGACAGAATCTGTCAGGATCATCATCTGCTTGGAGGAAAAAGGTTGAAGAAGCTGATGAAACTGGATTTAAAATGTTTGACTGACTCGATCAACCTGCCGGTGTATTTTCTTCAACTTCCGAATCGTGGACCAAAGATGAACCTGGTTGATTGGATTGCATAGTGGACACAACTTAGTGGGGTTGAGAGAACCTGATCAGGTATGGTACTTTATTAAGTAAGGAATAGAATTAAATTAGGATTGATGTGCATATTGGTTGCATGATTTTTGTGCTTATCTGTTGATAGAAGATCACATAGGAATTATTGCTTCTTTGAGTTGATTGTTTATATGTTTCCATGTTTTTTATGATTATTTGGGAGTTGTGATTTACTTCTTGAGTTGTCGTCCTATGTGATTTATGTTTTAGAAGGATTGTTGATATTGTGACATGTGGATTTGCATAAGTGTTGAGATTGATCGAGCATGACACGTAGATTGTGGATGAAGTCTTGTGATTTAATCTTAAATGTAATACATTATGTAAAGCATGTTGCATATGCTTATGAAAGTGATGTTTCATTTGAACTGTATTATTGCATGATGAAATCATGGCATATTGGCATTGTGTGATTCCTTGAAAGTATAGTGTGGGTCAGCACGAGGTGCTGGTGCATTATGAGGGTGCAGATCATGTGGTGAAAAACCCAAAATTGGCCATTAGGTACTCGCAGGCCTACGGGGTCCGGACCGTAAAGCGAGACATATATTGGTACTTGCATGCCAACGGGGAAGAACCGTGAAGCGAGACATGGGTGTGACATTGAGATGCATGGGTGTGTCATGCATATTACTTGTGCATTGTGTTGATGAATTTGTGAACGTAATATAGGGTTTTTATACAGATGTAGTTTGTACATTGTCATCATATTGTATGCATGATTGGGGAGGCATGTAGATATACATGTACACTTGCACATGCCACGTCTTAATTTTGTTCCTTGCATTAGTATTGTACCATACCAGCATGCTGGCGCTGACCCATTCGTGGGAACCATATTTCAGATGACATTCCCGACCCCTGAGGCTTGAAGAAGTCTAGCCGAGTGGAGGAGACTTGACTGTAGAAGAATATTTGGGCCCTTGGGGCGTATTTAGATATTATAAAAGATTGGTGTGTTTCTGAAAAGAATGGAAATGACATTGTATATTGTAATAAATAATGAATTTGTGATCTTTTAGTTTAAGTGTAGGAGTAGACGTGATGGATTGTATAAGTAGGCGATGTATATTTAACTTTGATAAGGTTGTAGTGTAATACCCCGACCCGGGATACGGCACAAATATCGAGGTAAGTCGATACAATAATAAAACCCGAACTGTTTTAAGTTTATGTTGCATAATTAAATGGATATGTATATATGAATATGTATGCATAATAATGTATTAAAGTGATCTCATGAATATATATATATATATAATTTGTGTACGGCCATATAAACATATATATGGTAAATTGAATAATATATGTAAATATATATATATATAAGAAATAGGGTGAGGTGTCTTGGGTGCTCGGGTATGCTGCCACCGCAGCTACAGGTGGCAAGGGCCACCGACTGAGGGTCGGTTAAGGGAATAAAGAAGGAATTTGAAGAGAGAGAAAATAGAATCAGACTTAGAGATAGAGAGAGAAAGCTGAAATTTGAGGTACAGCAGTTGCCTGAGAACAGGTAAACCACTGCGCCTTTGTTCTTTAAATTTACTTTGTATAATTATAGAATTGATTACTGGAACAGTAGGACCTGAAACAAAGAAGCAAAAACAAAAGAAAAAAAAAAGAAACTGGGTTTCGGTTAGAAATGGTGATTTAAAATAGGTGAACCTAAATGGAAAATTGAACCATAATATGCATAGGAAATTACCCCAGGATCTCAAAACACTTTGAATCAGTTTAAATGGTCAAGAAATGGCCATTCTATGGCTGGTTATTCCCTCACCGGTGCAACGCCAGAAACTGGGAATGGGTGTTGGAAAACCGATCACAGGGAGGGCCAAATTTAGTCCTCAAACGTTTCTTTAAATCCTAGATTTCATTTGGAACGAAAACAGTAGAAAACGGACGTGAAATCAGTGAGATCCGTAGAGAATTTAGCTATTCCGGCGATAATGGCCGGAAAACCCACCGGAGAAGACGACCGGATTAACGGGGGCTTCTTCGGGTCAGGATGAGACCGGGTCTGGGTCGGGTCGGGTTGAGATCCGACCGACTGTAGTACGGGTACCAACACTGTGTCGTTTTGTTTTAAAATTAAAAGGGATTGGGCTTGTTTGGACACGGACATAGTAAATCAAATTGGGTTTTTGGGGTTATCTAAAACGTGGATAAGGTAGATGAGAGAATATCTCAATCCGGTTCTCTGATTTGAACTGAACCGGTTGGTTCAGGAAATAGGCCGACCGGTTTAGGGTTTTTGGTCATGAACCAACTGGTTCAGACCGCAACTTTGCATAATTACACTTTGACCCTGAAAGTTATAGGTAATTCCACTAAGGCCCAACAAGAAAATGTTAATTTTACAATAATAACCCTACCTTAATTACGAGTCAAACGAGGTCCAAATAAGGTAAATGATTAGTCAATTTTTATTATCTTGGATGCTCTGAGTCCAATGGTGAGGTCCGTTTCACGAGACGGAGTCCCGAAAAGTTACGACTTGTAAAAATGACCAAAATACCCCTGCTTCATAAGTGAGTCAAATGGACTCCGATTAAATTAAAGAACTAGTGAATTTTTATTATTCCGAACCCTATGGACTCAATGGTGAAGTCTAAATTGGCATTAGAGATACTTAAGATGACGGGACGTAAGATTGATGAATAAACATTTATTCTGAAACACGTTTATTGATATATAGGGAACTTGAAGGGGAAAGGCCCACTCACGAATTTCTAAGCTAAGATTTCATTAGAGGTAAGTAGATACCCTTTCTCTTCCATGTGGTGTTATCAAGCCAAGTTCATTCTTTTACTGCCAAACTTGTACTCCTGAGCGTATCTGATGTTATTGTCTCCACAATGTGATATTGTTCTATCTGGTGGACATTGATTTATTGTTGTACTATTGTTATCATGTTGAACCGTGCTTTGAAATGCCTATTGTTATATTTCCATTGAATTGATGATATTCCATTTTTATATACTTCTATGGAATCATTTATGATCATGAAATGTTTATGTATACTGGATTTGTGCTCAGTCACAATATCCATCCGATGCTTTTAAATACACTGAAGACCTACGGGTCGAGTCCGTGAACGGACATGTGGCCATACACTGGAATGCACTGAAGGGGGTAAACCGGGCCCCCAAGGACAGAGGGCGTGCTAAGCCCTGACATAGAATAAAAGCATCTCTTACACGATTGCTCTACTATAATTGTTGAATTACATTATTCTTGTGATTATCTTGTATTGCGAGATATTCCTTTATTGATTTATTGTGATCAATTATAATGGCAGTACTTTCTTGTTATTGTATTATCGTCGAGAATTCCAGGACATTGTTATGCCATTCCGACAGATTACACATTGTAATCTCACTGTTCATTTGCCATCATGACAATTGTTTCCATTGGCTATTATAGCATCTTATTTTTATGATTGGCTATCATATTCTTATTCTTGGATTCATATTCTTTTATGATCCTCGATACCAGTGTCGGAGATCTGTATTTACTTGCTGGGCTCTTGTAGCTCATTCCACCCTACTTACCCCTTTTCAGGTAATGACACCGCAAGACCCCAATAGGAGTCTGGAAGCATAGGAGGATATTTTGAAGAATTGTATTAGACTATGTTTAATTCTCCCATGTATTCACCACCCACGGGTGCTGGTTATGTTTAATTTTGACTCGGTACTGTAAAACCATATGATGTATGTTAAGACTTCCGCTGACTATTGTAGTGATAAACTTCCGCTGTTATTGTTTTAAGAATTTGGTACTTTGCATATTAGTACTATGATACAGGAATGGAAAAAGTAGGGACGGCCTTAGGGTCGGCCCCGCGACACGAAATCCGCATAGGGTGGGTTTCGGGTCGTGACAGCTTGGTATCAGAGCTATAGGTTCGACTGTGAGTCATGGGAGATAGGACTAGAATTAGAATGGTTAGATAAAACTGACGTTTATGTTCTATAGGCATTGATTGTTATCTTACACATTGACTGATCCTCTCATTGGTTATCTTCATTGGTTGTTCTTACAGACATGGTAAACACAAGGCAAGGTCCGTTGCCTATGGATCGTCTGGAACAGTTGGAGAGGTTGATGCAGGGCGTCATTGAGTCGTTGCCACGGATGCAGGCCGGTATTGATCAGCCGGTACAACTGGAACAACAGGAGCAGCCTATCAATATAGGCGGCAACATAGGTGGTCGTTAGGGGAACGAGCGAGACCCTGCATACTTATATGAACGTTTTCAGAAAATGAAACCCCCGATATTTGATGGTACGGGTAGGGCCACCAAAGCTGAAGAGTGGATGTTAGAAATGAACAGGATTTATGAGATCCTGATGTGTACTGACATTCAGAAAGTGGCCTATGCCACATATATGCTCAAGGGAATGGCCCATAAGTGGTGGATAAATGAGAAGACCAGAGAACCAGGGATGAACTGGCAGAGGTTTACCGAGATCTTCTACAAGAAGTACTTTTCCCAAGAAGTACAAAATCGAAAAGTTGCTGAGTTCATGACATTGCATCAGGGGAATATGACGGTGGAGCAGTACGAGGCCACATTTACTGAATTGGCCAGGTTTGCCCCAGAGGCTATCAATAATGAGAATCGAAAAGCTCGCAAGTTTGAGGAAGGATTGAGGTGGTCCATCAAGGATAGACTGGTGCCCCATCATCTGGCTACCTACGATGATGTAGTAGAGACAGCTCGGATCATAAAGAGGAGTGGCGAGGAATTCGCCAAGAGAAGGGGGAATCAGAAACAGGGAAGTAATCAGAATAAGAGGCAAGGGCCTTCTTCTTCCGGATTGGGACCCACATTTACCAGACCTGGAGCTGTGTCACAAGCAACAGGGTCAGGTCAGAAGAAACAGGGCAACACTAAAGAGGGTGCAATCAAATGCCCTCGTTGCGAGAAGGTTCATAAAGGCCAGTGCCTCAAGGATAGCAATATTTGTTACTACTGTGGCCAGGAAGGACATTTTGCGAGGGATTGCCCCAAGAAGGGTCAGGCCACGACAAGTGCTACTTCGGTTAGAGCGCCGGGACCTGGAGCAGCAGCACCTAGATCTCAGAACCAGAGGAGTGGACAAGGAAGCGTCCAGCAGCAAGCAGGACGGGTTTTCTCCATCGTGCCAGGAGACATGCAGGCTACAACCTCTGTAGTCGTAGGTACTCTTTTAGTCTGCTCACAGCCTGCTCGTGTTTTATTTGACACTGGATCTACACATTCATTTATATCCCCTACATATGCTGCTAGATTGAACATAGTGACAGAACCCTTAGGATATTTACTGAATGTTTCTATACCATCGGGGAAATCTTTGTTGGGAGATACCATGTATAAGAATTGTGCAATACAGATTGGGGATATACATTTGCTAGCTGACCTGATACCATTGGGAATTTGTGGGTTTGATGTTATCCTTGGAATGGACTGGCTGGCCGCCAACTACGCCACGATAGACTGTGAGGCCAAGCGAGTTCTCATACAAAATCCTCGATTTCCGATCGTTGATTTTAAAGGGACAGGGGTGGCTTCACCACCCTACTTTGTTTCCTCTATCCAGGCTAGGCGTCTGCTTCGCAAGGGATGCCACGGGTTCTTATGTAGTGTCCAAAATGTTGACTCACAGCAGCCTGAACTAGGGAAGATTCCTATTGCCAGGGAATTTCCCGAGGTATTTCTGGATGATCTTCCGGGGATGCCCATAGATAGGGAGATAGAGTTTTGCATTGATATATTGCCAGGCACTACACCAATATCCAAAGCCCCATATAGGATGGCACCAGCAGAATTAAAAGAGCTGAAGCTCCAGTTACAGGAATTATTGGACAAAGGTTTTATACGACCTAGTTCATCACCATGGGGTGCACCTGTATTGTTTGTAAAGAAAAAGGATGGAACCATGAGGTTATGTATTGACTATCGTGAACTGAACAAGGTTACCGTCAAGAACAGGTATCCACTGCCTAGAATAAATGATCTGTTCGATCAGTTGAAGGGGGCTCAAGTATTCTCGAAGATTGACCTGAGATCCGGTTATCACCAGCTGAAGGTCAAGCCCGCTGATATTCAGAAGACGGCATTTAGAACACGGTATGGACATTATGAGTTTCTTGTTATGCCATTTGGGGTGACTAATGCCCCAGCTGCATTTATGGATATGATGAACCGTGTATTCAAGCCGTACTTGGATGACTTCGTGATTGTGTTCATAGATGATATCTTGGTTTATTCTAAGAACCAGGAAGAACACGAGGTACATCTGAGGAGAGTTCTACAGAAGCTAGAGGAGCAGAAGTTGTACGCTAAGTTGAAGAAGTGTGAGTTCTGGCTCCCTAGTATAGCATTTCTGGGACACGTGATCAGTAAGGAAGGAATCTCTGTCGATTCGAAAAAGATTGAAGCAATCATGAATTGGCCTCAACCCACTAGCGTCACAGAAGTGCGAAGTTTCATGGGGTTAGCAAGCTACTATAGGAGATTTGTGAAAAACTTCTCCAAGATAGCTACGCCAATTACCCAACTGACTAGGAAGGGTGTTCCTTTTGATTGGACCGAGGAGCAAGAGAGGAGTTTTCAAGAATTGAAGGAACGTCTAGTTACAGCTCCTATATTAACAGTGTCGGATGGAACTGACGGGTTTGTGATTTATAGTGATGCCTCATTCAAAGGCTTGGGGTGTGTGTTGATGCAGAACGGAAAAGTGATAGCGTATGCTTCACGACAGTTGAGACCCCACGAGGGGAACTATCCGACACACGATCTCGAGCTGGCAGCCATTGTTTTCGCTTTGAAGATGTGGAGGCATTACTTGTATGGAACCACGTGTGAGATCTTTACTGACCATAAAAGCCTTAAGTATCTGTTTACACAGAAAGAGCTCAATATGAGACAGCGCCGTTGGTTGGAACTGTTAAAGGACTATGAGGTCAGCATACAATACCACCCGGGGAAAGCAAATGTGGTAGCTGATGCTCTGAGTAGGAAGTCATCAGGAAGTATGGCTTGCCTGTTAACAATACAGACAGAGATACTGAAGGACTTGGAAAGTATGGAAATAGAGGTAATTTTGCCCATCTCTGAGGCAAGATGTGCCAACGTCACAATCAGTCTATCGATTGTGGACAAGATCAGAGAGCAGCAAACTCATGATGAGAAGTTGACTAAGCTTCGTCAAGAAGCCGAGACAGGCATTGACTCCGAGTTTACTGTACGAGAGGGGATGTTGTGCTACCAGGGTAGGATCTGCGTACCCGACATGCCCGAGCTTAAGAAAGAGATTCTGGATGAGGCACACAGTTCAAGATTCGCTTTGCATCCAGGAAGCACCAAGATGTATCACAATGTCAAGGGTACTTATTGGTGGTCTGGGATGAAGCGGGATATAGCCAAGTACATATTACAATGTGTCGAGTGCCAGCGGGTCAAGGTAGAGCACCAGAAGCCGGGAGGACTTTTGCAGTCGCTACCTATTCCTGAGTGGAAATGGGAACACATTACAATGGACTTTGTGTCAGGATTACCAAAGACAGTAAGAGGGAATGATTCGATTTGGGTCATCGTGGATAGGTTGACCAAAACAGCGCATTTCCTGGCAACTAAAACGACACAAAGCCTACAGCGACTAGCCGAGTTATACATCCGAGAGATTGTTAGACTTCATGGAATTCCAGTCTCAATTGTATTTGATAGAGATCCACGGTTTGTGTCAAGATTCTGGAGAGGTCTACAGAGTGCTATGGGTACGGAGCTGAGTTTTAGCACTGCATACCATCCTGAGACTGATGGACAGTCAGAAAGAACAATACAGACTTTAGAAGACTTGTTACGTTTCTGTGTCATAGATTTTAAAGAAAGTTGGGAAGATCAGTTGCCCTTGGTAGAATTCACATACAATAATAGCTATCAAGTTAGTATTGGTATGGCACCATATGAGGCGTTATACGGCAGGAAGTGTCGATCACCACTGTGCTGGACAGAGGTGGGTGAAAGGAAACTCTATGGGCCAGAAATAGTAGAACAGACTACCGGGAAAATACAACTGATCAAGCAACGTTTACTAGCAACTCAAAGTCGACAGAAAAGCTATGCGAATGTCCACCGACGAGAGTTGCAGTTCACAGTGGGCGATTACGTCTTTGTGAAAGTATCGCCCATGAAGGGAGTGGTGAGGTTTGGCAAACGAGGGAAGCTAGGGCCAAGGTATATTGGACCATTCAGGATCATGGGGAGAATTGGGCCTGTAGCCTACCAACTTGTCTTACCTCCGGAGTTAGCACATGTACATGACGTATTCCATGTTTCAATGTTAAGGAAATGTGTACAGAGTGAAGACCAGGTAATTGAACATGAGCCTCTAGATGTTCAGGAGGATCTGAGCTATATAGAACACCCAGTGCAGATTTTGGATCATCGAGATCAGGTTCTACGGAACAAGACTATTCCATTAGTCAAGGTCCTGTGGAGGAACCATCAGATAGAAGAAGCTACCTGGGAGCGGGAAGATGACATACGCGCCAAATATCCGCAATTATTTTCATAGTCGTGTATGCTAAGTTTGGGGACAAACTTATTTTTAAGGGGGTAAGGATGTAATACCCCGACCCGGGATACGGCACAAATATCGAGGTAAGTCGATACAATAATAAAACTCGAACTGTTTTAAGTTTATGTTGCATAATTAAATGGATATGTATATATGAATATGTATGCATAATAATGTATTAAAGTGATCTCATGAATATATATATATATATATATATAATTTGTGTACGGCCATATAAACATATATATGGTAAATTGAATAATATATGTAAATATATATATATATATAAGAAATAGGGTGAGGTGTCTTGGGTGCTCGGGTATGCTGCCACCGCAGCTACAGGTGGCAAGGGCCACCGACTGAGGGTCGGTTAAGGGAATAAAGAAGGAATTTGAAGAGAGAGAAAATAGAATCAGACTTAGAGATAGAGAGAGAAAGCTGAAATTTGAGGTACAGCAGTTGCCTGAGAACAGGTAAACCACTGCGCCTTTGTTCTTTAAATTTACTTTGTATAATTATAGAATTGATTACTGGAACAGTAGGACCTGAAACAAAGAAGCAAAAACAAAAGAAAAAAAAAAGAAACTGGGTTTCGGTTAGAAATGGTGATTTAAAATAGGTGAACCTAAATGGAAAATTGAACCATAATATGCATAGGAAATTACCCCAGGATCTCAAAACACTTTGAATCAGTTTAAATGGTCAAGAAATGGCCATTCTATGGCCGGTTATTCCCTCACCGGTGCAACGCCGGAAACTGGGAATGGGTGTTGGAAAATCGATCACAGGGAGGGCCAAATTTAGTCCTCAAACGTTTCTTTAAATCCTAGATTTCATTTGGAACGAAAACAGTAGAAAACGGACGTGAAATCAGTGAGATCCGTAGAGAATTTAGCTATTCCGGCGATAATGGCCGGAAAACCCACCGGAGAAGACGACCGGATTAACGGGGGCTTCTTCGGGTCAGGATGAGACCGGGTCTGGGTCGGGTCGGGTTGAGATCCGACCGACTGTAGTACGGGTACCAACACTGTGTCGTTTTGTTTTAAAATTAAAAGGGATTGGGCTTGTTTGGACACGGACATAGTAAATCAAATTGGGTTTTTGGGGTTATCTAAAACGTGGATAAGGTAGATGAGAGAATATCTCAATCCGGTTCTCTGATTTGAACTGAACCGGTTGGTTCAGGAAATAGGCCGACCGGTTTAGGGTTTTTGGTCATGAACCAACTGGTTCAGACCGCAACTTTGCATAATTACACTTTGACCCTGAAAGTTATAGGTAATTCCACTAAGGCCCAACAAGAAAATGTTAATTTTACAATAATAACCCTACCTTAATTACGAGTCAAACGAGGTCCAAATAAGGTAAATGATTAGTCAATTTTTATTATCTTGGATGCTCTGAGTCCAATGGTGAGGTCCGTTTCACGAGACGGAGTCCCGAAAAGTTACGACTTGTAAAAATGACCAAAATACCCCTGCTTCATAAGTGAGTCAAATGGACTCCGATTAAATTAAAGAACTAGTGAATTTTTATTATTCCGAACCCTATGGACTCAATGGTGAAGTCTAAATTGGCATTAGAGATACTTAAGATGACGAGACGTAAGATTGATGAATAAACATTTATTCTGAAACACGTTTATTGATATATAGGGAACTTGAAGGGGAAAGGCCCACTCACGAATTTCTAAGCTAAGATTTCATTAGAGGTAAGTAGATACCCTTTCTCTTCCATGTGGTGTTATCAAGCCAAGTTCATTCTTTTACTGCCAAACTTGTACTCCTGAGCGTATCTGATGTTATTGTCTCCACAATGTGATATTGTTCTATCTGGTGGACATTGATTTATTGTTGTACTATTGTTATCATGTTGAACCGTGCTTTGAAATGCCTATTGTTATATTTCCATTGAATTGATGATATTTCATTTTTATATACTTCTATGGAATCATTTATGTTCATGAAATGTTTATGTATACTGGATTTGTGCTCAGTCACAATATCCATCCGATGCTTTTAAATACACTGAAGACCTTCGGGTCGAGTCCGTGAACGGACATGTGGCCATACACTGGAATGCACTGAAGGGGGTAAACCGGGCCCCCAAGGACAGAGGGCGTGCTAAGCCCTGACATAGAATAAAAGCATCTCTTACACGATTGCTCCACTATAATTGTTGAATTACATTATTCTTGTGATTATCTTGTATTGCGAGATATTCCTTTATTGATTTATTGTGATCAATTATAATGGCAGTACTTTCTTGTTATTGTATTATCGTCGAGAATTCCAGGACATTGTTATGCCATTCCGACAGATTACACATTGTAATCTCACTGTTCATTTGCCATCATGACAATTGTTTCCATTGGCTATTATAGCATCTTATTTTTATGATTGGCTATCATATTCTTATTCTTGGATTCATATTCTTTTATGATCCTCGATACCAGTGTCGGAGATCTGTATTTACTTGCTGGGCTCTTGTAGCTCATTCCACCCTACTTACCCCTTTTCAGGTAATGACACCGCAAGACCCCAATAGGAGTCTGGAAGCATAGGAGGATATTTTGAAGAATTGTATTAGACTATGTTTAATTCTCCCATGTATTCACCACCCACGGGTGCTGGTTATGTTTAATTTTGACTCGGTACTGTAAAACCATATGATGTATGTTAAGACTTCCGCTGACTATTGTAGTGATAAACTTCCGCTGTTATTGTTTTAAGAATTTGGTACTTTGCATATTAGTACTATGATACAGGAATGGAAAAAGTAGGGACGGCCTTAGGGTCGGCCCCGCGACACGAAATCCGCATAGGGTGGGTTTCGGGTCGTGACATGTAGCCATCGAGTGAGGATGGATTGTGATGTATTTGTATTTATATGATGTTATATGATGTATTGTGATTATCAGGGGGAAAAAGGTTCGAAAAACAAAGGAGATTCTGCCGAAATTTTTTTAAAACAGGAATGTATGTGTATTGATGGATGTATAGTTATGTTACTGGAGTAGGCTTGTATCTAGATGTATCTAAATTAGTTAAATATATTAGTTAATTTGTTATTTATTTATTTATTTACTTACTTTATATTTTATTTTCTTCTCTTGTTTCGTTCAGTCGCGTCCCTGGGTTCGGTCGGGAATTCGGGGCGTGACATATTGTGCTTGTAATGGAATACATACTTTGAAACTACTTGTGTGTCACGACAGATGTACAAGCATACACTTGACACCACATTTTCTTACCTCTGTTTAGATTCTCCTACTAGGGTTGTTGTATTGACCCCTATTAGATGCAAGAGTATGCAATGAGACGGCCCTGAGTTAAAGAACACCCTTTAAGCTATTTTGGAAAAGACTCCATTTTCGCATGCACTTGGATGATCCTCCATATGTGGAGACTCGTCATGACTTTTATTTTGAACACTTTGAAAATATATATATATATATATATATATATATGTAATTTTAATAGGTCATATTTGGGGTAACACTTGAAGAATCATTGAAATACTCTTTGGAATGGTTATTATTATTATTATTATTATTTTGTATAGTTGAATGTCATAAACTCTTGGAAAACTCTTGATTGTATATTTCTTGGAATAGACCATGTGAATTGTATCTAAAATATGTATGAACTCTAATGATTATGTTGATGTACTTATGGTAGGTCACTTGACTATCTTTTGATCCTTTTAGGATTATAGAACATGAAATTTGGAAAAAACTTAGTATACTTGTTATTTTTAATGCATGAAATCTCATGAAATTGATGCCAGAAATATCAAAAAATCTTTAATATATACTTGAAAACCATTAGAGTTGAAAAGGGAACAAAAACAAGTAATGGGTCAGCCCGACCAATCGACTAGTACTGTTCATTAGTTGACAAATGCCCTCTATGGGCGAAATGACCAAAATGCAGAAAATGCCCTCAATGGGAATAATGCCGAAAATGCCCTCAATAGAAAAAATGACCAAAATGCCCTTTATAGGCGAAATGACCAGAATGTCCTCTATGGACAAAATGTCAAAAATTTCCTCTAAGAGCAAAATGACATAAATGTCCTCTATGGGCGAAATGACTAATATGTCCTTTATGGACAAAATAACCAAAATGTCAAAAATGCCCTCTATGGGCATAATAAAGAAAATGCCCCCAATGGGTGAAATGACTAAAATGTCATCTATAGACAAAATGATCAAAATGTTGAAAATGCCCTCCATGGGCAAATGATAGAAATGCCCTTTATGGGCATAATAACCAAAATGTCCTCTATGGACAAAATGGCCAAAATGTCAAAAATGCCCTCTGTGGGAAAAATGACAAAAATGTCTTTTATGTGCGAAATGACCAAAATGTCCTCTATAGACAAAATGACCAAAATGTTGAAAATGCCCTCTATGAAAAAAAAATGAGAAATTACTAAAATACCCCTAGGTGGGACATATTGTAGCAACTTACCAAAAATGGCAAAACCAACTTTACTCAATCAAGGGTTTCAAAATGAGGTGTCTACAAATATGTCCATACCTTCCTTTGGGGATTTTCTTTTGTATGTAAATGACTAGTGTTTATGAGGCAACAACTTTTGTAAAACCTAAAATGAGTATTTTTTGTAATATATGGATATATTCACTTAAATTAATTTTGATGAAATGGTGAGTGTTTGATAGATGACGGAATGGGTGAAAATTTGACATTTCGATATGGGTATTTCCATGAGGATGATGAATGTATGATTTTAGACCTCTAAACATAAATAAATAAATGGGATAGATAGTAGGCTTGAAAGGGGAAAAAAAAATAGATAAAGCTATTAACCTTGGAAGGGCTTATTAGGCCAAAATAATTCGCAATAGGGAAGCAGGTAGCTTTATGCCAATTGTCACTACGAGATGACCGATTGACACACATGGGTCGAAAATACCCCTTAATTGGTCTACACCATGAGTTTTTGATTTTTTCTTGTCTTTTCTCCCTTTTCATTTCTCAATTGGCCTATTCTCATGAGGTGGAAACCTCTCAAGAGTAAAGTGAACTCAAATGGGGGTTCATACGCCTACTTAAAACATTCTAACGTGACCCGTTTAAAATGATAATGTGTAGGCCACTCAAGTCCTTAAGGGCTCTGGTTGTGACATAGTCCTTAGGTTATGACTTTTAAAAGTTGAGTTGATTAATGAAATTACTTGGTTGTAATTGTGCGAAACGCGTAAATTAGCTTAAGCTATAATTTAAATAAGGAATTGACTTTAATTATCATCATGGGTCATGAACCCTAGAGGTCACACCTGGGTCCTAGGGGTTTGGTGTGTGATAGGGAATCTCTTTAGATCAAAGTTAGGGTTTCAACCTTTTCTTATTTCATCAAAGTGGTAGGGCTCCAAAACCTTTTATTTATTTTAGATGCAATTATACATATGTTATGATATATATTGGTATTTGTGTGGGTATACATGTGCGAGTATATGCATTGTGAGGTTTCCATTGGCATGTGTAATAGATTATTAGTATGTACATGTATGTTGGTGCATTTATTGGTATCTATAAAAATATTTTTATTTGTGTATGCAATTAAGTATATATATATATATATATATATATGTACATATATGTGTATGTTATGGGAAGGAGATCCACACATGGGTCTCTAATTTTTGGAGTTGTTGATCCCTAAATGGGATTTTGGATAATAAGTACATGAACTCCAAACATTAGGATGGACACATATATGTTAATGTATGATATTGTGTGTATACACCTAAAATAGGGAAAACCTTATCCATAAAATTTTATTTGAGATAAATAGACCGAATTTAATGACATTTTAACCATGTTTTGAGAACTAATAAACTATTAAAATGTGTTTTGAAGACAATCCCCTAGAACGAATTAGACTATTGGCTTACTCTTTGTTAATCTTGTTTTGGTGATTTCTAATTTTCTTGATCTTTAATTGTTAATACAATAGGGTTTTTTTTTAGCCTAAATTGAACATTAATGGATAAATGCATATATTTGAAATGAGTATAAGAAAGATGTGGTATAGTTTGCGATAATCCATGACATGTTATTATATTCTTGAAAGATGTAAGGCTAATTCATAACATAATGCGTATCTTTAACTTACTAGTGTTATGTTTCTTGAATGTAAATATAGATATGTATGTGTGTGTGCAATTACTAGAGTAAGGGATTGGTATGTGTTGACGCTAGAAATAATTAAATTATTTTTGAATTATACTGAGGATGAACTTGTTGGTTAAGAACTAATATTACAATATATGCATAGATGTGTAAATATGATCGAGATTGGTAAATGAAGATACTGAGGTATAAATTGTGATTGAATATGTTGAGTTGTGAATAACAAATTGGAGGTTATAATTGGATGCATTGAGTCTCAAACGTAAAACTAGAGGATGAGATAAATTAACTTACATCAATAAAAAACTTATAGAAAGTAAATGTTAAGGGTTTGCTAATTATGTATTGAATGGAACTTGTGAAATGTTTAATTGTATGTGATAAATGAAAATGCGACTCCAATAACTGAAATAGAGGATTATTTCTCAAAGCGTTGGACCATGAGATTTCTTGGTAAATTAAGGTATTGTACATGAGATTAGATTATATTTGTCTAAATTGATCATATGAGCTACACTAGATAGAAATGAGAGTATTAATGATCAATATAATATCGATTCTTAGACAGTTTTAATATGTGACTTTATTAGCATGTGTACTTATATATTATAAATTATATAGATATAACTATTAAATGTGAAAAGAGGTAATGTTTGTAAGATTGGAGTGAAGCCTCCTGTTATGGAAAATTCTAAGTTAAGGCCATGACTATTGTATAAGATCGGGTTGTGTAATGACTTAGAAATTCAACCCTACGACTAACTGAATTTCGAGGACGGAATTATTATAAGGGGTGGAGAATGTAATGACCTGAAAAATTGAATAAGGACAAACTGGTTTGTTGCCCAACTAATTTAATGTCAGATAATGAATAAGTTGAAAATAATTTAAATAATTAGTGAAAATGATATTTGAATGTTCAATGAGATAATATAAGGCTAAAATATATTTTAAGCATATTTTTTGGGCTGGTTTGAGCCAAGGGGCTACATAGTCCAATCCGAAACACAGATAAAAACCAATAATTTAGAAAATGAATTTTAAGAAATGGTGTGTGCTTTCAGAAATAGTGCATTAAAATTAACTAACCAGTCAATTTTGGTGAGATTACGAGACAGTTGATTGTCGAACGCTTGTGCACACATGTTTGGCCAACTGGCCACGTGTCACTTTGGAATTTGTTCATAGCTTCTTGTGGAAGCTTTGTGAGTTGTTCAAGAATGGGACACTTGTTAAATAAGTGATGGTTGGAGGAGAAAGGATTAGGTGCAACAAGGTTCACCAAAGGGGAACTTGATTTGGAAATTCCTCTCTCTCTCTCTCTCCCTCATTCTCACATCCAACTCTCTCTCTCTCTCTTCTTATTTTTTTTTCTCCAATGAAGGAGAACTCTAGTTTTCTCTTCTCTTTTTCAATTTTAGGGCCATGAAATGCCATTTTGTGAGTGTAGGTGTGAGGGTGGGTGGGTCTGTGTGTGTGTGTATATATATGTGTGTGTGTGTGTGTGAATATACATCCATATGAGTGTATTTGTGAGGGTCTCCTCATGAAACCTAATGAAGAAAGAAATAAAGGAAATGGAAGAACTAAGAAAAAGGAAGGAGAAGATAAAGAGCCCTAGCTTCTATGGATGACATTGCAAGCTTACTTTGTCTACAACTTTCTCTCTCTACAAACTTCATGAAGTAAGAATTTTCTAGCCATTTCTAAGGTTCTTATTATGATATATCGTGAAAATGTATAAGGATTTGTATATATGTGTGTGGATATATATATATATAGATAGATAGATATATATATATATATCTATGTATTGAGATGTATGTATGTATGTATATATTTGTATATATGCCTATGAATGTAAGATTATGACTTGGAAACCCAAATGGGTTTCCCAAATAATGATAGGGTGGATGGAGTTTTAGAGTGAATTGTTAAATTAGTGATTAAGTTGGATTTGATTGAATGAAATGGTTGTAGGTATGCTGGTATGGATACGTGTGGGTAGGAGTTGTACCCATAAAAATATAGAGGTTGGATAAAAAAATGGATCAAATAGGTGAAGTAGTACTAATCAGCACTCGGAGGGCAACAATCAGCACTCAGGACTCAAAAATACCCTATGTTGTCGGTTCTTTGGTGTGAAACTAACCTAGAAGGTGTTGGGGGGCTTGACTAGGTTTGTACTAATTTTTTAAATTCTTCAACCATAACACTAATTACAACAAGGATAAAACAACATTTGAATTGAGGTTCGAAGCAATATCCAACAATATGTTCAATTCACCCAACGCTGTTGTAATATAGTGTTCAATACACAAACTAATTTACTACAAGCCTAATTGATCAACTAATCAATTCAACATGCCAATTTGACAATTCAATCACAATTTTGAATACTTGATCAATTTTCAATTTATCAATCCAATTGCTCAATTTTGGTTCTAAATTAGTCAATTGATGTTTAATTTTTAAAATTCATGAAAACCTAATTCTGGTCAAGTGGAAGAATTCATGTTGAGCAATTTAGAAATTGTAAAGCATAAGAAGAGTTTAAGAGTTTGCAAATCAAACGGGATGACAAAAAAACCAACACAAAAAACTATCAGTAATGAAAGATTTCAGAGTCAGCTATGCTCATGAAAGAATCCACGATGTGTCAGATTGAATACAACCTGGTGATGACATAGACTTAGTTCCTCAAGCTCTGTTCTACTCAACCATCTTCAATCTCCTTTCTAGCCATAGGTCTCCACTATAGCTGAATTCGTAATACAAAGGCAAGCTTCAAGCCATCTTGGAATCCTTCAATCAACACTTTACACAATTACAAATTCCATGCAACCTCGAACTCTTCCGATTGCCAAACAATGAAATCCACAAAGTTGAACTCCACAAACTCTTCAATTGAATTGATGATTGAGGCTCTTTAATTGATTTGGATCAAGGGAGGTAATCAAATCAATGTATGATGAGAGGAGACATATAGATGAAGCATATGTATGAATGTTCTTTAATGGAAGCCTTAACTTCTTTCAAATGTATAACTCTCAAAAATTGAACTCTCTCTCTCTCTCTCTCTCTCTCTCTCTCTCTCTTTGTTCTCTCTAACCTTTATATTCAAAATTGGATTTTCATTAATTTATAGTTTAGAGAACGGATCTCAAATAACTACCCAAAATAGAAAAGTAATATGTTTTATGCAGGGTTTGTTTGTAAGAAGCCATGGTTGTTCGAATGAACTACCTTCGTTCGAACGAACATCGAGCAATCATCAAAGGATGACCTACTGATATTCGTTTGATCAAGTCTATCAAATGATGATTAAATGATAAAAAATGACCATCTTCAAATATTCATTCAAACGAGCCACTAGGTTCGTTTGAATGACCAACAAAAGGTTAGTCTTCCTTTTACATTATGAACACAATTTCCCTTAGTGTTTATAAATATGCATTTTTGTGATACTTGTTTCATAACACAATTCAACAATACACATTATGAAGATATGATATCAACTATATGTAACGCATGTAATATGTGCATGTGTGAGATCCAAATCAAAACAAAAGTCTAAAATACCTACCAAGGCAGCTGGGAGTTGTGCATGGTAATGAAGCTTGGACCATCTTAGAGTAGAACGGGGCATTGAGTCACTTTAAGCTTAGAACTAATGTAATGATTACAATCAAAGTACGTTTTGTCAAAACCGGATTAGCTAATCACATTATTGGACCCTTGGTCTTAACAAACTCCCTCTATGGAAATCTGTGACAAAATTGCACCAATAATAAAAGAATTTAATACATCAAAATTGATAACCCCTAGAGAGCCAAAGAGATTAAAATTATATATTTTTGACTTAGTATTCTATACTATACTAAACACTTAGCATTGCTTAGAAGTAGTTACACATGTTTCCTACTCATCACACCCAACTATACCATATGAAATCATATCAAAGAAATTATAACAAATAAGTCTAATAAAATCATGAGAACAGGTGCAGTGAATAAAGTAACCAAGTAATCAAGTCATGTGAGTAAGTCCAAGATAAGTGGAAACATGTTATCTCAATCATATGTAAAATATATATATATATATATATATATATACACTACTCCTCTTGAATATATGCATAAAGTAACTCCCCTTCACTAGGTGCTCAAATACATGTCTCCCCATATTTGTTACAATGACAAATGCAGGAATCAAATAAGTGAAGATTATCAATGTAGTAGTATAAGAAAGAATATAACCATCCATAATAAGACAACAAAATGATAGTAATGATAATAGACATAGTGTAAGAGATATATCTATGATAACAAAAGAAAATAAAATAATGTATCCATCATAAATGCCAAAAAAAAATAATAACAGTGCAAGAAAAAAGGTAAAAGCTATCAAAAAATGACATGTAGCTGATGAGTGCAGAAATATGGGTAAACCTCACTATATAGGTAACTCATCACTTATGTAAAGAAGGTGTCGTGATCACTGATCTACTCTTGGTGGTGGTGGAGGCGAAAAAAGTAAGGCAAAGTGCATTGAATAAGTTCTAGATGGCTCCTCAATAGAAGCCATCTCCTCCATCATCGGTAGGAAGAAGTCAGATCCTGATCCGAGTGTAGTGTTATTCGAACATCTCCTCTAGTACAACATTGATCCTGGTATGATACTACTCTAGCCTCTTCTCTAAGTCAACTTTAGTGATCGGCTGACCAATAGTAGATAAGGATGCTCCTGCTGACTCATAAAATCTGAAACCTAGAGGAAACCAAAACTGTGGTGGAGTGTTATCAACAAGGTAGTCCTCTACTCTAATTTGCTCCTACTGCTGTTGTGGCAATTGAGGTAGTTGCTACTACTGTTGTGCTAAAGCCAATGTTAGTTGTTGTTGCTGCTCCTCATCTTCATTAGACTCATTAGGATGAGTGAATACGTGTTCTCAAAACCTAGAAAGAGTCATACGAGTGAATGGACTAGGCAAGAGAATAAAAGTATCAGTAGTGAAGAAGGGTACCGACTGAGCAGTGCATATCCTAGTGATAAGGTTGTCGAATGGTAGAGTGGTTATGTGTTAAGTACTGGTGGTCGAAGAGTCAGCAATTCCCAGATTGTAGGATCGAGCATTGATCGGTATAGCAGCACCGATATCATATAGTAATGTAACGTGTGAGAGCGTCAACATATTCGTATGCCTGACTAAGTGAAAAATGCTTCACACTATGGGTTGAGGATCCTATAACCCTCATGAAGGTAACCCAACTCAAGAATGACAGCCTTCATATAGAAGTCTGTCAAACTATCGGCGCAGAGGGTGGATGCAATGAGATCATAAGTAGGAGGGATAACATGCTCAGGGAAAGGAAAACCAGGTTACTCGACTTAAGGTATGCTGAGAGTCTGAGCAATGAGGTATGCGATGAGTAAGAACTTGACACTACAAACAGTGATCGATCAAGCACCCTGGTTATTACGAGTACCAAGGTTCAAGTAAAATTCTCGAACTATGGCCTTGTCAACTGGACTTGTGATAGATAGGATGGGTAGCCATCCACATGACTCAAACATGCTATACGCAAGTGTCTCAAGTATATCATCAAGTGTAGATGCCCTCTCAGCAAGGATAGGATAAAACATGTGTAAAGATCTAAAAAATTAGGATAATTTTTTTGTTTTTGCTTGTAGAATACTATTCATGCACTATTTGCTGGTAGGGCACTGTACATGTATCATTTAGACATAAGTTATGTTTAGAAGCATAATTTGAGTATGTCATAGAAGATAAATATTCTTATAATGTTAAAATACACCTCCTGTGAGAATTTGAGCCTAATTAGAGATAGTTTGAAAAATGGATTCGAAAAGGGCATCCTGAGTAGGACCCGGCTGCAACCGCCAATAGGAAAAAATAAATTTTTTAGAAAAATATCATTTAAAATAATTTTAAGAACTTTGGTTAAAGCAGAATGTCAAATTGAGGCATTTCGAGACGGGTTGTAGTGTAACGGGGTCCCGCGACTCATTAAGGGCAAAAGGGTCTTTTCACCCCTTAGCCCATTTAGTATAAATACAGCCCTTGAGAGTTAAATTTCTCAGAATTGGTCTGAAAAAATACAGCAGGTCGTGCTTGGAGAGAAAAGGTGAGAAAAACTTAGGTTTTTCAACTTTCTACCTTCCAAAACTCATCTATAGCCTTGAAATTTCACTAAAACTTCCTTCTAGGAAGTTGTTCCCCACCTCAAGGGCTACATTCTTATGGATTGGTTCGGTTGCACAGTGAGCACAGCTACCTAGGGTTGAGAAAAACTCTTTTAGGTATGATATTTTGCTAAGTAAATAATAGAATTAAATTTAGGAGTGGTTTTATATGTTGATTGTATGACTTATATGCTTACTTGTTGTTAGAAAACCAACTAGCATATAGTTACTTTGAAAACCTAGGGTTGATACCTTTTGTACTTATGTATTCTTTGAGAATTTGGTGAATTAATGAACATGTAACTTGAATATATGTATAATTCATTGCATTCTAAGTTATGTTCATGTAGACAAAATCTTGTAGTTTGAAAATTATGGTTTGCTCAATGTATTGGTATTTTGTGTACTTGTGTAATCTTTGAGAATTTGGTAAGGTTGTGAATATGTAACATGATTATATGTAAAATTGATTAGATTATATGTTATGTTCATGTTGACAAAGTTTTGTGGTTTAAGAGTTATAGTTTGATTTATGTATGATGCATTATTTAAGGCACACTCCATGGATTTGATAAACGCCTCACTGAAATTGTATAGAAAAATCAAGGCATCTTGGCATACTTGAATCTTTGGAAACATGGCGTGTGTTGAGTACTTCGGTGCTATGCATTATGAAGGTGTCGATCCTGTGGTGAAAAATCCAAAATCTGGCCAATGACAGTACTTGCATGCTGACGGGGTGGACCGTGAAACAAGGCATGAGTGGGCATAGAGTTGCATGTATGTGTCATGCATATTGCTATTGCATTGCATCATTGAATTTAGAGGGGATATAGCTTATAAATGTTCACTTTGCACATGCCATGCCTTATCTTTGTTCTTTATATTAGTATTATGTCGTACATGTCATTGTGCTTACCCTTTATGGGATTACATATTACAGATAAGACTCCCGGCACTTGAGACTTGATGAAGTCATTGGAGTACGGAGGGAAAAATGAATTTTAAAGCATATTTGGCCTAAGGGCTACATTTTGTATGTATGGGCATAAGCCCAAATAACTTGTGTTTAATTTGAAAAACAATGGACTATCGGCCTCGGGCCATTTTGTAATGAAATGACTTAAACCCAAATGAAAAATAAAGTATATTTCGTTTAATGAGCATGACATGTATATGTTAGGAACAATGTAAGAAAAATGACCATGGTAAGGATTACATGCAAGTATGAATGTTGGTATATGAGGAGTTAGGAAAGTAGGCGTTGAGCCTCGAACTTACTCGATAATATAGGTATATGTTCAATATTTATAAACTTGTAGTCATCAAGTGAGGGATGAATTATGCATATGCTTGTATATATAAATTGTTGTAAAATCTTAGGTGGAAAGTGCTTAGAAAACAAAGGATACCATGTCAAAATTTTGTGAATTAAAAAGAGTTGTTAGGTATGTAAAATGCCCATATATAAGTGAAAAAAAGTGTCAAAAAGTGGGGGTTAAAAACCTTGAGAGAGTAGGTTAAAAATTGAAAAAATCATCTTGTAGGACTTTGGAAAAAAATTCAAAAAATGGGGGAAATAGCGTGCAACAAATACACTGTTGCTACAGTAGTACAGCAGATAGTAGCCCAGCCCACGCCCGTGCGCTATGCCGCAGGCCTCCTGTGCGTCTGACTGACTCCCCCGCACGTGCCACGCCCACGCCGTGCCTTGCCCCACACGCGCCAACTGCTTGGGGCATGTCATGGGCATGCCATGACTTGCCTTCCAAGGCCATTTTAAAATCATTCTTTCCAATGTTTGACACCATTTTTTGGAGCCCTTTTTTGGCCATTATACCAAGTCATATTGGGCACCTTTTTGGGACACATTTTAGTCATTATTCAAGCCATGTTTGGTCACTTTCTTAGACCACTTTAGGTTGGATTGTTGACCTATTCTTGGTCTATGCCTTAGGGCATTTGGGGCCCATTTGGGATATTGTTCCAAGACACATTAGAGACATTTTTGGGGCTATCTTGGGGGTCATGCTTGAACATGACTTAGACTATTTTGACTATTGTTTGGGGAGGTATTAGATTGATATTACAAACCCATCTTGGGTGAGTCTAGTTAGCAAATTTTCATTTTTAATTTTGGAGAAACATGGGGAAATAAACGTGTAATCAACTAAATCTGTTTAATGGTCTTTTATTATATTTTCTTAATTCTTTTCCATTCACTCCCTGGGTTTTAGAAATTTGGGGCATGACAACATAACAGAACATGCTTGGATATTGGCAACCTGTGTTGGAAAGCGATCCAAAACCTCAAGTGTGGCACCAAAACAAATGGCATATGAGATGTGCTCTCGTGCCATGAGTACTGACTTAGATGACATGATCACCTAGTATATCACAGAAAAATATATAGGATGATCTTAAGAAGGTATTACGTCAAGTTTACTGATCTAGAAGTCCATGCTAACCCTACTGTCTAGATGATCAATCAAATAAATGATAAAAAGGTGAAAAAGGGACTCGAGGACTTACTAACACAACGAACGGTGGGAATCTGAAAATGGTCGGTGAAAGTGGAGTCCTCGATGTGTAGATCATACTAGCTGGACTGGAATATACAAATGATAAACCCCAGGATCAAAATCAAGCAATGGACTATGAGGAATTTGAGAGAAAACAAGAGAAAACCGCAAGAAAATAGAGCAAATAGGCAGTTACTCGCGTGTTTGAATTGGTCAGTCGCTCGTTCGAACGAACAAAGACCTTCATTCGAACGAGGGACTTCTTTCGAACGAGCATTAGAATGTGCCCTTCTTTTAGAAAAATAGAGTGTCTTGCTCTGTTCAAAAAATTTCTCTACCTAATTCAACTAGGAAAACATAGGAGAAATTGTTTTTCAAAAAAAATTTAGTTTTTAGCAAGAAAAACTACAATAAGAAATTAATTATCTACAAAGCTAAAAATAATCACAATGTTTTTGAGTTGAAAGAAAAATTTATAGAACATTTGAAGTGACATAGAGAGAAATAAAGGTGTTCTAAATTGAATCAAAACATTCACGTAATCTTAGGACACTTAAACTCATGCAAGCTAATTCTCTAGTCACTCAAACACGATGTTTAGACATATGCAACAACTTCAACCATAAAATGTTCTTATATCAAAGTTGACTCTATGGTGTTGAATGATTTTCACTTTAATATGAGAAAACAACCATAGTCAATTAACTTAGGTAATTTTGACCATTTCCAACCAAAACTCTCCCTCCACACAAAAGCCAAATTAAAAAACTTGAATTTGCACTTTTCTCAACTTTTTCAAAGCCACCTTCACATGGTTGAGTAGGCTACTATTTTCAAAGGATTTCCAATGCTAGCAAACACACTATCTCAAAGGTGGCTCTTTTCTTCCTTTTATTTTAGTGTGTGTGCCATTTCCTTTTAGGTCCTTTGATTTTTCCAACCTAAGTCATTCTTTCTAGCCATGGATTTATTGAATTATAAACATAAAATCATTAAGTCCAACCTATCAAGAAGACAACCTTATGCAAGAAGTATGCAAGACCAAAGACTATGGGATCACAGGTAGATTGAAAGATTGTATGCACTCAAGTGATTAAGACTAAGCGAAGATAGTGATAAAATGAAGTACTCAAATCGTAATCTCAAGCACTCCTAATGCATCTTAATTGATTTTTATTTTCAAAAAAATGGGATCATTATTAGCAATAAAGATAAAAGAAAAATGTTTTGGAATTTTTGGATTTACAAAGATATAAAATGAGCCTAATTATGAATTAAAAGAAAAAATCCAACAAAATAAACCATATACCTACAATAGATAAAAAAAAAAAAAACTTTAAGCTCACCTAAACTATGGAAAGATGAAAACTTCTTTGCAAGATTAATGATTTTCAAAACACATTGAAGTAAGAAGTATCAAACCAATTCATAGGGAGACTCTAAGATAAGAGATAAAAATAAGATCCCTAAATTGCTAAACTCTTTCTTAATCATCTAAGAGAGGAATTTGTTTTTCTCGAGGAAGAAACAAATTGGGAATTGTGACTTACACATTCCTTTTCAAGACCTTTCAACTTGTCCTTCCTAACTCAAATCTGTTTTAAAGGCTTTTTGGGATTAGGTGTGACATTTTAAACCTTGGTTTTCTCTACCTTGGATCGAGGACTAAGAATAGCATGGGGCTTCTCATAGTTAGTCATTTCAATCATCTTTTGAGCCATGCTCTTACATTTTTGAATATGAGTATTCAATTGTTGTTTCAAAGAAGTTATCCTCATTTTATTTTCCAAAGTCATAAGATGAAAACTTGTTTACTTTTTTTTAGCAAACCTACATTCCCTCCTAGAGTGACCATCAACCTTGTAATAGGAACAAAAGAGTGATCTAGGTTGAGATTGAACTTGAGGTTGTTGTTGAGGTTGTGTTTTTTTCTTAGGTTGAGGTGTCTTTCCACCTTTTAGCTTAAAAGCAACAAATACAATCAACTTGAGAGTAGGAGATTGGTTTTGAGTGGATGTTGAAGGTTTGTTCATATCTAAGAATTTATCATAGCCCAATTCACTTTTATCATTCTTGTTTTGGACGGTATTAAGCATTTTTACTAATTTGTTTGACTTATCCTCAAGAGTGATCATCACTTGCTTGTTTAAGTTCTTCACTAAGAGAATGGGTTCTTGAAATAAATTCTTTATTTTCAAGATCATAAGATTCTAAGGATGACCTAAGTTTCCCTACTTCATCAACCAACAAGTTATTTTCTTATTTTAAGGATTATACATTTTCTAAGAGAGAGAATTTTTCCTCATTAAGTTGTTTCAACAAGGATGGATCAACTACAAGTGCATATTTCTCTTTCTCACTTGTCTTGAGTTTAGTGGCAAGTTTCATGTTAGACTTCTTAAGATTGATTGATTCATTAAAAAAAAATTCATAGGCAATCTTAATGTCATCTTCTTCTTCATTTTCATTATCTTTAGACACAAGATTTTCATTATCCACTTGTTCATCATCCTTATGGGAAGAAAAACCTTCGAGGACATCGGTGATAACTGTGAAAGCCAAAAATTTACTTTTCTTTCCTTAATTATCATCATCATCATCATCATCTTCCTTTTCCTCATCTTTCTCACCATTGGTTAGAGTTGTCTTCATTTTTCTTCTATTGTTTGATTTTTTCCTTTTTTTGTTTGGGCAATCAGTGGCTATGTGGCCAAAGTTATGGCAATCGTAGCACTCTATAGGGTTAGAAATAGATTGAGATGAAGGTCTCCTCCTATCACTACTAAAGGATCCCTTTTAGACCTTGCCTTTTGAGTTATTAGAGTTTCCTAATGGTCTTCTATTAAAGTTTTGGGTTCCCTTAGGGTTAGACATTCTACCTCTGAGGAACTTGTTGAGTCTCCTAACAAACATGACTAGGTCATCTTCATTTATAGACTTGGGGTCAACCTCTACATCCCCTTCTAAGTCATCTTGGGTTGATTTTAAGGTAAGACTCTTGATCTTCTTAGCTTGCCTAAAAGTTAGTTCAAAGGTTTGCAATAAACCTACTAACTCATCAACTACAAGTGAGTCCACGTCTTTGCTTTCCTCAATGGCGGTGACCTTAGGTTGAAATCTCTCAGGGCTATCTCTAGATCTTTTTTATTATTTTGGTCATTTCTATCTTTTCTCCTAGGTTGAAAGATGAATTTGCAATGTCACTCAATTTCGCATAGAATTGGGCAAAGGTGTCTGACTCTTCCATCCTTAGTGATTCAAACCTAGAGGTTAGAATTTGTAGCTTGGATCTCCTGACTGCTTACGTACCCTTATGGGTAGTCTTAAGGTTATCCCATGCCTCTTTTAAGGTCTCACATATCATGATTCGGCAGAACTTATATGCAATTACCGCATTGAATATTGCATTGAGTCCTTTAGTGTTATAACCACTAACTCTTAATTCGAGTTCATTCCATGTCTTAGGAGGCTTAGGTACAGAAAGGACTTTTGTAGTAGCGGTTGTGACTGGTGTGGTCCAACCTTCTTGGATGGTGAACCAAACTCACTTATCCATGGCTCTAAGAAAAGCTTTCATTATAGCCTTCCAATAGACATAGTTAGAGCCATCAAATAGAGTTGGTCAGGAAATAGATCCTCTATCTCTCATCTCTTCCATTCTTCACACTACTAAGTATCCAATCTATTGCCTTAGAAAGTAAGCTCGAATACCACTTTATTGTCGTTCCATTGGTGTGAAACTAACCTAGAAGGGTGGGTTGACTAGGTTTGTACTAGTTTTTTCAATTCTTCAACCACAACACTAACTACAACAAAGATAGCACAATATTTGAATTAAGATTCGAAGCAATTTCCAACAATATGTTCAATTCAACAATGTGTTCAATTCAACAATATGTTCAATTCACCCAATGTTGTTGTAATATAGTATTCAATATACAAACAAATTCACCACAAGCCTAGTTGATCAACTAATGAATTCAACATGCTAATTTCACAATTTTGATTACTTGATCAATTTTTAATTTATCAATGCAATTTACAATCCAATTGCTCAATTTAGGTTCTCAATTAGTCAATTGATGTTCAATTTTCAATATTCATGAAAACCAAATTATAATCAAGCAGAAGCATTCATGTTGAGCAATTTAGAAATTGTAAAGCACAAGAAGAGTTAGAGAGTTTGCAAACCAAACCTGGTGACAAAAAAACCCAAAACATTAAATGACTATAGGAGAAAAACGGTCATTTTACCGTCATCGTGGGTTTGCACGAGTGTAGTACCTGATAAATATTGTATCATGACTTAAATGAACCTTAGAATGTTTGGGTTGGTGATGAATCACACTATGTACACATGAAAATGATAAAAAGGGCAATTAAAGGATAAAAGAAAAATCACTTAAATGAAGGGTATAATTGTAATTAAGAAACATTAAGGTTTAAGGGTATAAATACTGTAACACCTACTTCCAAGAAAATTGGGAGTTAAACAAATACAATGTCATTAGAATAAAAAATAAGAGCTTACCTGTTCATTATGCCACAATATCAGGAAATAGACCGGATCAAAGTAAGAGTCAACCGTTCATAAGTCAAATTGACCTAGCCAAGGTCAAGTAAAGCCAGTTGACCAGTGATTTCGAGCATCACCAGCCTAAAATAGTGACACATCACCAATAATTAATAAATAATAAAATTATTTATTAATTACCAAAAGATAGAGAAAATGCCAAATAAATACATAAAATGTAAAGAAAAATAAATAAAAATATAGAATGTTATTTTAAGTATTATGTGACCTACACAAAATACATGAAACCCTAATACATACACCAAGTGTGTGGACAAGTGTAAATTTGTGTATTCCTATATATAAAGAAAAATGAAAAAAATTAAAGGAATATTTTAAAAAATTAGCAAAAATACATTTTGACCCCCATGTGACTAGCACATGGGGGGAGGTCTATCACACACCAGAAAGTGTGTGTGTGTGTGTGTGTGTGTGTGTGTGTACAAACGTGTATATACATATAGAAAGATTGAAAAAGGAAAAAAGTAGAAAAATGTGAAAAGAGGCATGGTGCTTACTAGTGTAAGTGAAAGACCAGACCAATGACTGGTTGACACACCAAAATTGTGCCCTAAGCTGCTAGAAACAATAGCAACAGAGCCTAGAAACGTTGTTTTGACAAAAGGGACCATTAATGCAACAAAAAAAAAAAAAAAAACTTATAAGCCACCCAATAAAAAACCTAAAGTCACACACTAAAAGAACAAAGAAAAATAAGAAAATTTCGTGAAGGAAGGAACTAATGAAACAGTCTATAGACAGAGAAAAAAAGAAAGAAAGAGAAAATCAACAAGTTTTTTGAGATATGCTCAAACAGGTAAAAAGCTTCAATACTGTCACCTCATTTAAGTCTCTGGATCCATTTTAGTATTGTTAAACCCCTTAGATGAGCTTAGAAGCCCCTAGAATGGCTGGTTCAAGTAAATCGCCAAAGATGGAGCTTGAAAAAACTACCCAGAAACCAATTGTAGCAAGGCATGTTTTGTGAATGAAAACTTAATCTAGACTGAAGATGCGTTTGAGACAGTGACACACAATCGTGAAGGATAATCAGTCACCTTGGCCAAAATTGGTTTAAACTCTATTTTAAGACCATAGGGTTGTAGGAGATTACTTAGGGTTCAAAATGGTTGAAGAACCATGATAAATAGTTGAGAAATGGGGGAGAAATCAGAGCCTGAAACCTTCGCCAGAAAAATTGGGTTTAGGAGACTTTCGACGAAATCAGAGTGATTCAAGGCTTAAAAATGGTCTCTAACGGTCTTAAAAGTGTTTAGGAACAAAAAATGGCCAAAACAGTGCTTGAAAATTGGTTTTTAAAACTCAAAATTTTCTAGAAACTAGCAACTAACGCTGGAGATGGTGACCGGCACGTCACCAGAAAAACAAAGAAGACAAAGTACCATTCTAGGCCGGGTCTCAAGTTGGTTAACGATTCGAGTCCTAATCGTAAAATAAAATGGATCCGGACCTAATAGAACGACGTCGTTTTATTTACTAAATGATGATGTCATAATGATATCATGATGACGTGTTGAACCAGGGTGGACCAGTCCGCTTTGTGCCAAATTGGTCCGGTTCACTTGACTTAACTCTAGACCAGTCGGTTCTCTTATGAATTTGAAGCGTTCAACTTAAATGTATCTGAACTGACGGTTCAACCCTAATTAGTTGAACTAGAACTTTCAATAATTACGTAGAGACCCTAGAATTTTGAAAAATTATATTAGGGCTCAGAAAAATAATTAATAAGTATTTTAAACCCTTAATTAATTAAGTAAAGTTACCATTTTACCCCTATGCATAAATATAGTGTATCGAAGGCCGATTAAAGTTCAAGAATAGTTTAATCTAATATTTTTTGGCATTTTGGACTCAATGGTGGAATTCGATTTAGGAAATTAGACCCCGAAATAAGAGGACTCACTTACTCACCTACTCCTTATCTATCTAATAGTTTCTTCTATCTACTGAATTCAAAAGGCGACCTGCCGCGCCAGGCTATAAGATAAGATACAACTGTTGTACTATTTGACTGGTAAGAAAGAGCTTCCATAAGAACTAGAAATATGAACAAACAAATTGGACTAATTCTAAATGTGTCCTATTGTATTAATTTGACTACCAAATGAACACCAATGACTATGAGGGTACCTACCCTAAGATTTTTCGACATTCCGGACTCAACGATGAAGTCCCTTTCATCAAACGAGATACCGAAAATACAGACACATAGAAATGTGTAATTCTCAAATTGCCCTTAATGATACAAGGGCTACCAGAGTGACTAAAAAAATTAGAAATAGGTCAACTTAATATTGTTGGACGCTCTAAACCTAATAGTAAGGTTTAATTAAGTATCTGGGTGCCTGAACATGGTCCCGGATGAAAATGTAAAATTACAAAAATGCCCTTAGACCTAAAGTAAGCTAGAGAAAGGTTAATTAAGATCCGGTAGAGGCTAAATTTAGTATCTTCGACATTCCAGACCTAACAGTGATGTCCGTTTAGGACAAATAGAGCACCAAAACAAACTAAAAAATGACAAACACGTCCTTAAGATTTAATTAAGCTACCATAAGAGTATAAGACATAAAATGGAACCCATACCAATGTTTATAGGGGCCTCCGAGTTTGGAAATAAGCTCCGTTTAAGGTAATTGGGTATCGAAAGTGTGACATAAGAATGATAGAATTACTAAACTACCCCTAAAGTTTAATTAAGCAATCAGATGAAATCAGAAAGTAAATGAAAGACATGTCTTATGATTAAAAGACCCTCTGGACTCAAAGATGAAGTCTGATAAAATGAATAAAGTACCAAACAGTGCAAGACACATAAAGGGCAAATGACCAAAATGCCCTTAGAGGTTAAAGTAAGCCACACGGTGAATTAAAAAGTATTAGGAACCTAACTAAAGACCATAAGGGAATCTTGAACAATAAGACTAAGTACATTAAGTAAGCAAAGATTAAGCCAAGTATCTATACTGAAATAATACCAATGTATTCTGATTCATGCTTTAGGATCACCAATAAAGAAATAGAGATAAGAGGAATGTCAAGGCAAGACGAGTAAGCAAGTAACTGTGAACTATGGACCACAAATGAGTAACCCTGAACCTTAAAATGGAGATTTTTTATTAAATACGGTTCTTACAGTTTTACGATACTACATGCAATATCTTTACAGTTTGACGAGGTTATATCAAATGTTTTAACTGCATGACAGTTTTCATAATACAGTGATTGATATTTGAATTGCATGCTTTTAAGTAACATCTTTTTAAATGCTTATTAGCATCTCTTCAAATGATTTATATGAGATTGGTAGCTTAATGAAAAGTTTTGCAAGCATTATTTAACATGAAACTACATGCCTTACAATGTTTTTAGTTCATGATGAATAGTCATTCCCGATTAAGGGGTTAAGTCAGGCTATATAAACCCAAAGCTCTGGATTACACTTAATCGCCCAAGTGACTATACAAGACAAGATTGAATAGCCACCCAAGTGGTTATACAAGACAAGATTAAAGAAAGAAAAATTGACGTATACATTGTTTCATCGCTCAGCTTTCAACTATAACTTTATGCTTACTATGTTTTACCTTGCAAAACTATCTTACAAAATAATCTACATTTTTTTAAATGTCTTGTGATTAGTTATACAAATACGTTTTAAGAATGTTAGTAGCTTTTAAATACAACTCTTTTAACTGTTATCCATGAAAACTAAGAATGTTTATGAAAGTCATGAATGTTTACGAAAGTCATAATTGTTTCTAAATATTTATGAAAATCTATGAAAGCCAAGAATGTTAATGAAAGTCATGAATGTTTATGAAAGTCATAAATGTTTCTAAATATTTATGAAAATTCATAAATGTTTACAAAAGTCATAAATGTTTTCAAATGTTTATGAAAGTATATGAAAGCTTATGCAAAGTCATAAAAGGTTTTTAAAAAGGGATTTTTTTCCAGAAACCCAAGATAAGGAACTTACGTTACTCAATAAAACTCACGAGCTTTTCGTTAAGCTCACAGGTTTCATCCTATGTATTTTTAGGAAGGACTAAGAAGCTATAAATTCATATGATAGTGAGCTATGATGAATAGAGACTATAGCTAGAAAAAGATTAGTATCCCAGCTATAGAAGTGCCATCCTAAGGTGGCAAATACCATATTATTATGATAGCATAGAATAAGAATAGAATGTGAATGATGTAATAGTTCAAACACTTATGGGTAATGTAATGTTAGGCTTATATTATTTCAACTCTGATGTAGTGTTACTTATACTCTGCCAAGTAAGACTGCATTCAAACAAAAAGTTTTTACAGACTCAAATTTTCGCTGTAAGTCTTTATACAACTGAATGCAATTTACTTGGTTATGTAAAGAGGTATTTGGTTGAACATGTCATCAATATGCTAAAAAGAGTTAGCGTATTAGCGAGGTGTCTAACTAGTCAGTCAATATCCTTAATCCACATAGGGTGGTATTTGGGATGTGACAAGTTGGTATCAGAGCTAAAGGTTAAGAGTCTTTGGGAAAGACCGTCTTAAGAATATCAAAGCATTAGGTTATTAAGATGTCTTTAAAAGATTTAAGGATGAAAAACGTAGTGATACTAACAAAGTGGTATCAGAGCTAAAGGTTACCTAAGATGAGTAACACATTGGAGAAAAGGTTACCCAAAGAGGGTAACTAAGGTTATAAGAGCCTAAGTAACCGCTAGAGTTAGAGTTAATGAAACTAAAGGTACCCGAACATAGTTGGTAAATTGGAGCTTAGGTCATTATAACCTAGGCAACTATTAGAAGATGGTTTCATAGGAATCCTTAGAGATTAGAAACCATCAGAACCTTAGGTATATGAAACCTAAGGAATGAAAGTATCAGCTAATGAAGAGTTGAATCTGGAATCTATTAACCCTTGAGTACGGAAAATGGTATGAAGTTAGTATTATGGCTCTTAGGAAGTGGATGATGGAGCAATGAAAGAAAGTGATTATGTGGATCACTCTTGGAGTCAATTAGATTACCCATTGTAGATGACTTAAGAATGAACTAGAAGCAATGATTTGAATGACCTTTCAAGTCATAAAATTCAAACCCTCGTAGGGAAGATCTAATAAAACATAATGACAAGTCTGGAAAGATGATTCGATGATTTTGAAGTTAATGAAGCCCATTGACAGCAAAACCTAATGATAAGTGGGAGTTTTGTGATTTGATTTACCGATGACAAGAAGAGATGATTCACTTAAAAATAGGAATGTTTATGCATTGAGATGTATAGAGATACAGATTATCGGTAAGAACCCATATGAAGAAAAGCATGAGAGGATAGTGATATGTGTTGGAATGTTGATAGATCCTTAGTTACGGATAAGGTTGGCCACCTCATTTTGTAACTTTAGAGCTAAGGAACATACACGGCATTTCCTAACCAATGAGCTGAAACTTCTAATGGATAAGCTTAATAAGGATAAAAGAAAAGATAGATGAAATGTGATAAAATGGTATAGATAAGTGATTCCCTTCTACGAGAGTTAACTTCTAAAGTACAAGAATACATCATGAGAAGCAAAGAAAGGAATAGTCAAGCTAGGTTTGACACACTTGAGAAATGAAAATGTGAAAGATTCGGTAGTTAAGAAATGATCGCTAATAGGATAGATATAAAACTCTGTGGTTAGAGTTAAGTCTAGAATAATCTATAAGCATTGGAATAGACTAAGTATAAAGCCTTAATGATGAAAAATGATATGTAAGTCTTGTAAGTAACGAGACACTATTAGTTCACTGACCCACAAAAGTGGGGACACACCTAAGAGTCCCAGATACGAAGTAAAGGGAAGTTCTTCTGTATTCTAGAAAAACTTAACACGAAGAGATCATGAGTACAACTAGTCGTAACTCAAAGGTACTCATGGAACTAAGAATCTAAGGCTCACGAATGAAATCATGAGGGGCAACTACTGTCAAAGACACTAGTATAGAAATTTCCATTATGAAAGAAAAATAAGAAAAACTGTTATATGATTGACGACTTTTGATGTCTAATAAGATCCAAGGATCAAATAAAAATAAGGCCCAGTATCAGGCAACGCACAAATAAGCTAACTATGCAATAACAGTAAGTAAAAGACTAATGAATCCAAAAAACTTTAAGGATTGTTATAAACCAAGTGATTAAAAAAATGACTAACGATAGTAGAAGCCATAAAAACTTCAAGGTTAGAGTTAGTCAGGAATGAAAAATCCTAATCAACTACGAAGTTCAACAATGAACGAATCATAAACTCCAACAAAAAATACTTGTATAGCAACTAATGATAGAAGTTGAGGGAATCAAAAGAAATTGGTTTTCTTATATCCTAAAAACCCTCAAATAAGTCTTCTTAGACTTAAAGAAGTAAGAAACTAAGTACACCACTATGCTTTGACCCATGATGAAATAGAAAAATTTGAAAAAAGTCTAGATAATGATATGGAAGAAATAGATAAACTAATTTCCTCAAATCATTCCAACCCATGACAACGGTATACATGTAGGCAAAGTAAAGTACAATGAAGGGCGCAGTGCCAAAAAGTCAACCCAGAAACAAGAAGAAAAAGGATTGACTTACTTTAAAGAGAAAAAAACAGACTCGCGAAATAGATCTACGTATAAGAATCCCAAATGAGCAATAGAATAAAGACTAAAGTTTCTATTGCATTAATAAAGTCATAGTGCAAAGGACACACAAGTAAACTAACCCTACAAGAAGCAAGGGTACTCAAGACATGAAAGTAAAGTAATAAGATGTCTAAAGCTCCAATAATAGAGTTAAATAGACAAAAGAAGCTTATAAAAATGGTATTGCAGGTCAAACGACCAAACCTACAAGCAAATCCACAGAAGGATTCACAAAAAAGAAAGAGATTAGAGAAAACTAGCTAAGGACTACGTCCTTAAAACGGAATAAAAGTACGAAGATTAATAAAGTAAGTACTCTCAGAATGACAAACATATCATAGTCTAGTCACATTTATAACTCTCAAATACCACTACTCAAACGACCGAGAACTCAAAATTCCTAAGGGTAATGCAATCGCGACTTACTCCTTGGAAATAAATATAACGAATAGAAATGAAACAGTCAAAATAGTAAAGGGTGGTTCAAAACAAACCATAAAAGCATAATAAACTCATAACTACGGATTCTAAGGCAAATAGAAAAAACACTGGATTACCGATACAACATCAGTAAGACTGTGAGCTAGAACTTAGATCATTAAAGTAAGAATTGGAAAGTCAAACCCTGCCTTAGATTTGGTAATGGCTTCAGGGGTAGAGGCTGGAGCTGCACCCTTGTCCTTACCCTTTTGAGTTCAGGTAACCATTGGGATAGGGGCTGTCGATGAGCAGGAGACATCTCTATTTCTTCAAACACTATTTGCTCAGGGGACGCCTCCGATCCGAGCACAACCCTCTTCCTCTTAGAGGGCACCACCGCTACAAGGGGAGTTAAGTTCTCCCTAGTTTTCTTCTTCTAGACAGGTCGGTGGGATGCGATCACCAACTTCTTCTGAGCATCACACTTCTTCTTGGCAATGTTGGCGTCCATTAGTAAGTCGATGCTCAAGCTTTACTCGCATGGGCGGTCTGAAGGTTGTGACAATTGAGTATATTTCCTTCTGAGCTCCTCTATGAAGATCAGTTTCCTCCAAGAGGCTTTATTTGTAAAATCACGCAAGATGAACAAAGTGATTAGTACTACAAATAATAATAATAATAATAATACAAAAATTCAAAGAACTCAAGGTCAATTTGGTAGGAGGCTCACCCTTAAAGTCGATATACCGAAGAAAGACACTGATACGATCCT
Organism: Nyssa sinensis; assembly: GCA_008638375.1. Lineage (NCBI taxonomy): Eukaryota > Viridiplantae > Streptophyta > Magnoliopsida > Cornales > Nyssaceae > Nyssa > Nyssa sinensis. The sequence goes on from CM018043.1 coordinate 22,222,044, forward strand.
CGAAGTTCTCGAACTCTCAACCTACTTATATAAAAAAGTACCACTTCTTCCAAGTCTTGTTGGAATAAGGGACTGAGGTAAGGGTTCTAACCACTTTGTCAAAAGATACATAATACAAGCCCACCGACCTTAAGTATTTTAGGTCCATTCTATTCCTAATCAAGTCAAGGTTAACCTCTAACATATTTTTATGACCTAAAACTAGAAAAAAAAAAAAAACTGGTCAATTGCCTCCAATTATTTATGTTCAGTTTAGCAGAGTACAATTTGAACTAGTGAAAAAATTCACTTACTAAAGGATGGAAGGGGAAACATACCCCAGCCTCAAACCATTCAAAATTAGCACAGATTTCTTGACACATTTTTTGACACAAATTTCTTTACTTTTAATATCCTACCAGTTATGTTTTCTATGAAGTCAAAGGTGGTTTGGAGTGTCAATTATGGACTGGGTAGTGGCACTCTTTCTCTTTCTCTCCTCTCTCATGTGTCCTTTATTAAAGTTTTCAACCTCTCTATTCCTAGGCTGAAGGACGATGTAAACTATGACATCTTTTGAGCTGTTGATAGGTCTATCTTTTAGTTTCTCGAAACCCCTATCGACCTCAAGGATTAGTGCCTCTTGGTCTTTTGCCTCCATGGGGTCCATCAATTCGTAACCAATATTAGAAAGGGCATCATCTATAACAAGAAAAAGGGGAGAAAAAGAAATGAACTTAAGGGAAATGAAAGATGAAAAGAAGTTGGGAACATATAGAACCAAACCTAACTGAGCAGTGAATGTTCGCAGAGAAAATCGATCAACAATGTACCGAAAATCCCCTTTTTGCATCGTTTTACATAAAGTTCTTAAGCTTGTGTTTGTACGAGTAATAAAAGTTTCTTAAAGGAATCCCAAAATTTTTAAGGTTGCCCTCGAACCATCACTACAGTTAAAGGTGATGATGGCCTTAGGTTTCGAATCGACGACAATAGTAATAATGACGTATTAGTGTCCCATTGACAGTTATCTTCTCAAAAACTGAAACGGCACAGTGAATGTCCACATGATTGATGTTTCAAAACCCTAATCTCAGCTTGGGATGAATCCCAAATGACTGAAGCTCCGAGAGAGAGTAGCTGATATGCTATAAACTAACACATGCTTAATATCTCAACAATATTTGGATATTGATAGATATATATATATATATATAGTCAACTCTTTTATAATTAATAGACATAGAAAATTTATTAATTATTAAATTTTCTTATGCTTTCATTTACCAATAAATATTTTTTACATGTAAATAATTTTTAGTATAAAAATAAGATCATATCGATTTAAATAAAAAAGTTGTGTTTCCTGATAGCATAATTTTTCTCATTTTCAATACTTTCAATTTCAGTTATTTAAAATTAACAAATATAATTACTAAGACATATCATAAATAAAATATATATATATATATATAATTATTTTATCTTTCTAATAATTAATATTATAAAAAAATTAAAAAATATTAATTATTGATTATCTATCTAGTTGATTCTATAAAAAATTATTAATTTATTAAATATTAATTATAAGAGAGTCAACTGGATATAAAAAATAATAAAATGACAAGTTCTTTTTCTCAGTGTACCCCTCATTTTTGTCCAATTTCCATCTTTCTCACAAAACAAAGATTTAAACTCGGCCCATCTGAAAAATATACACTTAATAAACACGTTACAATCAATAGATAATTTATACATTCTGCAAACACGTAGGTTATAATTCTATATACAATGCAACAAAATCACCTAAAAAAATAAACCACAATCTCCTTTCCTAACCAATTAGATTTCATCAAGCAGCCTGTTACAAATTTTCACCGTTTTGTTTCACGCTCAGAATCCTGCTAATCTTGAAATCTGTACTGCTCCAAGCACCAATGCATTCAGGATTTTGGCCTTTAAATATGTACTCCGAAAGCCTTGTTGATCTCCACAAAATGTACTTCATTGACGATGAATTTCTCAGGTTCAAGTTCCTGTCAGTGGTAAAACAGTGAGGATGAGAGCATCCCCCAAATAGTTATTGTTTTAAAGCAAATGCCTCATTTTCTACTTCTATGTAACGTTTATCTTGATTATGTTTTACATGATTAATTTCTAGCAATCTCCACAATTCTTATAATATACATACATATACTCTCCACGCAAAATCTAATCACTTTTCTTTTCCTTTTGTTTATGACAATCATGGTACCTGCTATATTACCGGCAATCATAGCAGTATATCTTCAGCCATCACAATGGCCAACCATTACCAAATGACTACCACAGAGTTGCATCACAAACCAATACAATAAAACCAGTTTCAGGTTTGATAAAGGTAAAATTCAGACAAAATGTATCATAAAACTCCACCAAATTAAAGGGAAGTGAATCAAATTAACGACAAACCAGTCCGGAATTTGAAGTCTAAAAATCCCATACCCAACCTTAACTTTCATATTACATAAAAAAAAATAAAAAAAAAAAAAAAAAAAAAAAGAAGACAAAACAGCCAACCAATTCCCAAGAGGTGGGTTTATGAATCAAACAACAATAAAACCAGTTTCAGGTTTGATGGAGGTAAAACAAAAAAACATGATTAAGTCAAAATTTATCATAAATTTCTGCCAAATTAAAGGGAAGTGCAAATTAACAAAAAAAAGCCGTCATAAATTTTTAGTCTAATAAGCCCCAACCAATCCTCAACTTCAGATCAGATAAAAAAATCCAGGTGACAGAGGAAGATGATGGAGGCAATATCATGTGTTCCGACAGTGCTTTCCTAAATTGTATATACGCACCAATTGACCATTCTACCTCAAACCAACCTCAATGACCCACCTCATATCCACTTGCCTTGTGAAACACCCGAAATATACCAAATCACCTCTACAACAACACATCAGTAAAGTTGTATATGGGGTTATTCAAATATCATAAATTGTAGGGTAATTTCATTCATTTGGATGGTGATGATTGATAGAGGCTGGCAAGGGCCTGTGCTGGACTTTTGGACCATCCATCACAATTGATTAACCAAAGTAGAGAGTAAGGTCAAGGGATAGAGACAGAAGAATAGAGAAAATTCGGAAATGCAACAATGGTAAACATATAAGATTTATAGTGAAACAAGTAAAAATATAGAATTTCAGATTTATGTTTAGGGAGTATGAAGTATTGATTTATTCTGTTAAAACTAAACTGTCATACCCCTTCATTTTTAACCCTAAAAAGAATTAGACATCTTGCATATAGCACTCAAGATCATCCAGCAGTCATTACAATTTAGCACTCAAAATGGTTTCACAGGAGAAACATATGAACTTTTCTAAACCCAACTACATTATAAGGAAGACTGTGTACCTCACTCATGTATTTTTCCACAACAGCAAGGAGGTCAGACCATGGTTTAAAGTTGTCAAAAAAGGTACCATTGAGAGTCTTTCATTCAAGACATTCAATAGATGACGTATCATTTTCATTTGGCACACAACAATACAGCAACCCCCCATCCCAGAAAAAAAAGTACCCAGAAAGTAAGGCCAAGAAAACTCTCCTTACATTTCTATGCAATGATTATAAGACTTCATAGAAAATTAAATCACGAAAACATTCAAATGCAGAAATCATCACATTAATGATACTTCCAATACACTACACACTCCAGTCAACTTCCCCAGAGTCAGCTCAGCAATCACCTATTGACAGGAAAGCAAGATCGATCCAACCAATAAGGTACAATATGGAGAATTCCAATTAACTGTAGCTACCTTGGCTTGCCAGAAGCAAATATCAGGATGACAGAGGAAGGCGGAGAGGAGCTTCAGGTTAACTTCCATCACCAGTGGCAGTGCCACCTCAATTTCTTCAATCACCAGTGGCTTTCCTGCTTCCCATGCCACTGCAATTGCAATGTGCATATGTCAGGTCAATTTGTTACAAATCCCAGTAAAAGAATGCCAAAATTGGAAAAATAGCATAGCTGTATGGACAATTCTAATTACAAAACAGAAATAACAACAAAAAACTCAAAATATGATTGATTGAGGCTAGAAGTACCTTTGCTGCGTAGTTACCGGTTGTACTTGACAACTTAAGATTTGGCACTTCGCTCTTTATTATTGAAATTTCCCGAGTAGACACATGACCATGCTTGTGTAGAACTGGGAATTTATAGTTTCAGCCAATGGGGGTCTCATTCATATATATTCTTTTTGTGACGACATTGAAAACCATTCACTTTCGCTATTTTATCTGTAGGGACAGCAAAGGCTGCAACAGAAGGCACCTTATTACACAGTTCTTGGTTTCCAAAGAACTATGAAACTCTGACTTTAGAACCGAAATATAATGCATTTCAAGCAGCTAACACATTGCTGGGATACCACAATTCACTATGGTAACCCAGTGCTTCACGAATTCCTCAAAAGCATCTTAAAACATTTCCATTAATGAAACTGAAGTACATGCACCTGCTAAAACCATCTATCAACTATTACGCAGCATTTGATGTCTCTTCATTTACAAGTGCACCCATCAAGAGAGCAGTCATTCCCTTCCATTTCCCTAAGCAACGTATTAGCTTCATTTAGTTGCCCTTGTTAACAAAGTCCCAAATTGTAATCCTCTAGTTGAAAATTTCAAAAAGAGTATCTATGCAGCATTATGTTTCCAACATCACAAGTACATAAATGAGAACAATATTCATTTTTACACAGGCGATCCAACAAGTGACAAGAAGTTTAGATCTCTTTAAGAAACACAAGCATATACCAAGGTCTACCGGCTAGTAATTATATCTCCTATCTACTATTTAAATTTCATTCAACAATCTTGTAGCTATTTTCCATTGACACAATTCTTGCTTCCATCTTCTAAAGAACACAAAGATAGATACTAGTTTTTCCTGTTTTACAAAGCCCATGTGTGATTACACAAAATATACTGGATTTGAGAGTATTTAACGTTATTGATTCTGTTCAAAATCAATAAATCAAAAATCATCCAATCAAGTGGCAGAAACAATTAATTATAAACTTATTTCTCCACAAGACGAATTCTTATACAGAGAAATCGCGGTTGAATAATACTTCATTCCCACACCAGCCCGTGAGAGTTTATTAAATTGCACAATCAAGAGCAGAGATGGCATTAGAACGATTTGATTAAACAGATTTAGGGTATAATCGAAGCTAGCTAACCCATAGTTTGAGTGTTCTCTTGCAAATCTCGAATGACACAAGGCTACAATATCACCATGAGGATGATGTATAAATAACATAAAAGAGTAAAGAAATAAATGCAAAAGCACTGTTCAGAGGAGCAAAAGCAGAGTTCCTGATAGTCGCCGCAGCTTCAGCACTTCGCCTCATCAAATCTCTCGAGCTGTTCGGTGGCTAGGGTTCCCAGTCTCTTCAAGAAGCCGAGATATTTATAACTCGTAAGGGGAAGGATTGGACTTGTTTTATTTTACCACGTGGCATTTTGTAATATGTTTTTTTTGTCCAACACTATTTGTAGGGTAGAATCAACCGAGTCCTCCCTGGTTTCTCCGTCAAGTTTTGGGTAACTCTGACTCTCAGATTTAATTAACTTATAATTAAGGTGGAAAAGTAAATAAAATATTTAAAGGAGAGAGCCCAACATTATGTACTAAAATTAATTCCTAATATAACACATTTAACTTCGCTTGGCACAATGAGCGCGTTTTGGATGGGTTAAAAATAGGTCGGATAAAAATAGATTGAACTAATATTTGATTTATAATTAAACAGATTAAGTTACATATCCGATCAATCTTAATTCAACCCATTTTTTTTTATTCTAATAGAAAAATATTATTTTTAAATAATCACAATAATTATTTTACTTTAAATATCTTAAAAATGTAATAAAATATCATAGTTAAAAGAAAGTCAATAATATAATTAGAGAATTAATGAAAAGTATTAGGCTTGGCAAAATTGATGAGTTGGGCAGGTTAAAAATGAGTTGGGTCAAAATAGATTAACACTCAAATTTGACTCGCATATATATGGGTCAAACACAAGTTGGGGTCAAATATAGATCGGGTCAACTCGTTTACCCACATTTGACCCAACTTTTAATTTTTTCACTATATATATAATGAATTTACACCTACAATATATATATATATATAATATAAAATATATATACACATACAATATATACATATATAAT